>BSAI01000109.1:2591470-2741169 GCA_036245035.1 Adrianichthys oophorus | reverse complement strand
GGGGGGGGGGGGGGGGGGGGGGGGGCTGTATTTTATGGTTGTGCTTGTTTTTTAATCTGTTTTATTTTAATGTAAAGCACTTTGCGTTATGCTTCATAGGAAAAGTGCTATAGAAATAAAGTTTGATTTGAATTCAGACAACAGTGTGAAAAATGACACAAAAATAAGTGACTGTTACAACATATGTGGTCTATGCTACAGCTCAAAGTCAGATGTGGTTATATTCATATTCATCTCTATCAAATCTGCAACCAAGCCAGTTTTTTTAAAACACAAAGAAGGGAGGAGTTTGCAGTGTTCAGTACTGGTACCTGCAACAACAATGAGGTGTAGGCAGTAGATGAGGGAGCAGGTTTGGGTGGAGTACTCCGGGGTGGAGAACTTGTTCCAGACACAGGGCTGCTGGAGGGCCAGACACAGACAGGACAGAGCCCACTGCAGGTCTACACTCAGGGGCAGCTGGTTGTGGAGCAGGCGCCACGCCACAACCTGGCCACCAGATCCCACGCAGGGGCAGAGGGAAACAAAGCGAGGAAAAGGCTTTAAAATGTGGAGCCAAAGGAGCAGGAGAATCTATCATTTTCCCCTGAAAAAAATCACCTCTTTGAGAGATAATATGAAGAAACTCATGAGGAAGAAAAAATGCTGACTCCACATGGAAAACTAACAACTGTTACAAAGTAACCTGCTCAAAAAAAGAGATGCATCTCAGATGTGGTGCTTTTACCTCAGTGGCAGTGCAGATAAAGGTGGTGACGAGGTTCTCCTTGTCAGATGGAATTTGCAGTGATGAAGGTAGGTGGCTCACTTTCAGTAAATACTGGCACAGGGCTCTGCAGAGCGCCAGAGTCCTGGAGTAGAAACCTGGTTTGTCTGTGAAAGTGACAGACAAAAAACAGATCCTGAAGTCAAGCAAACAAAAACGGACAAAATTCCAGTTTTCACCTCACACTTGCCCTTCAAGACTCACCATACAGATCAGCCAGCTGCTCCCAGTAAGGCTGGGGTTCAGGTGGGGGCAGGAAGGACTGATGTGGGGCAGGAAGTGACCCAGTAAGCTCTGCTAGCTGCTCTAGTGTGACCTGCATGGTCGTCTCCAACAAAAGTGAGCCCTGACCTCGTGTCAGCCTCTGAACCCCCATGCTCATGGATGGACACAACAAGCTGAGGTTGAAATCCTGAGAAGAAGCAGTTTCACATCTCAACAGTCAAGCCAAGCAGCACCTTAAACACAGCCAGGCTGGGCCATGAAAACCCAAACTCTCACGGTGCTCTAACAGCTGAGTCTTTCAAATTTCCATGTGACTCCGTCATACCTTGCAGCTCATGGTGTTTAAAAGATCAGCTGCAGGTAGTTTGGTGAGGAGCTCTGTTGTCTCAAACAGGGACACATCTCCACGAAGACCACACTGGGACTTCACCAGAGCCACGTACCACTCCTGATTGCAAGACAGACACTCGAGCTACAACTTTCCATTTCATCTTCAAAAAAGAAAAGAAAAAATTCATACAAACCCACCTTATCAGCAACAACCTGCTCTGGGGAAGGGGGCGGATCCCCATCTAATGGGTGTGATGTCACTGGAGGGGCGGGGCTTCTGGTGTTGGCAACAGTCGCTCGGAACCTGTCCAGCAGGGAGTAGAACCTCTGATGCCTGTGGAGGAGAACAGTTTTTACAAAAGACAGATAATCTGCATTTTAAATATGTACATATTTACTGAGGGGCTGTCTAACACTCACAAATGTCAAGCATATGCCAGCACGCATACAGATTCCTGCGTTAGTGCAACAGTCTGAGGTCAACTGTGCCTCACACTTCAATGCTTAACTAAACAATTAAACTGTAGCAATAAACATCCACTTAGTGTTGAACTTTTGTGTGTTTCTAGGAGGTAACAGCTGAAAGGTTTCTGTGACAGACTGCTGTTTCCAGCTCGGATGTCCTGCTTTTACACAGCACCACAGCTGGATGGTGATGTTGGACATGTGGTAAGCTGCAGACAGCACACTAACCGTTTTATTGTTCCCAGGCCATTGTATTTAACAGCAAATTTCAAATGTCTCCACATTACAGATAAGTGGCTTCTCGGCCACAGAGCTTTTGCTCTCGACTCTGCTCTCTGTAGTTTCTCCATTGTTTTTTGCATTTGCTAGCCGCACTAGCACCAATTCTGCTGCTCCCGTCCCATCCATGGGACACATAATAACAATAGAATAGTTTTTTTTTTATGTTCATAACAGTGTATTGAACCGTGGAGGACATACTGTACGCTGCTTTTATGTATGGAGTATTGTTGCATCCCTTATGTTTACAAACATGTACAATGCTGGTACACAATGGAGAATGAATGGTGGGAACCCAGATCCCCCACACAACCCCACAGCACCCAGAAACTCTTTTCACTTCTGCTTCGCCACAGAAGCCTACGATTACTGTGCACATCTTAAAATGGAAACAGAGGGAAAACCTTTGAGCCAGTCCACTGGTCTGGAGGTATTCCTGGATCCGGTCCAGTTCCTCCACAGGTAGCTGGGCTATACTGTTCTATCAGGTGAAGAAGAAAAATCAGATGAGACACAAACACGTCATAAATGCATTCATTAGTTTTTTCTTACTCAAAGTGAAAGTTTTCTAGAGGCTTCATTAAAAGAGAATAATAGGTTTACTACCTGCAGAGTCTCAGCCAGCAGCATCTCCACTCTGCGACACGCCAGCGTGTCCACCATGCGAGCCAGAACTCTGAAAGATGTGTTGAGCAGTTTGTCCACATACAGCATCAGCAGAGACCCAGACTGACTGAGGTGGATGCCCTCCAAGCACTGCAGAGTCTTCTTTAGCGTGGTGGGCTGCAGAAGGAGAGCAAACATTAAGAAGAAAAGTCATCATGGACGGAAAATAGGAGATCTTCTTCAATGTGAATGCTAAACGTAGGATCATCTTACAGCAGTGAGGTTGTCACAGCGAGACTGGATGGCCTGAATGAAGAGGCCACTGGCAGCTGAGTTGCGGTGGACAGCGCTGATGAAATCTTGAACTGGAGGCTCATGGGAGAGGGAAATGAGGTCGCTCACGTGATTGACAATCAGCCAGGTCAGATGCTCCGAGTCATGGAGATTCTGGCACTGGACACGGAGGCGTAACATCAAATGAGAAGCTCAAAAACTTTAGCTTTATGCTGTATTTATCTTCATTTGATGGTAACTTTCAGTTATGTTTTCCAACAGGATCAAGAGAACAAGCCTTTCATCACTGTCATATGTACGTGTAGTCAAACCTTCTTACCACATAGTCACAGAAGAGGATTAAGGCTCCTCTGCGTACGATCTCTCTGTTCACCACAGCTAACTGTAACTCTGAGCTTTCTTCTTCACCTTCTCCTGAGGAGTGTGGGCTCAGCAGCTTAGTGGAGGAGAGACTGTGGCGTCTGATGAGAAAAAGAAAAGCTTTTGACATGAATGCAGAGCAGCCGTTGTGTTGGTTTTGTGATTTACTCTAGCCGGAGAATTCACATCAAACAGATCTATCATGTGCCAGTGAAGCTGTGAAAGGAAGACAGAGGAACTGCTGGACAACCCTGGAGATCTCCATGACATGTTAATCAAATTCTCTTCATGGCAGAAGATCAGTCTCATTTTATTTCTGAGACAACGATAATGTCAGTGTACTGTTTTTCAGCTTCACTTCGTGAAACGGGAAAAGCCGTGACATGTCAAAGTGAAGGAATGTTTAGAACACCTCGTAATGATGTTCTACCAAATAAATTCCTGCAGCCGTCCTGGACTGGACTGAAGGAGCAGATTGCGTTTGCAATTCTTTTGTCTTACTGCACCTTTGAGTGAAAATGTCACCCCCGCTACATACTCAA
The DNA here is from genome assembly GCA_036245035.1 of Adrianichthys oophorus. NCBI lineage: Eukaryota > Metazoa > Chordata > Actinopteri > Beloniformes > Adrianichthyidae > Adrianichthys > Adrianichthys oophorus. The sequence goes on along the minus strand of BSAI01000109.1, from coordinate 2,737,302 downwards.
AATCTCACCAAAATCTTTGTGGTGAGAATTTATTTTAGACATAGTGGAATACTAGCTGAACAAAACAATATGACATATGAAACGATTATGAATGTGGGCATGATTAACAAATAAACCCCTGTTCCCAAGGAAATTCAAAAATTTACTTTTGACGATTCTTCTAAAATGACATAGACCTGTTCGGCACCTCCAGGCAACCAAAAAATTACATGGTTGCTATGGAGATAAAATCAACAGAAAAGCCGGCATTTTTAAAAGAGTTTTTTTTTTTTTATATAATTTGTCACATGCAGCAGTAACCACGGTTGGCAGTGTAGAAGGAGACAGTTAGGGGCATGTAGCAGCTTCAGGACAAAAGGGGTCAGTGAGGACGGGCCAAACAACACCGCTGATGACTTTAGTTGGCATTTGTTTCTGCTCATGTTCACAGGGTGCGCAAAGGGGATTAGGAGAAGCAGAAAATACAGTTTTGTAGTTTATATTCAGTTAAAACTTTCAGATAAATGGAGCAGAGACCGTACGTATGTACCTAACATGTAGATTTGATTACATTTCAAAAAGACACCTAAATGTTTGGGGTCTCAAATTATCGTGTTCATCTCGATTCATTAATTACAGGCATTTTAGCAAGTTTTTTTTTAATCACTTTAATCTCATTTTTGTGTCGGATGGTTACTTCCATGTTATTGAACACCTGGAGGAGCATTATCCTGCTCGTACCATGGTCATTTAAGGAAAAATATTAAAAAAAATTTTACAACTTCAGTCCTACTATATTTCTAAGTTTAAATATTTTTTTTACAAAAGCGGACTGTTTAAAACGCAGTGGGTCAGGCTGTCATGGTAACACCTTCAGCTCGCGGTGCGCACAGACTAAGAAGCTCTGCTCTCGTTGTGATCGTCAGAGAAGTTCAAAAAGCATCATTTCGGGGGGAAAGTTCACCTCTTAACGTTTGTTTCTGTCCAGATGATGAAGCAAAAGTTTAATTTAAAAAAAAAAAAAGGCAAGTCTAAATCGGTCCTCCGCTGTGTTTCATTTCTTCTTTTCTCTGTCTTTTCTGCTTCATCCCAGTCTTTCAAATGATCAAATTCACCCAAATAGGTTAAACGAAACAAATCAATCTCAAGTCTTTAGTACTGTCTTGCTGTTGTGGTTAACTTTGGAATAAGGTATATCAACACTGGAATTATGGCATTAATAAGAAGTTCGTGTTCAATATTTTTTGGATTGCTCAGAAAAGTGTTTCTACTGTTTTTGATGTGCTAAATTAGAGCACTCTGGACCTGATGGGTTTTTGTTGCTGTTTTTTGTTTTGTTTTGTAAAAGTAAAGGTTGGAAGTCTTTTATAATAACAAAAACTTCATGAAGCCACCTTTTTAGTTTTATTTTTACCTTTTACTGCGCCACAATGTCACAGATTTAAATAAAACACCTCAACATGAGATTTTTCACAGTAATTAGAAGGTCAAAAATCATTTAGATTAAAATCGATTTATTAATTACAGCTCATTATTAATTACTCGCACAAAAACATTTATCGCATGGCAGCACTATTAAATATCACTGGATTGTGACCCTTTGGCCTCCGGTGAGTGTCGGTTCAAACCTCTGGGTTTGATGAACCTCCGTCCACCAGCTGTAGTTGGTGTAGTTGATGATGAGGAGGACCTGGCACCACAGCAGAACCAGAGGAGGATGTGTGGTTATGAGGCACTGGACCTTGCTGTTCAGGCCTTCTAAGGGGTAGAAAAGGTTGGCTTCAGAACCGGTGAGTCCTCCTCCGCCTTCGGCCTTCAGGAGACGGCTGGCTGCTGCCGTGATCCTGCGAAACATGCCTGAAGAAAGAGGAAGATGTCATGTCAAATGTAAAATACAAGTGCTTGTTTCACTAAGCTTGACTTGAGTGTTTATTGAGTTTCATGGTGAGACGCAGCAGCAGATTTTTGTTTTCAAGACAATCAATAAACTGAATTACAACAAGAGTTTCTCATAATGTTTTAAAGGGATCTCCAAGCGTCATGGAGGATCAGTGTTTCCTGCAGAGGTACATCTAATTGTTTCAACTTTGAACACTAAACAGGAATCAGTTTTTGGCTTTTTGATGACAGTTTATTATTCAAGCATTTAATTTAAAGAAAAAGACACCGTTACGGACCAAAAGGTATATTTGAGCGTCAAATAAGGAGAAGTTATGATTTTTTTTTTTTTATTTTTTTTTTACCTTTTTACAATACTTTGCGTTTGAGTGTCATGAACCGTGCAACACAAATCACAGCAATCTGTCCAAACAGGAAGTCAGAAGGACGTTTACAAGGGCTTTGAGAAAGGCCACTGGACAACTGCATGGAGGATCAACTGCAACAAATGGCACTTTTTCCCTGTTTAAGTGCATCAGGTCTCTCTGTTCTCTTTATGCTGCCAGGTTGGTGACCTCAAATATGTTACAGGATAACAGAGCACGTTTGTGTGATGAGATATCATTGGAAACGCTTTTTTAGCCAGCTTGTCTGTTATTTGTTCATTTAACATAGTTCAATCTTAAGAGTTATATTTATTTCAAGCTTCCGTGATTCATTTTTAGCTTTTTAAATAATTATAGAAACACTGCTTTTTCTCAAAATATCCTGGAACTGAATCAAGTCCAAACTGGATCAAAGCTGTCCTCTATCATTTTATGAGAGTAATGTTGGTAAATCCTGGCTGCTCTGAAGTTATTCAGCACTCGCTCTGATGAAAATTGTGTTTTTGTAGCATTTATTTTATGAAGGACATATATAAATACAATTCAGCTCAAAATTGCATTTCTTTATACAGATCTTAGAGAATCAGGAGCGGACAAAAAGTTTCCCTTTGAATAAGATCTTAACTATGATGTGAAAATTTAATTTAAAGCTCCCTGCGCTGCTCCATTCTGATGCATCAGGTTACAGACAAATAGATCCATGTACATTTTAGTTTTCCTCATCTGAGCTGGAATCTGGATCAAAACTGTATAGCAAAACAGTCCTGCCCACAATTCAGCTGTGAATTTCTAACAAACTCCTGCTGCTCTGCAGAAGCTATGCTCTGAAAAACAACACAGGTTTTTTTATTTTGGCTAAAAACAGCAAAATCCTAATGAAAAGACCACTGGGAACACTTTGAAACTAGATCAGCAGAGGATCACAGTGGGACTTTAAAGATGTATGCAGCTGTAGGGCCCATTATGCTCACCACTTTTGAAGACATGTATGAGACACATGAGCAGCGTGCCCAGCTGCTGGCAGTAGAAGGTGTGCTGCTGTTCTGTAATTTCCACCTTCACCCGCCTGCTGGAAATGTCATCAAGTAAAACGCCGACCAGCTGAAGGAGGAACCTAGAACCAGCCAGAAAACATGTCAACAAGGGAATAAAATTAAAAAACAAGGGACTTGAGTCTCTGAAACTCAGCCGCTTACCGAGCAAAGGTTTCCTCTGGTGGAGCTTTCTGCGCGTCTCCGTTAGTTTCCTGGTTAGAAAGCGTTTCAGCAGCAGACAGCTCACAGTGGGTGGGGCTCTGCTGTTGCAGGCGGTGGATGGTGTGGCAGGACAGGAGGTGAGGGGAGAGGGACAGTTCGTGGACGCGGGACAGAACAATGTCCTCAGTGGACTGAGAGATCAACACCCTGAGCACAGCCAGGATGCCAGATACCCACAGCTGGACGGTGGCGACCGAGGTCTGAAGAATATGGAGAGAAAATAGTATCACTCTCATTGGGTAATTCTTAATTGGTGTGTAACTTTGGATTTGTGCGTGCAGAATTCTTGATTTGTATCTCATAAAATACATTTTGTGCATAAGAACAAAAATTACAAAATGCAAAAAAAATACAAAATACAACGTACACATGCACAACTTAAAATTACAACAGCTCGAAACTAACTACACGCACAAAGCTTTAAAAATTACGCACAAATCGCTTGTTACACACACAAAACTGCATTTACACACAAATCTGATGTGAGAATTTTCACGTCTCCAAGATTCATGTGTAAATGATGCCTTTAAATGCTGCTAGAATGCTGGGTCATCAGAGTTTTCGTATCAGCCGCTTTATGATTGTGAGTAATATCTGGTGATGAGATAATTATCATAAAAAAGTCTAAATTAGCGTTTTGAAAACACTAAAGTTTCTCTATTCTTATCCCTCCCTTGCTGCTGCGCTTTCCCTGCAGCGCCTTCACCAACGGCAGTCTTCCATGAGCAGGCGGCGCGAGCTCCTCCTAGACACCCAGGAAGTAGACAGAGTTGATCAGCCCTACGTCCCCTCGCTCTGCTCCCTGGGTGTGGAGCCGTGGAGCTTCTAAACAGCTGCAGATCGGAGCGGGCTGATCAATGGGCTGATCAACCCTCTCTGCTTTGTGGGTGTTTAGAAGGGCCATGCGCTACTATCTCTGCATTTTGCTGCCGGGGAGAAGCTCTGCAAGGGGACCAGACCAGAGCGGGGAGTTCTGGTCTGCAACGTGGGTTCCCCCATCACTTCTACAGGGAGCTCTGGTTGGCAAATGCAGTGATAGCAGGCAGGAGCAGGCTGATGTAGTTAGTTTGAAGCTGTTGTAATTGTAAGTTTTGCACATGTACATTGTATTTTTTTTTATTTTATGTTTTTTGTACTTATGCAGAAAATGTATTGTATGAGTTACACATCAAAAATAACGCATTACATGATCTTTGCTGTAAAGTGAGAGAAAAAGTATGAGCAGATGTCTCACCATGGTGGCTGGGATGGTGAACATGCTTTTGAGCAGCATGTCCACGGGTCTGAGGGAGGAGGGGGCCACGCTTTCAAACAGAGTGTTCAATACTCCTAACGCTTCAGGAGAGTCCAAATGAATCTGGAAGGAAACAAAAGCAAGACGCAGCAGACATGAAAATGCACGATCCAGCTGTGTGGAACACAGGTTGGAGTGCGGTGCTGAGACTGTCCCACCTGCTGTTTGGCAATCATAGGGAGTATGACGTCAGCGATCTGCCTGGAAAGCCTCTTCCACTTATCCTCGTTTTCTTTGTGACACTGCTGCAGCACCAGGATGAACATCTCCAACACCTGCAGCAAACATGCAAGAACTCTCATGGGAGTTTCTGCTGACGGTGACGTGCCAGGTCTGTCTGGATCTGTACCTGATGGTGCTGTATGAGTCTGAGCAGCATGGAGACCACCACTTCCTTCTGCGTTTCCAGCTCTTTGCCTGCATCTGCTTTGTTGGAGCCCCGTAAGATGAACAGGTCGTGAACTATGGGCTGCAAGGCTGGAATGGCTGTGCAGAAATGAAAAGAGAAAGTCATCAGATATGTTTCTGTGAGAATCATAGAAAGGAACAACAGCAGAACCTTCTTTTCTTTGCGTTCTTCCCTTACCATGTGTGACAGCCTTCCTGCCACTAGCCATGATGCCGTCACACAGCTGGATGATCTTAGGGATGCCTATGATCTGCTTGGAGTGGTATCGCTCATAGGACAACAGCACCAGGAAGAAAAAAATGTTGGGAATGATGGCCTCAGAATCTCTGTGCAGAAAGTTCAACACATGATTTACTTCACAGGAAGCTTCATCCCACTTCATGGCTCATCATTTGGACAACCAAACCTACCTGAACTGTCCCACTTCAATGTACTCGAACTGCTTCAGAACAAAACCTATGAACACCTGAAACACAGGATAATGTGAGAAGCAGCAGAAGAAAGGCGTCTGAAGTTGTGGTGAAGACCTGTATGAGTGTTTTACCTGATCCGAGTCCAGCAAACAGTAGTTGACTCGGAGCTGCACCAGCTGGGCGAGCAGGTCCAGCACCTGTCTCTGCAGGACCACAGAGGTGCTGGTGGTGTACTGCTTCAGGGCTTTGATCACCAGCGGCTCGAACAGTCGAATGTGGTTGTGAATGGCATTCTGAGAAGGGATAAAGGGATAAAGAGTTCATGTTCATCCAGAGCAGAAATGTATGCGTTAAACACCAGAGTTCGACAACTTCAGAGCACCTTGTCTCCTCTGTGTCGTGTAGCATTCACAATGTTGGACCTCAGCTGGTTGGATGCTTTCTGCATGACATCAAACCATCTAAAGTGAGGAAGAGGAGGAGGGAGGCTTATTATGATCTACATGTGAACATTTCTGCAGATATCCATGTGGTTCTGGTGTTATGGAGGTCCTGGTGAGGCTCACCCAGATGCGTCCTGCTCCTGTTCAGCCTGTACCATGTTCCGGAGACTGGCATCAGCCAGAGCCTGAGTGAAGTGCGTGTACGGTGCCATGAAACAGTAGTGATAAAGGCCTGGTCGCAGGCTGGACGAGCCGAGACGGAGAGCTTTGCCTTGAGAGCGGCTGGGTCCGCTCAGCATGCCTTCATGTTGAGAGGCCAGGTTGGTCCCAAACAGGGTCTTCAACAACTGGAGAAAAAGTCTTCATTTGTATGATTCCACCACAGGACCGGAACAGATAAAACTACCTCTACGATAGACAAGTCATGAAACTGAATCTAAAGCCTTAGTCACACACACCCATACAGTGGTAGAACCGCACTGGTGCTGCAGGCTTTTAGGTTGTCTTGGTCCGTGGAGGGTCACAGAGAGAAGCGACTGCATCTTAAAGTCCCAGCTCAGCTATATTTGTATCTATGGTAATGGTAAGTGTTCCCAGTGGTCTTTTAATTATGATTATGTAGATTTATCCACTATCAAAAATCCTCTGATGTTTTCTAAGACATATTTTCTACAGAGCAGCAGGAGCTCGTTAGAAATTCGCCTCTGTGTTGTGGGCGGGACAGTTGGTGGGGAAGTAACCCTATATTGATCTCCCGCCCATGGCAGTTGCTGTGTCACAAACTTGAACTTTTTCAAGCGGCAGGTTTTCATCTGCTCTTGACTCATCATGCTTTGAATAAAGAAATACTCAGAAATGCAGTTATAATCTTAAATTCATGTATACATGTCTTCCATTGAGAGCGAAATGCTACAAGAGCATGCTTGTAGCTAAAGAGAAAGGGACAACACAGGGGAGCGCAGGTGTACCTTGCAGTTCCTTTGAGGCTCGTAGAGATACTTCAAGTAACATCATTCAAATTAAAACATCAATAAAAATATGGCCCGTCACCCGCAGCATGCCCGTAGAAAAAAATGCACATGAACATTTACTCTCGACGGGTTCACTTAGCGGCTCAGGATCTTAATATTTTCCTGCGTTTGCCCATTTTTGGCCACAGACGACCCATATCCATGCGTAGGGGCAGTTGTGACTAAGGCATTAGCTTGACATCAGGTCTACAAGAGAACGTCAATTCATGAAATGCTAGGCTTGAATAATATATTCTGAGGTTTTTCCTTGTTTTAAATTCCAAATGTTTAGATGAGTACATGAAAGAATATCCAAAAATAAAAGGCCATAAGCATGAATGTATGGGACCATCGCACAGGGAAACCAACAACTTTACAGGCCCTGTCGGCAGGAACCAGCCTCACTCTGTGTGGAGCCACAGTGGCTGCAGCAAACCGCTCACTGCTGCAGCCATAAAGACCACCCCACCAGAACTCAGCATTCAATGCAGGGGCTGAGAGCAAATACACACCTGCTGCACACAAACAGTAGCCATGGTGGGTTCCCTGGAGAAGCAGGACTTTAGGTATCCCAGAATTTCCTCCACACACTGAGAAATATATAAATAACACAACAATCTTTTGGTTTCAGAGTGCTAATTCATGTTAGCATTATTAACAAGACAAAGACAGTTGATGTCATGTGAACAGACACAGAAGATAAGAGTTTTCACCTTCCCAATGTCGTGCAGAGTTGCCAGCTCCAGCAGCTGAGACAGAACATCTAAGATGGTGCGAAGGAAACCTCCAAACTTCTCCTGACTGTGGAGATCCAACGTTACCTAACAGACAGCAAGAATTCATCCCACCAGTGAGTCTCTCATCAGGCAAAAGAAACCTATCATGCATGCTGATGGGGGGTTCTGACTTTATAGTTGGCGTGTGTGGCCTTTAGGACATCATAGAGCTTGAGATAAGGAGGCAGGTGGTAGAAACTTCCAAAAGTGGTGGATTTGTTGACCACAGTTGTCCCTGTGCCTTCTGGGGGTCTGCCTGCATGAGGGAAAAATACATGATGTCAAACACAGGTGGATGCAGACATGGAAGAGTTTGCTGGGGTGTGGGTGTGTGTGTGTACCTGTGGGGACCTCAGAGCTTTTTTTTGGACTCATGGAGCCAGCATTGGGTTCAGCAGCCTCCTTTTCCTTCCCTTTTCTACGGATGGGACTGAGAGAAGGAGTGTTGCTCAGAGATGGAAGAGCTGCCTGAATGTTGGTAGACATTGAACGGAAAATGCATAAAAAAAATCTGTTAGATGGACATTTGAGTACATGAATATTACTCCAAAGAATGGTCATGAATGTATGGAACCATCGCACAGGGAAACCAACACCTTTACAGGCCCTGTCGGCAGGAACCAGTCTCACTATGTGTGGAGCCACAGCGACTGCAGCAAACCGCTCATTGCTGCAGCAGTAAGCGACTGCCACACTTAAAGCTGCAGCACCAGCTGCACACAGACAGGAGACATGCTTACATTATAAAGAGAGAAACTATTGATTTCATAGAAGATACTAAAACCCCCCCAAAAAATTCACAATAAAATTATAAAGAAGTTATGATGAGGGGTGCAGGAAAAAATACATTCTGTGAAAAATCACAACATTTTATTTGGCAATTCTGATATTGATTTCAAATGCTGTCAAAACGATTTTTAATTTATTACTAAAAGCAAAAGTTAACACTTACTGGCCATTTTATGAGACACACCTGTCCCACTGCTCATTAATGCAAACGTTTAATCAGCCAATCACATGGCAGTAACTCAATGCATTTAGGCATGTGTACATGGTCAAGATGATCTGCTGCGGTTAAAAACCGAGCATCAGAATGGTGAAGAAAGGTGACTGAAGTGAATTTGACTTTGGTCATGGTTGTTGGTGAAAGATGGGCTGGTCTGAGTGTTTCAGAAACTGCTGATCTACTGGGATTTTCACCCACAACCATCTCTAGGGTTTACAGAGAATGGTCAGAAAAAGAGGAAATATCCCGGGTCCAACCCGGTACTAGCAAAATGGACCTGATAAAGTGGCCGGTGAATGTGTCTTTGTTTCATTTAAGGGGCTCATATCATTGCAAAAATCAACTTTTTGAGCTTTTGAATGTATTTTAAGGTTTCTCATGAAAAACAACCCAAAAGCGGTATTTGGCAACATTCACGCATCTCTGAGCATTCCTCTAAAACCCTCGCTCTGAGAACCAGCACCTCACAATCCATGAGAATGACTGGGTCCCCACATTCATTCCTATGAACAGGGGGAACAGTCCCTTCCAGGAAAAGTCTGCGCTGCCATCACCGCCCCCAGGCTAACACACACAAACACACACACATCTGTTTTCTCTGCACAGCTGGCAGTGATGGGAAAAACGTTTTGCTCATATGCACATCCATCTCTGCAAAAGTTTGGATGTTGATTGTTTTTGTGGGAAAAAAACGCAGACAAGCTGTCCAGGCTGGCTCCTTGATGACGTCATGAAATGGACAGCACCCACACGGAGCGAAAGGCACTCAGAGATCAAGGTGTCTTTCTTCCGAGTAGGAAAGTTTGTGAAAATACCTCATATTTAGTTTTCTTAAAAACCGTTCTTTAGTGTGCCAAAGGCAATATATTATATATAAGGATATAGTTTACTCCATTATGCATTAAGAATAGCATGATTTAGACCAGGGGTGTCAGAATCCAGGCCTCGAGGGCCGGTGTCCTACAAGTTTTCCAAATAACCTGCCATTGAAGCTCCGTTCTGGCTAAACACACCTGATCAAGATAATCAGTAGCAGATGAGACAGGATTCCTGGAAAACCAGCAGGAGGCTGGCCCTCAAGGCCTGGAGTTTGACACCCCTGATTTAGGTCCTTTAAACCCCCAAACACAAGTTGACAGTGCAACACACCAAGCCTCTTTCAACAGCAAGAAGGTCTTTTGAGAACCATCTCAAGATAGATGTTCACTCATTAGTCCAGCGGTTGTTGGTGTTTTAGAGTACATTTGGCCTTTTAATTCAGCCAGTAGCCATTTTCCAAATTCATTAAGTCCATCTGCTTTTACTTAAAGTCCCACTCCAATCATCTATTTTTAAAGTGTTCCCTGAGGTCTTTTAATTATTTTTTTAGCTAAAATAATTTAAAAAAAAATCTATGTAAATGTCTAGGACATAACTTCAGGAGAGTGACATGGGTTCATTAGGAATTAACCACTCAGTTGTGGGCAGGACTGATGGTGTGGAGCAACCCCACCACCCCTTCCCCTCCCCTTTGCTGAGAGCTTGGAGCAGAGAGTTGTGGCCCACCCAGCATATTTTCTATTAGCAAATAAGTTCTTTTTAAAACTGCCTTTTAGTTGTCTGCTCTTGAACAGGACTTAGTAAGTGTGATGTCATCCATAGAAAATGGTTTACTTGCAGTTCCACAAAAATAAGTCAATTGAGTTGTCATTTTTTCACAATACGGATGCCGCCGTGTTAGAGCCAGATGTTGACAGTTAGCAGTGATTGGTCCAAGTCCATCTGAGCCAAATTGTTCAATGGCAATCACTCTCACTAATCAGGAGTGAGCTTGTGTGTGGCAAGTCCACACCCCTGCCACTTGAAAGCGGGCGACTTGAAATCAGTCAAATGTTTTGAACATTGGACGTGGGGACCAGCAGGCTCCACCTACTTTTATCTACGTTTCAACTTGAATAGCTTGAACAAAAAAAAACAATGACGAAAAATGAGAATTAGCAAGAACACGTTAAAATGTACCAGAGCAAGAATGGTTATTCTGACAAATAGAATGAGTAACAGCTGTTTATTTTTCTATGCAGGTCTATGGGGTTTTGGCCTCTTGCAGCCAGCAGGTACTTGCTGTTGGGAACGCCAGAGGGGAGGGGTCACTCAGTCCAGTTCTCATATACAGTCATTGATTCAGACAAAAGTTTTGTCAAAGTCATCCTCTTTTTTAAAAATCTGCGGTATATTGCCTCTGTTACAGTCTTGGGATGTTTCGTACTGTGATATGTATAGTATCCCCAGACTCTTTCCAATTCACAGCTCTAGATCTGACTAGACACCAAAGCTCTGGTTACTCCTGGGAGAAATTCTGCTGTAACTGTGATGCAGAAACCTCTGTAGCTGCCAGACTTACCTTAACTGCTGGTCCTGGTGCTGTATCGTCCAGCACATGGGCACAGATGTTAAGGACCTTCAGCAGATGTGAGAACAGCTGTTCCACCATGTTGACCAGGGAACGTTCTGACAGTGCCCCCCAGGGCTCCTCCATTTTATTTGGGCCAGCAGCAGTGTTTCCACCACCGCCATCCTCTTCTCCAGCCCAGGGATTGCGCAAACATTTAGGAGCTACAGCTGCAAACATAATGCAGAGACCGGCAAGTCAGCAGTTGACTCCGTCCCCCAAATCACAATCCCAGCTTGGTAAGACTACTCACCAGCTATCAGGTTCCCCGAGAGTAAAAGTGTGTCTTGATGTGCAGAAAGATCAAGTGGAAACCAGGCTGAAGACAGTAAGGAGAGCACCATGTTGGCCATCCCCACCGTCAGGGTCCTACGCTCAACATCTGCTGAAGTCAAAGTCGCTGCAGCAGACGGAGGGTTGCTGGACTGTGACAAACTGCACAATAAAACCCAACGTTTACTCAGAAGAAAAACAAAAAACAAGACTTGAAAAAGTTCAAAAAAATCAGAAATGAGTTAAGAAATTCCAACCTGAGGGCCCTTCCTCTGCTGCGGCTGAGACCAGAACGGGAAGAAAAGCTGCTGCTGCTGGAGCTCACATAGCCACAGTGCCAGCCTGTGGTCCATGTAGAGACTGGAAAGTTTGATGCCAAAAGGCTCAGAGCCTCACAGCAGCCAAACTGCAAACACATATTTAGCTGTGAAGACCATCAGGTGCCATGACGCAAAGAAAAATGTCAAATGTTGCTCTGAAAACGTACAGTTAGCGCTCTGGAGGTAGAGGACGTGAACGCGTGAGAGACTGCGGTAACAACTCTTGACAGGTTGTTCTCCAGTGTGACATCAGAAACGGCGTTGGACAGGTTGTAGCCTCGGTATGTTCTGGGAGGAGAACAAAGTGCATACGTACTCAACCACCTGTTTGCTGAGAAGATCTGTGGTTTACTTGAAATGTAACACCATGCGACAGCACGTGAAGACTTCCACATCACTACCTGGTGATCGTGCTGACAGTGAACTGGGAAGGAGGCTGGGTCTCATGCATGAGTAGCTGAAGGTAGACTGAACTCTGGTCCCTGGCCATCGCCACCACAGGGTCAACCTGGCCTTGGTCACAGTCAAAGAACAGCCGTGGAACCACTCTTGAAGAGACGAGAAGAAACAGTTAAGAGCATCCTTACCGGGTGAAAACACAAACCCACAAGAAATGCTTATCACAGAGCTGGTTGAAGCGATAAAATAGGATTTGTGGTGAAGTCACCTGCTAATGACAGATGCAGCCACATGCCGCACTCTGGGATCATCATCTCCCAGCAGACGAATGACCACGTCGTTCAAGACTCTGTCTTGGAGCTGCAGTCTCTAAACAGAAGAATGCAAAGCAGAACCAGTCAGCAGATGAAAACATTTGATGTAGCCTATTATTTGTTTGCTTTTGTTAAGAAAAAAATCTTTTTGTTTCTTGTTTTCTGTTAAGGAGCCTTCAGCTGAGCTCTTTGGGTTTTTTCCACTTAAAGTCAAGCTCCTAACATCTTTCTTCTCACAGAGAGCATGACCTAAGTCCTGCATACCTAATAAACTTCCATGTTGTTGGCTATACAATGTAAAAAATGATTAAACCAAGTCAAAAAAGGCTTTTTTTGCTTCAAAAAAAATTCCAAATTTATATTTTCCTTTAAAACCAGTATAGCTTAAAGACCCACTGATGAAAATTGTCTTTCTGGTGTTTTTCACGTGTTCTTGGGACATTTTTCTGATGACAGAGGACATATATTACAGAAATTACGTTTAAAATTGCATTTCTAAATATATCTTTATTGAAGAAAACAACATATATTTTTAATTTTCCATTTCAAAATGTTCCATTTCACATCCGAAAACATGGTAAAGCTAATCGCTTCACTACAAGCCTCAAAATACAACAATAATACATAAAAATGACAACCATGAGAGCAATTTTGCCAGTTCTTGGAAAAAAGTCATTCAAGTGTGGGACCTACCCCCATGTAGTGATGGGTTCCTTTGTGTAAAGTGTCGCTTTTTCTCTCCAAGAAACTTATCAATCTAAAACAGGAGACAGTAGTGACAGATTACTTTTTCAAATGTTAACCAAGAACATTTCAAAAAGACAAATAGGGTAAAATGCAGAGATCTCAAACCAACTAATATAAAAACAAAAAAAACATTTTCCCACCTGAAATCTAATTCTGCTAATGTCTCCAGGAGTTCAGTGCGAACAAGCCAATAGGAAGAATCCCTCAAAGGGAAGAGGTCTATGACGAGTTGCAGGCCGAGCTCACTCAGGGTGCTGCTGCACAGAGTCATGATGCAGTGCTGCAACAGAGTCAAGTGTCAGAGTCAAGCGTCAGAGTCAAGCGTCAGAGTCAAGCCTTCAGACCCAAACACAGACGGACGGAGTGCCACGACCCCCACACTGCTCCATCTTACCCTCACTGCTGCGCAAGCCATCTTACAGGTGACCGAAGATTCGTCTTTTAGAGTCTTCTGGATTAAAGGCACCAAGTCCGCCAGGGACAGAGGGTTACCTGGAGAGCAGAGGACGCCGTGAGCCCCAGATACAACCCAGACCTTCAACCCAGTAACAAGACCACCAGACTCACAAACCTGTTGCACTTTGAACACTGGCCAGCCAGGTGCTTATGTTGTAACGGGTTTTGGTAAGTGCGGCCTGTAATATGGCTCCACAGAGGATGGCTGTACCCCCCCTGATCTGAGGGTCCCCATGGGCAACAAAGTCCAGAACATCACTGATATACTGTTGGTCTGCAAAGGCACAGACATAAAGAGTCAGGGCTCATCAACTCAGAGAAACAGTTCCTCCTCATTTTCAATTTGCCAATAAAAGTAACATTTTATTGCTTAGTAGCATTTAGTAGCATCTTCTGTGATGTTTTTTTTAGAGATGTTCTGTAAACTAAAAACAAATATTAGCTTTAGTCACAACTGCCCTTATAAGTGGATACAGGTTACATCCTACAGGTACTTATGTGCTACGTGCACACACTGTGTATTAGGCATTTGTGCGTGGTCAGTAAAAAGCCAGTCCTCACATCTCATTAACAATTAGAGTGTGACGCGAGGACACCGTCCAACAGAATCGCCTTTACGTCATAAGTGTGTGTAAGTTACACTAACCTTACAAATACCAGTACTTCACTATGAATTTACCACGCGACACTGGTATGTTTCATTTTCATGGCGTCCCTTGGGGAGATCGTATGAGCCGCAACAGAACTGCTAGACACACCTGCTCTCCCATTAAGATGCATTTGTTCCTCTCTACAACCCTACACGGGGCCAAACAACAGCTCCCGTACCGGTGCATGTGACTTAGGCATTACCCACTGACTGTATATGAGAACTGGACTGAGTGACCACTACCCCTGGCATTCCAAACAAGAAGTACCTGCTGGTTCCAGGAAGCCAAAATCCCATAGACTTCTATAGAGAAATAAACAGCTGTGACTCAGTCATATTACCATTCTTGCTCTGATGCATTTTGTTTTAATTTATTGATTTTCCATGATATTTTCTTCTGCAATTCAAGGTATTCAAGTTATAAACTGATCAATCAGATGCCTCATATAAAGTAGGTAGCGCCTGTCCAACATTCAAAGCATTTGACAGATTTTGTGTAGCCTATTTTCGAGTGGTAGGGTGTGGTCTTCCAACAGTGGTTAACATAGAAACAGTGACTCACTTGGACCAATCACTTCTTACTGAAGACATCTGGTTCCAACATGGTGGCATTTGTGTCACAAAGAAATTCAATGGATCTGACTTTGCTTGGTTGAAGCCAGAAGTAAACCATTTTTTATGGATGACGTCACACTCACTCAGTCCAGTTTATACACACAGTCAGTGGTTTTACCCAGTGATCATTGGGACTAACATGTCTCCAAAAGATCTGATGAATCTGAATGTCTGACACCCCACCCCCCCGCCCAAAACGGAACAGTCAGGAGAGTTTTCCTTCTCCCACCGTGCAGGGGAACACCGTCCAGCGGCTCCAGGTAGAGGGAGTTAAAGAAAGCCTCAGGATGAAGAGCAGCTGCAGCTCCAACGCAGCTCAACGCCAAGGCTTTCACACTAACGCGCACCTCTTTATCAGGGATCAAATCTGAAGAGACAGCAAAGGATGCATTTACAGGGGAGTAAGAGAGCAGATACAGTAAGATAAAAAAAATCTCTCTTCCCCTGTTTTTATTAGTTGTAGAAGTTTGGTTGAAAGCAATTTAACAACTATTTAAATTTAAGGTTGGAATACAAGAAGGTAACGAAATCCTTTATGACAAAAGAGAAAAAATAAAAAGCACAATAGCATTCGAAAAGAAAAAATGAACGTCTGAGATTATGACGTTCCTGTTTTGTGGTTCATACTCACCATGTTTGTCCCCTGTAAGCAGGAAGGAGGCAGCAAGCAGTCTAACACAGTGCACTAATGGCTCCGCCTCCTGGTCTGTATAATGTCCAATTGGGCCCTTTATTCGTGACGGCTGAGAGGGGCGACATAATCCCATGAAGGAAGCACATCTCTGGGTTTTACAACAACTATCTCACTCATTCCTGTATTTAAAGACTCACTCCAATGAAATCTGGTTTGTGATGTTTTTAACATGTTCTTGTGGTCTTTTCTAAAGGTGGAGGACATAAATTGTCCTTGACAGGTTGTTCTCCAGGTTGAAGAAAATTATGCTTAAAACTGCATTTCTAAGTATTTATTCAAATTGTGGTGATTAAGGAGCAGACAAAAAATTCTGTTTGAAAAAGCTTGTAGCAGTGACGTAGGTGCTACAATGGCAAGCCTGCGCCGCTCCTTTCGGATGCATTCACTTTGTTCATCTTTGTTTTCCTCGTCTGAGCTGGAATCTGGATCAGAACTGTACAGCTGGACAGCTATGATATTGCTCATCATTTTTGTTAATGTATTGTATGTTATGTTGCCTGTGTGAAGGGCTGTAACCTAGCGGGAAAGCATTTAGACAGATTGATGACGGGAAGTGAGGGCAGGTTGCTCTGCGCCAACAGTTCCACCCACAACGCAGAAGTGCATTTTTCTAATGAACTCTTGACACTCTGCAGAAACTATGTTCTAGAAAACAACACAGCCTTTTTAGTTTGCCTAACAATGGCATAACCGTAATTAAAAGACCACTGGGAACACTTTGAAAACGATTTGAAGACGATCAGAGTGAGACCAAGTAAAAGCAGATAGTATTGCGGGTATACCTTTACCCTAATGTCAGGTTCTGGCTCAGCAGGCTCATCTTTGGAGATGAAGCGGTCCACGCTGCAGTCTGAACCCAGTCGGTTGTGACCTCGGCCATCAAAGAGATGCGGTTTGCTCAGAGCTACACACAGAAACAGAAACAGAGCTTCATTTGGGCAAAACCGATTCAGAGCAAAGAGCTTCTCCGTGATCAAGAACACACCAAGAGCTGATGGCAGGAACCGTTCTGAGGGTTCCTCCTGCGAGGATGACGCTGTTCCTTCATCTTCTTCATCCTGTAGTGTTCCGATCTGCATTCCAGAGTACTGGCTTTCACTGCCATCGAGGACCTGAAACAAAGAGTCTCTATAATATGAAACTTCTCAGTGTGAAAACTTCAAAAATGTGCATGCAAAATGGCATCTGATGTTTCTGAGTTAGGTTTGCTGTTTGAAGGACAAAAGGAAGAAACAACTTAAAGAGTAAAAACCCACACATTTAGGAATGAAGCTCTATTGAATCATGCAACAAAAAAACACAGCAAATCAACAGCACACAGGAGGAAGCACACGTTGGAGAACTCAGAAGATCAGGGCATCCAAACAAACTGCTTCAACACGACCTACAGATCACATAAGGTCCTTCTGAAAGCTGAGATCTTCCCTACCAAGAGGGACCAGCTTGTTAAAACAAAAACAAAAGGCCAGACACAGATACTACACCAGAGAAGCCAACTGAGTGAGAAAAAAGGGTTTTACTTTCACTCAGACTGGCGGAGAGAGGGATTACATCTGACAAGAGGAGGAGGAAGAAAACAGGCTGGGAAGATTTGTGCATGGTCGGAACAAACAAGCCAAAGAAAAGGAGGAGGAAGGAAGAAAGCCAGGCAGGCAAGCACCTCCCAGTCTGTTCAAATGTCCTTTAGGCTGACCTTGTCACTAGTGCTAGAGGCATAGAAGGAGGAAGAGGAGGTGAAAGAGAAAGAAGATGATGAAGATGAAGCGGTGTAGACAGAGGAGTCACTGTCTGTGGCATCAGGGCCCTCAGTGGAAGTTGGCGAGGGTGGGGGAGGCTCAAAGACCCGCGGCAATGGAGTGCGTGACTGCGGCAGAGTGAGGACAAGGATGGGGGGAAGCAGGGGTCAGACCACACAGGTATTGTTAGAATTTAGTGTTGTGGGGGGAAGCAGGTAAACTGCATCTTGACTCGCCTCATGTTGAAATTCACCTCTATGGCATCAAATCAGTGCCATCTTAAAGTGAGTGAAAAACCAGAGAGTAAATTTAAAGGAAAAAAAAAAACCTGTTTAAAACTCTGAAGCTGCAATCACACATTTGCACAGCAGAGGCTTCCAGTACGGATGCAATCAGACGTCCTGCGGTGCAATTTGAATGTCGGCTGCATCGCATCCGTCCAGCAGCAGTGTGATTTGAGCAGCGCTGCGCGGAATGGGCAGAATGGCTCAGTGCCTGCAGAGTTAAAAAATCTGATCTTTGGCGAAGAAGATGCGTCGCATTAACCAATCAGGAACTCAGCTTTGGTCTGTGACGTGTTTTGTGACGGGATAAGAGAGTGGAGTCCGAAACCAAACATGGAGGAGAATCTGAACGATCTCATCCCGAACTTTGTGGTATTTTTCTTATTTTCATCGAGGCAGTAATAAAAGGTCCTCTAATTTTATCCCTATTTTTCCCCTCTCGGACTAATGGAGGACAGCAAGTCATCAAACTGGGTTACAGAGACAGAAGTACAGCTGAAAGCGCCATCATTCAGACCCGGCTCCTGCAGTAGATGGTGAAGCTCACCATACCGAAAGAGTGTCTGAATGATCTCATGAACCCAGAAATGGAGACGGCATTACTAACGCTTTTGGACAGCTCTTCAAAATAAATAAAGCTGATCTCTAAACATCATCTGTGTCTTCCATGCATTAAAAATGAGATATACACAGACACCACTCTGTGAAGCGATCAGGCATTAGCTCCTCCCACACGTGTCTGGACATCAAGTTTACACATTTTTAGACAGGCGTCAAGCAGCAAATTTGCCATGCATCCTAATAGAGGCAGTAAATGCAAATTTGACACACGAACCATGATCGGTGTGAACACAGCATAAAGTATGATGGAGTTATGACCAACACAAAAGAAAAAAAAAATAAAATATATATATATATATATACACACACATGAGAATAAAGTCATAAGAGTATGAGGGAAAAAAAACATTAAAGAGAAGAAAATTGTCAAATTATGAGAAAAAAGTTATAATTTTACAAGAAACAAGCAGTGCTTTAGCCTCCATTCACATTATGTGCCAACTAAATCCATCAGTGCAGCCATTTATGGAGATGCAAAAAGGCTTCAGTTCAGAGCTGGCCAACCCCGGACTGCTTGATGCTAACTACCTAAACCCTGTGTATTCAGTCAATCAGGTTAGCCCATTGGCTATAAAGGCATGACTGACGTTGTGTGATGGAGATTTATGGTGATTTATTTCCACTCCGAAACAGCATCTGCTGTTGGAGCCGCCTGGGTCATCCCTCTTCTGATACAGCAAACTTTGGGAGAGCATTATCACTACTGTACGCCACTTCAGAGGGTGCAATGTGTACTTCAGAGTTTAAAACCGTTTTCTTTTTTTTACTTACAATGTTGTTTTTCCTTCACTCTAAGCTGTTGCTGATTTAACCATATACAGCTCAGTCCAGCGTGAAACAAATACATTTTTAAAAACAGGCCAAATGTTGAGGGGGACATGGTTGCTGACAAGATGGCGGCTAAAAATCACTACCCGGAAGGAAGTCAAGAACCGGAACCCCCCTTCCCCCTTCTGCGAGCGCCGCACAAGATGGCGCCCAAACTCATCATTAACCGGAAGCGTAAAGGTTGCATGGTGATGCTGAAATATTATCAGTATTATGTTGCTCGTCCTTGGTCTTTGATGTTGCTTTACCATGTGCTCCTTAAATACAGCACATTTTTAAATGAATACTTAGAGAAAATTATAACACTTCATAAAACTTTACACCTTTCAAAAATGATCTTAAAAAGTTCTGATTTGTAGGAACTTTTATTAAAGATTTTAAATGTAAATGGTTACTTTCTGGCTCAGCTCTCTCTTCTTCACAAGAGAGAGGTACAGCAACCACATAACGGCGGACACTGCTCAAACCACCTGTCGATTTCACGCTCCCATCTTCCCTCACTCGTGAACAAGACCCCAAGATACTTGGGGTACTCCTCCACTTGGGACAGGAGCACTCCACCCACCCAGAGAGGACAAAAGCATAATAAATCGGTGACCCAGGAGCCGCTTCCCAGCATTTTACCTGCTCTGCTTCCTGATACTTTATGTATTTTAAGTCTTGGATTTTCTCATGAAATGTGCTTTTCTGATAAAGGGAATCTTAAGGTGCATCCCTGTCAAATTTGGTACTTGTACCAAAAATGCAGGATTATTAAAATAATTCTGCATTTTACTGCTTTCCATCTCTGCTGGGAGGAGATGCAATCTATGCAAGACTGGACTCTAGGAAGTCTGGTTTTGCTTTTACTTTTCATTGTTTTTAACAGCCATGTACGATTAGACTTTACCTCTTTTAATGAACTGTGGCATAAAAAAGGTAATAAACACTAAAATTACTGTGGATGCTGCTGTCACCTGAGGGCAACCAGTCACAGCTGAGTTAAATACTGAAACTTCATTCGCAAGTTTTACCTTCACCTGAACCTCAGCTTAAAGTGTTTTTCTTTTTCATTTAGCATCTCTCATCCATCAGGATCTCTGCGTGAGGAGTGATCAGGGTTTGGACTTCATCAGAACCTTATCCTTTTTTTGGGAAGTGATCTTTATTTCACCTAAACACCGACTGCAAATGTGGACACTCACCAGCTCAGCCACATCTGAAGGCGTCACAGCAGAGTCTGGTCCCTCTGTGGTCGTCTGCGAGGAGTCGCTGGGTGGAAGTGAGCGATCATTAGTGCCAAGCAGCGCTCCGCCCTCTTCGACGCGAGCTCCTTCTGGCACGGCAATTTCTGAAGTGTTGTACTCTGCCGTTTCTGGGGTTGCATTAGCCCCGCCGCTGGAGCTCCTACTCAGCATTTCCTCCTCGTTTTCATTAGGCGACTCGGGCGTGCCAGAAGCAGACGTCCCACCTCCGCCCCCCTGCTCTGACGAGGCGCTGAGGTCCACAGAGTCGCCAGGCTGCAGGGCGTGTTGTGAGGAGCGGGGCTGCTCAGTGATGATATCCACTTGGGAGACAGAGGAGCCATCTATACAGGCAGCAGAGGATGTTAGACTTTATTTGACCTCTTCAGGTAACGCTTTTTTTGTCTGGAGAACGGATCTTACCTGTGAATGCTGCCGCAGTGACCTCACTCTTCTCTGTCTCATCCTCTAATCCATCCTCCTCCCCAGAGAGCACTTTACCTGGAAATCCCAGATTTGTTGTCAATGCTGCAACTCAGATTTTGTTCCTACAAGTGCAAACATCTACTGGAGACATTTTCAGTAAATCATGTTGGTTGGGTGGACATCAGCAAAGAGCAAATAGAAGAGTCACCTTTCTGTTTCCTGAGAAGGAGTGGACTGCAGGAAGACCCACCTCCTGCTGCAAATGGCAGGAAAACAGGAAGAAGAAATGGGAAATGAGAGGAAGAGAAGCAGCAAAAGCTTGGAAAGCAGTAAAAAGATGAGAACTGGGACACAGCAGAGGTGTTAATCCCACAAACAGAACAAAAGTTAGAAAAGGAGTCGCTGAGTTCTTTTAGATCAAAAGTGAATGCAGCACAGGCTGGCAGAATGAGTGACATTATTCAGCAACAGAAACATCTTTGTGGGAAAAAAAATGTAAAAAGTGGAAGAAAAACTTGATCTGACTACCAATGAGCTCCAGGATGCTGCCAGAACGGGCGCGGTTTTCGTTGTCTTGGCGAAACACAGTGGCGTGTGGAATGCTGCCCGCTGTGATGAGCAGGTGGAGAAGCTCTGGTGGAGGTGTCCTGAACGTCTGCTGCAGAAGCTCCAGAGCCGCCGTGACCACGTTGTGATCCCAGTGCTGCGTGTAGTGTAGGGTCAGCTCGTACACCTTAAAAAACACTGGAGGTGAACACGTGGCTTAACTAACACAGAAGCTCACAATCTTACACGCACACACTTGTAACATCTGCTCAGGAGTTGGCTGAACATCTGCCTCCTTTCTCATGACTCCAAAGCTTCCTTTGAGGCTGGTAGTGTTGATTTGCTGCTGTAGCAGAGGCATCATATAGCGTAGAGTTAATAAGACTCCCAGAATCAGATGACTAGGATGTTCCTCGTCTACTGGAACCAGCAGACCTGGAGATGGACGGAGAGCGTGGAGAAAAAGATGATTTCTGATGCTTGCAATCTGGGTGTGTTGTGTTTGGTGACATACCCAGCAGCACATTCAGGAGCCAGGTATAGAAGTAGCTGGCGCGTCTGGAGTGTTGGCATACACTGACAGCAGAGCTGGCTGCCGTTCGTCGAATGGTGGGGGAGCTGGATTTCAGGTTGGCAACAAACGACTTCAGCAGCAGCTGGGAAAAAAAAAAAAAAAACTTTATTGACTTGAACTTTTAGTGAATGGACACAAAAATGTAGAGAAAAAGAGAAATCCTCATCGTTCCTATAGTAAACAGGTTACCTTGACCTCCCCGTCATTCGCAAAGTTTCCTAGCGCAGCCATGATTTTGGGCGTTGCTGCAGCCAGGGTCTCCTGCACGGTTTCCTCCTGCCGCTTGGTGATGCGGGTGAGGCACGGCAGCAGATTAACCAGGTACGGCCTTCCAGAGCAACCAAGGGAAAAAACAATGGACACAAGTCAACAATAAATAGTGAAGCATCATATTAAAAAAACTAACACAAATAAAGCATAAAGTAACATAATATATGACATAATATTTAAAAATGCAAAACATGCTTAAATCAAAAAAGTTAAATGCAAATAAATCATCTTTTGACCTATTTTCAAAGTGTTACCAGTGGTCTTTAAGTTATGATTATGCTGTTTTTAGCCAAAATAAGAAAATAAAAACTGTTGTTTTCTAGGACATAGTTTCTGCAGAGCAGCAGGAGTTCATTAGAAATTTGCCTCCGAGTTGTGGACGGGACTGTTGGTAGCTGTTGAGCAAACTCGCCCCCCCCATGTTGCTGGGAGCTCACAGTCTCCTGATAGCCTTACTTTACCATTAGTGGAGGGAAAGATGGAACAGAATTTGCTATGACAAAATATAATAATAAAAAGAGTAAACTTTCCAAAGAGTGCTTCACTTTTATGGAGTGATTTTTGTGCCACCATATTGCAAGCAAAATTTACATATTTGAGATCAAAATGTTCTAAATTGGACACAAAATGTAAAGTTTTAAGAATAAAATTTCATAATTAGCAAATGAAAATATGCTACTTCTGAAAAAATATATATATATTTTTTGCTTTCAAAAACTATTTTTGCATTTGCAACACAAATGTTTCAGATGCACAGTGTCTCATCTCGCTTTCATCCTATCTTTGATTTTGTGTTCTTACATTTCAGTTTTGTGTGACATTTGTGCCACCAAACAGCCAATCACAGACAAGAGGGTTCATGCTGATTGGTCTAGATTCTGTCCAATCAAGTGTCTCTGCCCCGCATGGATGGGGCTTGGAGGCAGAAGTGGATTTTGTATCGGTTCTGTTGGACCGGGATTCTGCAGTCTTTAACCATTCTGGCCCGTTTCTCTGAGCAGAAAAGCCAAAATATTCAACAGGGTTCTGTATTTATACACATTAGTTTTGAGACCAGTGTGTTTAAAATGTCTGCAGCAGAAAAACCGTCTCAGCTCCGCCTCCGTCCAGCCGGACGTTACATTATGATTTACATAAAGGAAATATTGTTTTTTTTCATAAATAAAAGGTTCAAATAGTAAGAGAAAATAGCATTTTTTCATGAATAACTTTGTTTTTTACTTTGAGTTTTCTTTTGTCCGTAGACACTGTGAAAATGAACAATAAAAGTTAAAAACACAATTTCTTCTGCTTCTACATGAAGTCTACTTTGATGAGCCGTTCTTTTCATTACTGACTACTGCTGTTAATTAATGTTGTGCAGCAGAAGATAATATCTGCTTCATTTTTTTTTATAAATAACAAACAGATCTGAAAGAAAATCTAACTTTACCAATATTTTGCTCCAGAGGATTTCTAGATCACACAGGACTGTTTAGTGTAATGCCAGCAGATAAACATTACAGTTTATTCTACGGTTTCAGGAGATTCTCCGCCAGAAATTCACAAGTTTGACATTTATTTGAGAGAAATAAACGTAAACGATACTTAAAAAAAAAAGTATGCTTTAAAATGATTAAAAAAGATTTCTTTCTAAAAATCGAGGGTAAAAGAGCCTGTTCAACGTTTGAGCCTCAGTAGCAGACATCATCTTAGATAAATATGGCGATTTGATTGGATAGAATGTAGACCAATCAGCAGGCTGTTTGGAAGCACAACTATTAGACGAAACTGAAACGCATAGCATGAAAGCGAGATGACAGACAACGCATCTGAAAACATTTATTTTGCAAACCCCAAAAAGTTTTTGAAAGCAAATATTTTTATTTGCAATTTTGAAATATTACTATTAAAACTTTATATTTTGTTTGCAATTTAGAAAATTTTGATCTCTAAACTGTGACTTTTGCTTGTGATATTGTGGCACAAAAATCACTCCATACACTTTTCTCTCTCTTTTAAACTGTCAAAGTTCAAACATTGATACAAGAATAAATCCAAGATTATAGAATGAAAACAAAGACCTGCTAACGATTAAAGATTTATGCATATTTGGGAAGCTGTACACATTCTCCACAAGAAACATGGTACTGAAGGGATTGATTGACAATGGTCTACAGCCAATCAGAACACAGAACACAATGCCCTGTTTAAAAAAAGAAAACAGAAGCTTGCAAAACTGGTCTAAAATAATCTGCAAAGCAGGAAGACTGTGAAAGGTGAACTGTAATATAGCGTGGAAACACTGCAATACAACTGTAAAAAATGCAGTTTTCTTACAATATTTAAACAAAATAAAGTTGTTTGGTAAAATTACCCAAACAATAATTCTTATAAAGTTACTTAAGGCAGTGAATCGATTTAAACAGTCAGTCAGAAGTCAGTAAAGACCCCAGAAACACACAGTATTACTTTGATAAATGGACATCCCATGAACTTAGGTAAAAGCAAGGAGAAGAAGAGTAAAAAAATAACTTTTAAAGAAACATCTCTAACAGAGTTAAAATGAATCTAACTAGAGTAAATGACAGAAATCCTCCAGGCAGCTGAGGTACCTGCATTTCTGCGGCCTGATGAGGTGGGCCAGCTCAGCAAACCTCCACAAAGCCGCCCTCAGACTTCGAGAGGCACCATTCTTTGGAGGCAAAGAACGTACAAATAAATAAATAACGATTTGGTGGTGGAATAACTAGAATAACAATGATGCAAATGAATGAAACACGGAATTTATAACCTTTTTAATTTCTTTGTACAACTCCAGCTGCAACCTGGGTAAGTTTGAGTCCATCAGCGCCTGAAGATTCAAGTCAGAAGATGAACAAATCTGTGAGATGATTGGTTAAACAAAACAGAATTCAATGTACATTAGGTAGTTTGACCCCATCATATCAAGGCGACAGTTTAGTCTGGGTGTGGCAAAGTTTGGGACAGCACTGTAGCTTTTTGAATGAAATAAAATGCACATGAGATCTTCTGTGTGTCTTCTTTTTTTAACATGTTGACATTTAGACCTCATGTCGGGAATAAAAATTGTGTTCTATGTTAAGTGTGACAGAAATAGGGATTAAGGAATGTCTACATAACAGAAATGGTTGCACACAAGACTAAAGGCGAAGCATCGAATATACAGAGAGGCTAATAAAATTATAAATAAAGTTTAATTAAAAAGATAAGTTTTTGAACACCCTGTGATTTTGCAAGTTCTCCCATTTAGAAATCATGGAGGGGTGTGAAATGTTCATCATGGGTGCATGTCCACTGTGAGAGACATAATCTAAAAAAAAAAAAATCTGGAAAACACATTGCATGATTTTTGCAATAATTTATATGATACTGCTGAAAATATAATTTTGACCCTCAGCTTGGTGAAAAAAGATCCACTGCTGAAGCAAATATTAGAAAATAGAAAAAAACGAAACAAAGCTGTTAATCTCCCTCGGACTGGGGATCCATGTAAGATCTCACCTTGTGGGGGTTGCCAATGACCATTTGGATGATCCAGAGGAGTCATGGGAGAAAGTCATGACAAGACCAAAATAGAACTTTGTGGTCTTAATTCTACTCGTTGTGTTTGGAGGAAGAGAAAAGATCAGTACCATCCCAAGAACATCATCCCTACTGTGAAGCATGCGGGTAGTAGCATCATGTGCCATCATCTGTGCCATCATCTGCACGAGACGGGACGACTGCACTGTATAAAGGAGAGGATGATGCGAGATTCCGGGGAACAACCTCTTTCCCTCAGTTAGAGCATTGAACATGGGTCATGGCTGGGTCTTCCAACATGACAATGACCAGACACTCACAGCCAGAATAACCAATGAGTGTAGGGATGGACATATCATTTTTTTCCGGTCGATACCGATAACCAATATTTCCCCTGTAACTGTGACTGATAGCCGATATTAGCCTATACCAATATTTAAGTGTCTGGATTAACAGAGAGTTTAGAGATTTCCTTTGTTTATTTGTTAAAAATGCAGTAACCTTCACATTGCCAAGGACAGGACAAACATGCATTCCAAATAGAAACTATCAATAAGTATAAACTTAGCTTCAATTTTCAATAACCGTGTGTTATTTGCAAACACAAGCAATAGCCATCAAGATAACTTGAAAACAAAAGGATTTACAGAAAGTGCTTGGAAAGTGTTTTTAAACTACAGAAATCTAAACTGTAAACATAAAACTTTGCAGTCTTGCACAAAAATGCGTTCCATTTGTTTGTTTGTAAATGGTTAAAATGTCGACTCTGGGAGCAAGATGTTCCCTTTAACGTCACAGTGGATGCCAACAATCAGAGGATAACTTCAGACGCATCCAGCGTTTGAGATGTGAAAACGAAGCATTTTTTTTTCCTGTCTGTGGCTCGGTACCAATCGGCCCTCAGACGAATACAAGTACGCGGCCGGGGTGTTGGGAACAGGAAGCACGTTAAAAAACGAAGAGCTGGGGTCACCCTAAAAATTTAAAAAATGACACGAATGGGACTCGAACCATTCGTCTGAACCATAATTTGAATTGGGAGTGAGAATGTGTTTGCTTGAACACCCAAAGCGTGCTCAGACCCCTCCCCCGTGTGCGTCTAGCATCTGACGTAAGACAGCCTATGCTAAACAGAGACCTTCTCCATACTGCAACCACAGGTCAAAGTAGAAGAACACATCGGTGGAATTCTTTATTTCGGACCGACACCAATAATCTCAAATTATGCAAATTTTGGCAAATACCGATACTGGCACAGATATATATCGCCCATCCCTAAATCGGTGGCTCCATAAGCAGCAAATCAAGGTTCTGGAGAGGCCTAGCCAGTCTCCAGACCGAAACCCAATAGAAAATCTGTGGTGGGACCTCAAACTCAGTGTTTTTCAGTGACAGCCTAGAAACCTGACTGATCTAGAGAAGATCTGTGAGGAGGAGTGATCTGAAATCCCTCCTGCAATGTGTGCAAACCCGGTGAAAATCTACCAGAAAGGTTTGACCTGTTTCATCACAAACAAAGGCTACTGTACGAATGTTAACATTGATTTTCTCAAGTCTTCAAATACTTATTTGCAGCAGTAGCATAATTCAATGTAGTTGCATCCACATATATTTTTTTTAAATCATGCAATCCAATTTCTATTTTTTTAGATGATGTCTCTCACAGTGGACATGCATCTAAGATGAACATTTCAGACCCCTCCATGATTTACATTTGTCGCTCTTCTTTCAGCAACTAAACAAAGCATAATAATTATGCTTACTTTCTCTACAGGCTTCTATAACTGTATTCACACTAATACACACTTCTGCCGTTTTAAGGGCCACAGATACACACATGGACATGCAAAATGATCACAAAAAATGCTAAACACAAGCATACACATGGACAAATGCACAAAAGCTCACACGGCGGGAACAGGTTAGACACAAGTATGAGAATGTTTATGTATAATCATAGTTCTGATGGTGTTAAAAAAATGAAAAACATACAAAAAAGATATGTGCTGAGACCATCAAAACCAGTAGGAAAAAAGCAAAGTAAAGAGCATAACTGAACATAACTCACTTTGATAATTTTGTTCAGGCACTCGTCAGCCACCATTCGGACGTCTGACTCGCTGTCATCGCTGCAAAGCAGAAACATCTCCATGGCGATGCCAAGCAGCTTCTGAAACTCTGGAGACGTTCTATTCAAAGGGTTAAAATACAGCCAATTAGAAGAACATTTTTCTAACTTGCTGATTTTTTTTTTTTTTACGTTATTTCTTCAAGGAAACCCAGGTTTCCATTTCTTTTTCTAACCTGAGTTGGACAGCCTGTCAGTTACATTCATCGCTTGGAAGCATTTGTTTTAGGTAAAGTGTGGCACACTGAAAAAAATGATCTGTGTCTGGAGTCTGTGAAGAGGACTCCGTCTTGACTCAGAGTAGGTTAATGTTCTCAAGAGCATTACAACATTCCTCCACCAAGGCTGACAAAAATAACAGTCCTCATAATTGCCTGTCCTTTGAAATCAAACTTGAATTTTAAAAATAGAGCACTTTTCAATGAAACAAAGCTGAACACATGTGGAAGGTGCAAATGATTATTCCGTTTTCAGAATAATTCAGTGTGAATGTTTACACTTGAAAGCCATGGCAACGCGCGCCCTCCTACCTCAGTGACTGAGCAGCAATGTTTTCACATATCGTCAGGCAGTGGGTCACTCTGTCCTTTTTTGTTGTAGCTTGCTCCTTTTTCCTGAGAAGGAAACAGCAGGTGAGAGGAATGGAGGTCAAAAAGGCAAAAGTTGGGTTTCAAGACCAAAAAGGTGAGGTTCTGTAGACTCCAATCGGTGCCATGATTTCTTACAAAAAAAAAAAGATCAATGAATATGTTCATTTCCTGTAAGTGAAAGTGTTTCCAGCCATTCTCTGCTCCACTTTTGACTGATTACCTGGGATTAGGTGTTTTGAGCCCAAAAGAAGGACCAAGAGCTGGGGCTCCTGGGGAAAATGGAAATTGGAAATTTGGACACACCTTAACTGATTTCTGTACAAGGTTGGCAACACTTCTGCCAACACACCATCAAAGATGAAGGCCTTTAAGTGAATGATGGTTCCTCTCCTCTTTGGGATAGAGGATCCCGGGTTCTTAGACTCTAAGAACGTCACTTTTTAGCTGGTCTGATCACAGGATAGCAGTTTAACAACTATCCATTTCAGAAGTGCTGCGGCCCACAGAAGCCAGTAGTGTTCACATAAGTTGGTTGCTTTGCATCAGAGCTGCCTGTGCAGCCGAAACGGTGAACAGTGCTCAATGGTTCCTCTGCAGCCATGACAGAACTGTGCCTGTTTCATTGTGGGTCTGAAAGTCACATGCATCAGATGTTTCTCAGCAACCAGAGCCCTCCAGATGGTTGGAGCTGTTAAGGGGACATAATGTAAGTGATCAAAGACTCAGAGGCTTTCAAGTTTTTACCAGGAAACATATTTTTAAAACAGTATTTTGATCATGAGAAGCAGCATTATAGAAATTGAACATACCCATCTTCATTATTAAGGATAGTCACAGACCACAAACCCAATTCCTGGAACCATCTTAACCAACGAGTTTCATTTAGGAACTTTTATTTACTGAAGCCGGTGATGGATTTATTGATCCAGGTTTTTTTAAATCAATAACAGAACTAAAAACGTCTCATCAAACATTAAAATTGTTTAGCGCAGGGGTTTCCGAACCCAGGCCTCAAGGACTGGCCTCCTGTTGATTTCTAGAAATCCAGTCTTATCTGATGCTGATTACCTGGATCAGGTGTGTTTAGCTAATAATGAGCTTCAATGGCAGGTTGTCTGGAAAACATGTAAGACACTGGCCCTCGAGGCCTGGATCCTGACACCCCTGGTTTTAGAAACACTTGTATTTGTGGTGTTCTGGGGGCGTGGAGGTATTTATTTATTCTTTCTTGTGAAAATAGAAACCCAAATGAAGCTTGATTCGTGGACATGGTCTCGTGACATCCCTCATAGGTGAACCCACATCCTCTCAGTCTGTCTGAAATCTCGACTCTGCGCTTCCACAGACTCCATGTGTGGATTTTTCTTCATTTCTTCTTCACAGACCAGCAGAGTCGTGGCGGGAAGCCTGCCTCTGCGTTTGAGCATCTGAAGCCGACCTCAGATCTGCGTGCAGGCTCTCTTTGCACTGAAGCACACCTACAGAGAGCTTGTCAAACAAATCCCGGCTAGCTGCATGCAGCGGAGCTGAGAGGCTAGGCTACAGCGGTTAGCGGAGAAGCTAAACCCACTTACTGTTTCTGGACAAGTTCATCGGCAGTCGGCGGTCCCTGTTGTTGTTGGAACGACCTCAGACTCTCAAAGGCCTTCATAAGTTTCTCCATGGTAGTCATTTTAGTTATTTACAATGAGTGGGCTTTCTACACAAGCTAATATTTACTATCTGCGCTAATTCGCTAACGTAACACTGACAGCCAGAGATATGCAGCGTAACGAGCGCCTGCCACCCGCCCCCAGCGCCCCTTACTACAAAATGTCGCTCAGTTTTTTCCAGTATTGCTACAAAATGAAGTGAAAGCGTGTTTATAATATGCCATCTTTGATGCAACGACGTCTTTCTCCGACCAATCACACCAGGAAGTGGTATTTGCGAAAGCTTCACAGAGACGGGAAGAATGCGAAGTCAGCGACCAATCAAGCTTGGAATTATTTTCGACTGACAGGACCAACAGCCAATGGGCAGCTGCCCCCCTTTCTGTTTAGTTGTTGCTGTCACGGGACCACTGACGTCACACACTGCGACACACTTTTTTTTTCAAACAGGGTTAAGGTTAGCTGGTAGAATAAAAATATATTTAAAATTCACTGAACCTAAAAAGCTGCGCTCTAAAGAAAACTACTTTTCTGACGTGTATATATTAATGAAGTCAGATAAGAAATACCATCATAATCAATAATAACAATTAAAACTACATTTGTTTTTATTATGACTGTCATAATGTTGCTCTATATAACTCATTGGTTGCCATTATTACATATCATAAATTGCTCCTTGGTTTTTAATTTAGTTCTGTTCAGGTTGGCTGTGATTTTTCTCCTGCAGATGGTGAGGTGATTTTCAGTTGTCTGCTTGGTGTATCTTATGTGTTTTGTTCTGAGTTCTGTAGTTGTTCTGAGTTCTGTAGTCTTGGTTTAGTTAAAGGTTTGGAAGCATTTTGGCCATGTTCTAATCCTTCCTGCATCTGGGTTTCAATCTGTTTGGCTGACTGTAACATTATAGTAATGTTCTGCTTCTGTATATTGTTTAAAAAACTTTTTGGGTATTTTTTTCTTAAATTGCCTGATGCTTTCACATTGTTTTGTATCTATGATAAAGTTTGTTCAAACTTCCTAAAACTGTAATTGTACGTGTTAATGCATTTCTAATATTTAAATCATCACTTTAACACATAAGAACCTGTAGGATAACTTTTTTGAAAATGTGGAACATAAAAATGTCAAATGCTTTTGTTGCAGACAAGAATATGGGGGAATGATTTAATTTTCATATTGACAAATTTGACATCTAAAAATACAGCTAAGTAAACAGAAAATCCATTTCATACCATAAAATATTTTTCAAACAAAAACGAATAAAACTACATTTTCATAAAAACATTCCATCTGCTCTTAATTATAAATTTAACATTTTTCACACTTTCTTTACTGTTAATCTTTTATCATGATTGTCCTAACGTTCAGCTTTTGTTTTGGTGGGTTTTTGTGTCAATGATAATTGTGATGGTTTTGTATGTTTTTATAAACATCAAGATGAAATATAAAGAAAAAATTCTAATATAAAAGGCAACCAACAGTACCGTCTTCTGATGTTTTCCTTTTCCATATTTAACTGTATTGTGATGTAATCTAAAAGGACTTCCAAAGATGTATGCATCAAAGTAATTCCCACTTTACCTTACTTTACACAGAAACATTTGTATGCTTATGTTTTGTTTGTTGCATGAATTTCATTTTATTTTCCATTGAATAAACTTGGGTTTCCTCTAATAGGATTTGGTTTTCTTGGACATTATGCAATAAAAATGCAGTGATCTTTGCAGTTCCTTGCATCTACATTTTTATTCTTTCAAACACAGCAGTTTGTTTTAATGTCAATTCATGGAAACTGCAGTTAAAAGTTTGACGGCTTTTTGTCTGAGAATTGTGTAAGAAACATGGAACCGATGAGATCAAAAGACGTTCGTAAAACCTGCCATCAGTAAATTCCTGTCAATTTTTTGAAGTACACATTAAATATCAGTTTACCTTATGGTTTTAATTTGTTCATCAAATTATTAAAAACGTGACAGACGTAGGTCAAGACACAAGTTTTATTTTTTATACAAATGGCAGTGTATTATTCCATAATTACAAATGTCAGATATGATACAACAACCAGTGATACAACTTTTACAAGAATTAACAATGACTGCAGTGGTTGAATGACATGTCTGTACAGTTTAAAAAAAAGAGAGGAAAAATAGAAGAAAAGAAAAAGAAAACAACAACGTTACATGGCCATTTGCAGCTCTAACAATCCATTTGTTTTTCCTCCCTTCCTTGGAAAATGTCACTTTTACATTTTTACAGAAACACTGCAGAATCTCTCGACTTGTACTGGCACAAAACCCAAAACTATATTCAAGTGACCTAAAGGAAGAGAGGATCTTGAAGTTGTAGATGTTGAGCGCCATCCAGCTTTTGGGGCTGGCTTGACTCGGCATCAGCGCTTCGAGGGAAAGGAATGCTCACCAACCATCCAAACCGGGCTGACTCAGCTGGTCATTCACAACGTCGTCCTCGCACCAGAGAGATGCACGGTCACTCTCACACACATGCACACACGATGAAAAAAAACGATGCATGCTTGATTAATAAAAACATTCATTTTGAACAAAAAACAAAGCAGGAAGAAAAGAGGCATTACAATGCACTTGGTGCGGACATTCAAACATTTGAGCTGTTCAGAGGTTCTTTACGAAAGCAGGAACTTCTCTTGGTGGACGGAAAGTCACAGAGGTCAAAAAAAGCAGGATGTCAAGAGTTGGGCATGTAATTGGCACGTGGAGTAAAGGCTGTCAGTCGTTCTTCAGTAAACACTTCAGAGAATAAAACAAATTGGGGTTGGTGAAGGTGATTTTGGCAAAACAGATGAAGACACTTCCAGGGGTCATTGTCAAACCGAAGTGCAAAGACATCAAACATAAATCTTCACTGATATTTGGGTTTTCAAACAATGAGAGATTACATGACTGAGCTTTGTTACACGTTAGAAATACGTCATTTACAAGGTTTTTGAGGCTAAAGAGCTAAAAGGCTAAAATCTAAAGGAGGGAAATCAGCTTCATAATGTGCCTGAGAACAAAAATGATCATCTTTATTCTTTTTCCCAAAACAAAACACAAACGCAAGTGATGATAAGCCAGCAACACATCCAATGGCCGATTGTGGGATGTGCAACAGCAGGCGAACTCGCCGCATCCTTTCCTGAATCTGGGGCGTGGATGCGTGACAGCTGTCTGGAAGCGGTGGGTCTTCAGCTATTCCAGATTTATTCTCTACTACTGTACTGATGAAAGGCTTTTCTGTGGGTATCAAAGGAGGACCGTTCATGTCTGGATTTACAAAGCCACGTTAACCTACAGGTAAAATATACTCCGAACAGGTCAAGATGGGTATTCACAGCATTAAAAACAAGCAGTGGGGAAGTAAACAGCAACTGCTTCCAGAGAAATAAACAATCAACACCGGACAAAATGAGCAATCTACAGATTAATTATGATTGGTTAACTGGAAGGAAAGACTTTATGTCCATGATAAAACTGAGCATGCTCCTGGACACAGTACATTTCATTTAAACCAGGTGCTTTTGAGAATGAGCCACACAGGTTTCGTAACAACTAACTACTCTTTGATTCGAATAAAGTACTTGATGGAATCGTTTCCCAGGTTTATCGCAGCAAATTACTTATAAAAGTTTAGGGGGACTTTTTTCTGCACTGCACAGAACTCAAAGCATTTAAAAGCTGGTTAATACAACAAAAGCAAAAGGAAGAAGCTCAGGGATGATGGAACAATGCAACATTTACAAAATCATCGTGTTTCCAACCAATGGAAACTGTGTCAGGAATCCTGAGCTTTCTGGAGCACAGGACAAATCCACCTTTAAACACTTTAGTCAAGAGCCTTCTGAAAGACTTTATTTCATGAAAAAAAAATCCTTATTAGTCACACATGCCGACTAAAAGATTGTCAGATATGAATTCATGCGATCTCTCGCAGAGGTGAACTGGCTGAGGCAAGAGGAAACTGCATCCAATGCAGTCCAGTTTAAGTTTAACTTCAAGGTAGAATGAAGGAGGACTTAAAGAAACAAAAGAAGTTTGAGGTTTGGACAACAGACTGGGCTAGATTCCTCTCGGTTGTATCTACAGTACATGCTTCATTTAGATCTACCTGAGCCACGAGGCCTATGGAGGCGAAGCGTTAGTCTGGGATCAGGTGGAGTTTATGTGCTAAAAACACGTTGCTTTGGCTGAGGGAATGACAAACAAAAAGCTTACAGAAAAGGCCTTCTGCTACATCAAGGAACGTAAAGAGACTACTTGTACTGTGCTTCTTAAAATAAACTCCCCAAAACGCATTAGTAAATAAAATCATTACGTATGCATTCAAGTGGTACTTTTATGGCTTTTTGTACAATACAACCTTTAGTGAAAATATACATCTAGACATAAATTCAAGTACAAATGTACAAAATCTTTAAACTCATACTTTTTTTCTTTAACTATAATACACTTTTAGTACAGCTCATAAATACAGGTTGACATTCACTGAGTTCCTAAGATTGGGTTGGAGTTTGTGGTGAAGCGGTGCGGGTGGAGGGAGTGGTTACAGTCTTGAGGGCAGCTCCATCTCGTCGTCACTGTAAGAGCTCTTAATACAGACCTAGAAAGATTGAAAAAGCGCGTTTACACAACCGAAACACTTTCACCAGAACATCAGCAAGCCCCTTTCCTGCTGAGGCACAGAAGTTTTTTGAACCGGATCTCTGGTGGACCCGGATCCAGAAACAGATCTAGATTCAGAACTGCATCCAGAGCTAGGTGCAAACCGAAGATCCAGATCCAAATTTACAACTGCATCAAGACCCAAAAATCCAAATCCATAATCTGATCCAGAACAAGCTTCAGATCCAAAGCCAGAATTAGATCTAGATCTAGATGCATAACCAGAACAAGATCCAGATCTAGGGCTAGATCCTAATCCAGACCTACAGACCTACATCCAAATCCAGACCCCAATTCAGAATCCAAAGCCTGAACCAGAACAAGATCCAGATTCAGATTGAGATCCAGAGTCAAATCCAAATCCAGATCCAGAGTCATGTCACCATATAAAATCAGATCTAGTATCATATCCAGAGTCAGATTACAATCCAAAACCACATCCAGATTAGGTTCTAGATCCAGTCAGATCCAGATTTAGATGTAGAGCCAAGAACACTGAGCTTCATCAACTCCAAATGAAATTTGAATAGAGTTTGAGTTTGTGGAACTGCAACCAGAACTTTACCTTGAATGGAAAAGTATCCCGTTTTCTTCATGTCTTATAGAAAAGGTGGGTAAACTTTTTCCTGCCTCAGATCAATTTTTCTATTTTTTTCTTAATAAGAAAAACCATGACAGACTTTCTTCATAAGAAAAAATAAACTTCTGTGAAGATTTTGTTCTCAGAGTTAGAAAATCTTCTAGTCAACTTCCGTGAAACAAAGTTACTCCTTGTATCTCACTATACAACAGTCAAAACTAAATGGCTTGGAGCCTGACGAGAGTGGTCAATGCTTGGCTGCAGATGTAATTTACCTGTCTGAGCAACAATAAACAGTCATAGCTAGCACCGGGGCATGCAGACTGTCTAGAGAGGAAGGACCTCTGATCAGAAATACAAAAACAAACTCAAAACTGCAGGAAATGTCATGTCAACACAAAGTAAAAACAACTGCAAGGCGCCTTCTTATGGAATGCAGAGGAAGATGAGGGGAAGAAAACCAAATACAGACTGACAAACTTTGGAATTATACTGGTAAAAATGTATGTTATTTGTTAGTTAAATCTGCAGACCCCCTCCCCCTCCCCCAAACACAAACCCCCTTACATTTAAAAAGTTACAGGTATAGGAAAGCATAGAATAGTGTCAAAGGCAAAGCTGTTAACCACAAACACCAGCAAAAAAGTACAAACTCAACCAAAGACCAAATGTCAGGTTGAGTTTGGACCTGGAAGAGAAGAAGCAAAGGAGGGAGAAGAGGAAGTACCTTAGCCCCCACCCCCTCGGACAGTTGCAGGAGCGCTAGCACTTGCCTCTCTTCTGAACAGACGGTAGAAGAAGCCTCTCTTTGGAGGAGGGTTGGGTCGGTTCATGTCCAGGTCCGGGCTCAGCGTCCCGTCTGTCTCGTAGACGTTGATTTCTTTGAAGCACTCCATCTCGATCATCTACACCCAACAACAAGGCCGCTAAGTTAGAAGCTTCAGCAGGACGTTGCTCGGAGACGATGGAGACAAACATCTCCTAGCACGAGCATTCATCTCAGTAAAGACTTGTTTAACTTCACCCATCATTTCTCCAGCTTTCAATCAAATGTAAGGCGACAGTGAACCATGGCAGCAGCTGAAGGATGCAGTACCTCATTCTGCCACGGGATGGAGACACTGCCCGTGACAAACTTGTGGTAGAAGTCATTATCTGTGGGGTCGAGGTTAACGCCTTTGACAGTGGAGAACTGCTCGATGTCCAGGACGTCCTTACAGTACACGGCTCGAGGCTGAGGAGAACAGAAAGGAGCCAAAACACACAAGAAACGCAGTCAGAGACGAGCCAAGTGTTTGGATCACGGCAGGAATGTTTGGCCTGATTTATTTGGGTAACGTGACCTAAGGCCTCTGAGCTACGCCCGTTTTTCTTCAGCATGGTCCCACTGACCGTGATAATAATAGAAACACAGATAAGAATATCTGCCCTGAAGTATGGATTTAACCTCAGGAGTTCTCGCTGGAAGCCAACGGTTCTCCCCACGAGCCGCTTCATCTTCTCTCCTCAAGACAGACCGAAGAAAACCCGTTCGGTGCCGTTCGGGTGAGCTGCTTTCAGATGGGGGCTTGGCTCTCTGAAGTCACACATGTTGTGTGACCACACCAGTCATCTCTCAAAAGTTCTACCTGCAGGTAAAATGGATTCCCACAAGACAGACAGAGGGGAATGACAGCGCCACCCCCATCGAACCCTCAGCTGCCGTGATCCTCAGCCTGGAAGTGCCTGTTTACTTGACACAGTGGTATTTCCTGTGTTCTGCTCAGCACTCGCCTTGATCGTGCTCTGGGAACTTACGTCTGGGACGAAGGGGGGGTCCAGCATGTGGGCCTCTAGCCGTTTGAAGTTAATGTTTCTGAAGATGGGGTGCTGCTTGACCTCCACTGCCCCGCATCCCCGGCATCCCAGCCTCTCCTTGGGGTCTTTGGCCAGGAGCTGGACACAGCAGGAGGAAGGAAGAGCGCTTTCAGACATGCTGCTCCGAAGACAGCCTGAGAGCACAGCGTGTCTGTTTGAGGCATTTCAGTCCACGCTCAAATAGTAAACAAGATAAAAGGCCCTCCCAAAAAACAGGTTGAAACTCTCCAAAGATTTCTTTATGTCTAAGGATGCACATTTTGAAATCTTTTGAAGCAGTTCTCAGGGTTTCCCCATTTGCTATTTTTCTATGTCCCTTTTTCAATTTTCCACTTTTAAATCTTCAAAAATGTGATTCTGATCTATAAAATTCTATTAAAAAATACTGTATAGCATAAAACAGCATTGTCCAAAGCATAAAAAAAAACAACAAAGGTTAGGAGAAAAAACAACAAACCTGGCCATCTGCAGACCCTCGGAAACAAGTTTTGGATTGAAAGTAAGAAGATTTATGGCGTTGATCGCATAAACGGTTGAAGAGTGATGGTGGTCGAAAGAATGCAAACATTGGAGCTTTAGCTCCAGTGTTGAAGGGTTAAAAACGATCTTTCAAAATTAGTTTAAAAAAAAAGGATTCAATTTAAAAGCAACCCACTACGCAACCGACCCTACACTACCAAACAATCTGTCATCCGTCAACATGAAGCCCTAGTCCAACTGAGTGGATACAGGCTGCCTGCAGGTGAGAAATTGGCAAATCTGTATCTGTCGGTGTCCCGCACTAAATATCAAGGTTGTAGGCCGCTCAGTGAACCCATAGAGAGAAAATGTTCATGTACTTTTTTCTATGGGCATGCTGCAGGAAACAGGTCGTAGTAAACACTTAGACAACACGTAGGGGGAAGTAGGTGATATACAGACGTGTCGTACAGATTTACTGGTCGGCCTGTACGGATTTTTGGGTTGTACGGTTCTGTGGAGGGTCGTAAGGAGGAGTGGTAGCTTCTTAATGGAAGAGCAGGTGTGTCTTGCAGTTCTCCTGAGGCTCGTCGGGCCACCTTAAATGATGCCATGAAAATGGAATGTACTGTTGTGGTGCATGTAGTAAGTGTACCGTGTAGTATTTGGAATAGTAATGGAAGTGACATATGCTTATGACCTACGGGTAATGCTGTTGTATGGTGTCCTTATGCTACACTCTAGTCTAGTCACAAGTGATGACTGCACATACATGCTGCATGCACGGGGTGTGCACGTGATACCTACGCACCCGTAGGACGCCTGTAGAATGTCTACACAAACTACTCTGTCTAATTTCCTCATTTCCAACAGTCAGGCTGCACGTAAAGGAGCGCGTACGGCACTAACGGCATTCTTGGAAAGTCTACAGGTTTGAAAAAACTGAAAAACCTGTACGACACTCCTGCGTCTCACCTGCTTCCACCTAACTTGAATGTACGTGTTGTATGAGTGTTCACTACGACCCGTCGCCTTCAGCATGTCGGTAGAAAAAAATGTGCAAGACCAAGTTTACTGAGCGGTCTACTGTCTTGGTATTTTGTTCAGGCCACCTGTGTTCCCCATACCGGATTGACCATTTTTCTCCCTCAGACAGCCAGTATCCACCTGTAAGAGCAGTTGGGGATCAGACTTAAGCTGCTATGTTGCATTTTTTGGGATCTGCACATCGTGCAAAGGCAAAAAGGGCCATGCAGAAGTGCAAAATTGACTCAGCCTATGTGCACGTTTTTATCCGTAAAACCAGAATACAAAATTCTTACTTTTGCTTTTTATATTTAACAAAGAAGCTAACAAGAAGCTGCTTAAGCAAACACCTAACTCTCAATTGCATTGTCTGCAAAGGATGAAGTATAACAAGATAAACCAATAAAAACAAACACCTATGTTTTTTTTCAAATGAATTAACAAATGAACGCAAAGCTATCCACATGTCATCTACAGATTTAACACAGAAAATTCCAAGTTTTGGAACATCTGTTCACCTGTCTGCAGATGTCTTTCGCCTCCTCAGAGAACTTGTCGGAGTACTCCTCTTGGTCCTCGCGCACCCGCCTGTCCACCTCCTCCCGCTTCACTCGCTCCTTGCGCTTTCGGAAGGGTGACTGGCCCTGGATCATCTCAAAGACCAGGCAGCCCAGCCCCCACCAGTCCGGACAGAAGTTGTAGCTTTCATTCTGGATCACCTCTGGAGCTGAGGGGGAGAGACGAGGAAAAGCAGTTGAATGGAGGAAACCTAATACGGATCTGAATATAATTCAGAGGAAGGGTGGAGTTCAAGCAGAAAGAGGACAACACTTTTACCCATGTATCCCACAGTGCCCACTCTCCCTCGTATCGTCTCGCCCTCAGGAATTTGAACAGCGAGGCCCAGATCGGAAATGCGGATGTGTCCTAATGGAGACGAAAGACAACACAAGTGGGATTTCACAAAGAAAGTTCGCCCTTTAGAAAGGGAAAAACAGCAAACTGACAACCACATTCCACCAAGCACATTTGTCTGGTTTTTAGTCTCAATATCTTGTTACACTTGATATTAGAGGAAACAATGCGAAACTTTACAGTTTTCAGCTGTAATTACTTGTTTTAAGACAGTAAATCTTCAATATCTTGTCAAGTCATTTGATCTTGAAGAGATCTTGTTTAAAGCAAAATTTCCGTTGATTTTTTAATATTTATAAGCAGAGGTTTTATTTGTGATGGTGAGCGATTTTGTTCACAGACTTGCAGGATGTATGAAAACTGAAAACTTTAAATTGACAAATAAGTTTAATAAGACACATTCTTCCAAAAGTGTGTCATTTTAGTACATGGAAATAAAAGAGGATATATTTGGAGGGGGTGTAAATACCTATTTTAAACATATAAGCCCCTTTTTTGAGCAAAATTCGTTTATTTTAACACCTAATTTCCAGTTATCAGAGCAATATACCTAAATATGAATGTTTGCAGCTAACTGTGTGAGTGCTGTGTCAGCACGTTCAGGACATTGCTGCCTGTATTTATGGTATTCATTTATTTTACGAGTTTTACAATTTTACGCAATTTATTGAAAATGAATAGGAAATGTTTCAAATCCTTCAAAAAACTTGGTGCACTTGTTAAACGTATGTAATCCTGGTATCAAAACATTCAGCACATTAAGGACAATCATGCTTGTACTTTTGGTATTTGTTCCGTTTACGGATTTTAAGATGTTAGGCCATTCTAAAAAATTTTTCTCCACAAAATTCTTCAAATTCTTTGTGCACTTTAAAACCTATGTAACATTGATAACAAAATGTTCAGCACATTAAGGACATAACTCAACAACTTTTAAAAAAATGGCTTCAACATCTTCAGAGACAACATTTAGCCAACAGCATTCACACTAGCATTATCACAGGTAGTGCAACTTTAAGATTAATATCATCTTAAGAGGGAAGATCAAGAATCACTTCCCAGGGTGTGAAATGAGCTTCATCCAGTGTGGGTCCTTGTGCAAGACCCTTATGCTACTGCTCATCTATGTAGCCACAGGGGGGCCCAAGTCTAGATCTTCCTGTGCCGGTCCCCAGTCCAGATAAAATACAGGCTTGTCTCAGGAAGGCGTCCGGCATAAAAATGGCTACCATACCACCTGTGTGACTCAGTGAAAAGTTGATTCGCTGTGGCAACCCCTGAAGGGATAAGCCGAAACGTGGAAAAAAAAAAAAAAGAGAAATTCTACTACTTCCACTGGCAGGTTTTTTCACTTAGAAAAGGAAAAAACATCCATTATTTTAAATTTTTGATCTTACTTTTTAGGAAATGTATCCAGCGTGTGGCTTCAACATAAGCAAACTCAGTAAAGTCTGAATGAAGCACTCACATCATTTCAACTATTTACTGTTAATGGTTTTTTTATGAAATAAAATCATTTTAACTTTATGATCCGGCCTGCCCTATGATCAGATTTCTTTGGATTTCTATCCTGTCCAGGTCTTCTCAAGTCCTTGTGGCTTTCTCTAACTTGAGCGTGCCTCTGTGGAGACAGATTACTGAGCACGCTCAACATTTCTAGAAAGTTAGCCAGATCATAAAACTTTAAACTGTGTAAATCCATGAATAGCAGATTATTTGGTTTGTGATCATTTGTTGGACTTATGACTCTCATTACTTTTTCTTTTTATAACATGGAAACGAGTGTGATTTGTTTTCTCCTGTTTCTCCAAACGGGACGTGACGTATGGAACGATGAGAGGACTGCAGATTAGATAAAGATAAAATCCTTTCCGGATGAAATGAAACAAATGTGACTCTTGAGGTCATCCGCTGTGCTAGTGTGTCACAAAACTCTATTCAATTAGCGTGGGGCTTAAATAAAAATACCTACCACGGTCATCCAGAAGAATGTTTTCA
This sequence comes from Adrianichthys oophorus, assembly GCA_036245035.1. Classification (NCBI taxonomy): domain Eukaryota; kingdom Metazoa; phylum Chordata; class Actinopteri; order Beloniformes; family Adrianichthyidae; genus Adrianichthys; species Adrianichthys oophorus. The sequence continues at coordinate 2,695,643 of BSAI01000109.1, read as the reverse complement.
GGTTTCAGATCCCTGCAAAGAAAAAAGCAACACATGAGGAGAATGTCCGATGCAGAGACATAAAAAAAAAAAACTATTCACTTTTATCTTGAAAGGATTTCTGGGCTTCCTGTCCCTTCTGCTTGAGCTTTTAGATGAATTCATTGATGTCTTTTAATGTCTTTATTCTCCTCATCAAACATGAAGCAAACAGCATGGATGCCACAGCTCTTCAAATCCGCCTTATTTAAGCTTTAATTGAATACATTTCTTTCCAGCTCCATTCTCTGAGCACTTTTTTTTCCCAAGATGGACACTTTAGAACATTGTACCATGAAATCTGAGCCTGAAAGTCTTGACGCCAGCTGAAACCGCAATATGAAGTTTGATGGAGTGCATGCGGTGTTGAATGAGAAGGACGTGCAAATACGAGTCCCTTCCAAGAGCATGGATGCAGCCGTGAGCCTTCACCACTCATTAACTCCTTAACTGCACCGCAGACAAGCAGCACATCATTACTCCACGCATCACCATTCAGGGCTTCTTTACACACCTCTTAATGGATGAAAGAGTTCACATGTGCAGCAGCGACATTATTAACATCTGATGGCATCATTCTGTGCCTCATTCAAATATTGGTTGTAATTTGAGGTCAAATCCAGCTTCTTCTGGCTCATCTCTTGTTCCTTCTGCATAACCGCCTGACTATCAGAGAATAAAAACATTTGTCCAGTCAAATGCTTTTAAACCTGCCAGAAACTCAGCAGGGGCTGGTGCTGCAAACAGCTCTGACCTGTCTGTCCAAATACTTCAATTCCCAGAGCACAACCCCATCACATTTGGTATCATTGAAAAGCCCCAGATGCCCTGTGTAGACACCAGGAACCATAGTGTGCAATGGTTGGGAGATATTCAGGTTTAGAAATTTCCTCTACATAAAACACATTTGCATTGCTGGCTGTCAGGAGAATAAAACAGGAAAACATTCAGCCTGAATGAAAACAACCAGAAAGAGTTTCTAAACTGTTGTTAATCAAACCTGTGGAGACAAAGCTGCCTGAGCGTGTGTGTGTGTGCGTCTGTGTGAGCGTGTGTGTGTTTGTGTGTGTATCTCTAAACTGGATTGAGCGAGTGTGACTTCGCTCATTGAAAATAGTTTACTTTTGGCTCCAACTAAATGAAGTCAATTCAGTTGCCATTTTTTTGTGATCCAGACACTACCATGCTGGAACCAGACGTCCATCTGAATGATCATTTCTATGGCAACCACTCTTGCCAATCAAGAGTGAGCTTGTTAAAAGTTCACGCCCCTAACAATTGAATGCAGGCAACACAAAATCAAGCCTTTTGAACACAGGACGTGGGGGGCAGCAGACTCCACCTACTTTTATTGACGCATATGATTAGTCAGGCTATACTTGAAACTACAGAAAAAATATTTTAAAAAATGAGGATTATCAACGGCAAAGAAGGTATCAGAGCAAGAATGGTTATGGTGACCACTAGAATGACTGAGTAAAAGCTGTTTATTTCTCTGTAGAAGTCTATGGGATTTTGGCTTCTTGGGACCAGCAAGTACTTTCTGTTTGGAACACTGGGGGGGGAGGGGTCACTCAGTCCAGTTCTCATATACAGTCAATGGTCCGCAGCCTTTGATGCTCTGGAAATATTGAATTAAACTGGTTTAGACCGGAAGGCCAATTTAAGGGTTTACGGTTGTAAATCAAACTGTTGTCTTTGGTTACTTTAACGGATGTTTGGATCTAGAGTGCAAAATGACAGTCAGGATGTCTCCTTGTTGACTGTACTTGATAAAGTAACAAGAGAGATTGGGAGAAAATGAATCCATACCAAACACGTCTTTGTTTGTTTGTCTTCTAACTCTGTTCTTGTTTGGTTTGGGCAGCATATGCTGGCAAAAAAGAATTCAATTCAGTTTTGATCTAATCGTGTTTAGAAGATAACCTTCATTTAAATAATGTTTGTGGGGTTTGAAATCAGTCAACAAATAATGTGAAGTTGTTGTTTTCAGTCCAGGCTGCACAGAGAGCTGTCAGGTACCAGGATACTCATGTGTTGCTCTGTCACGTTACCACAGACAACACCGCTGGTGTTTAAAGGGTCTGCATGTGATCCGGCTGGTTTAACGGGCTCTGGTAATAACTAATAACGCACTGATTCAGAGGAAGGAGCGACTTCCTGCTTATGTTTTGAATGGTGGTTGAAAAACAACACTGTGGTTAATCTTTCACCATCAGCTTACACGCTGCAGTGAACCCCAGAGTCATTCAACTGAACCTGAGATTTTCTTTTTTTTTTTTTGTTTTAACTTGTCCTGTCCAACAGCTGAGCAGACAGATATGAGCTGAGAGCCTCTTGAATTAGACAGATTTTACTCTTACAATCAGGGGTTATAAATCATTGGGAACACAAATTGTATGTTGGTATAAGCCCCTTTTGTAATTTAAATGAAACTTTATTAATATTAATTTTGTTTGTGTTCTTTTTGTTGGACCGGACGGAAAAAGAAAGGGGGAAAGAGGGGGGTGGGGACGGTGGATAATAGATTTTAGAGGATGACTACTGGAAAGGGAAAGTAGAGTTGCGAATCTACAGGCAACAAAATGTTGGAGCCTATACCCATTAAAATAGTGAATGTTGGTCTAAAATGGGCGGGGCCTGTCCACACACTCAGCTGCCACAAACATACCTGCCGGCTCCAAGAGTGTTCACAAACTTGTCCACATCCAGTTCACACACACACTTGTGCATACCAACCAACACATGCAAAGCACTACCTTCTGACACGCACACCATTTGAAGGTGCAAAGGTGAGCTGACGCCTGTGCTCAGGTGAATGTTATGTTAAGCTGAAGTGGATGAAGGAATGAAAAGACAAAAAAAAAAAAAAAGGAGGCAGACATCCCCGCACCAAGACCCCCGCCGAGGCCACAGCGCCGACCAGGGCCCGCCCCCGCACCGATACTGTGGGGTCAATGGAGGAGATCCACCCGCCAGGCAGCCCGGCCAAGCACCCAGACCAGGGCCCGCAGGACCACCACATGAGCCCCCAACACCCGAGCGCAGTGAGGTACGGAAGCGCAGAGCGCAAGGTCCAGCCCAGGCAGGAGAGCAGCCCTCCCACGGCGCCAGGCGGCCCAGCACGGGGACCCACCCCCGAGAGCCCCACCACCCTAGACAAGCCGCCCACCACCACCCAGTTCTGAGCATCCCCCCACCCCAGCCCAGGGTACGAGCCAGGGCCCCCCAAGGGAGACCCGCACCGAAGCTCCAGGCAGTTGCGGAGATCCAGAAGAGAGCACAGCGGGGGTCAGCTACCCCCACCTAGAGGAGGGATGACCAAGAGAAGTGGGGGTCCCCGAAGGAGTACATAGCCTGACCAGGCTATCCTATGTTGTGACTTAGAAGGGGCCCGGCACCCGAGGGTAAGGACCAGAACCCGCACCACAAGAACACAGACACCCTCCAGGCTCAGATGGAATATGATCCCCCGCTCATGGACTTGCCAGAGGACTGAGGGATCCCTCTCCCTGCGTGGGGAGGGGGCCGCCGGGCCCAGGAGGCCGACACCCAAGAGACAAGGCCGCCGCTGCTGAAGGTCCTGTTCCCCCCACCAGGGATGGGGTAGGGGACAGAAGATCAGTAGTCCTACCTTCCTTGTGTAATGTATTTGTGTGTATGTTGAGGTGTGTTTCTTGTGGTTGAAGGGTGTGTGTAATAAAGGGTGCAGTTAAAATTGGCGAGCAGGGCACTGAGGACATCTCCTGATTGCTTACAGGGATTTTCAATCACAGCTGCTAACACTCATGGGACCGGTGTCGTAGTAGATCGAGTCATTCATTTACCACAGCGCTGACGAGCAGTTTTGTGTTCAGGAGGAGGTTAAAAACCTGACGAAAGTGGAGGTTCCTGCCTAAGAGTTTGTAAAGCTTCAAAAGCCCAGACTCTAGGGATGAAAGTCTGCACTCTCGATTAAAAACATTTGCATCAGGGAGAATGATGGTTTACCAGGCATAAATGCAAAACAGGCCTGATTGGAGTTCAGGAGACTTCATTGTATTGTGGGATGTGGATTCAATTTGTTCAATTCAAAACACGTTTTTGGTGAAATTTAGTGCCACTTTTGCTTTCCTCAACAGCTTCCCTGTGGAGTCTAAATCAGTGGTCGCCAACCATTTTCAGGGAGCAGTTTAATTTGAGACAATCTTTTCATGGACCGGACTGTACGAGGCTGAAGTGGGCATCTGATTTTCTTTGAGCTTCCAGTTTCTCTTAACTTTTGAGAGTAAAGTTTATCCTCTGTAAAATAACCGCAGCTGCTTTAAACTTTTCTACACTAGATTTCATGTAGTAACCCTTAAAATGGGATGTAGACTTTCCCTTAACCCGTAACTGTCAAAGTGGAAGCTACAAAATCAGATGCCTTAACAGACTCTTAAGGTGCTACGGATAAAAAAAAACGATCACTAAAACTGTTTTTTTCCAGCTATAGTAATAAACGTAAATCCACCATTTGAACAACTTTATTCGCAACATCCTAATAACATTAGCCAGCCAGTGGCTGAATATTCTGCATTATTTTCATGATGATCTGTGAGAACTGTCACAATAAATCCAGATTTGTAGTAAATATTCCTGGTTTTTCTCTGTTCAATGCAGATTTCTTTTATTTTGAAGTCGAACATTCTTCCTCTGTTCACTGGTTTTTGCTGCATTAAGAAATTTTCCAAATATGTTTGTTTTCGTTAACTTTGCTAGGGAGACCGGGGCCAAAAAGCATCATCACAAGAAAACAAATACAGTTAAAACAATAAGGTAGAAATAAAATACAACTTTACATGAACCCAAGAATAGTTGGATGTGGAGCGAATCCAGTAGTTTTCCAAAATAAAACTTCCTTCAGATTCAGAATATGAATAAGTAGTAGTAATAAGTATGAATAAGGACCACTGATATAAAGTTTTGCTGTACATGTGTCGAAAGAGTCTGATGTCTGACAGTTCTGCTGGGATTGAAGTTTGATTCCCCGTCTGAATGAGACGTCTGAAAGTCACTCCACTTCTTTACAATGGAGATACATACATGATGTTTTCTGATCTGAGAATGTGAGCGCATGGTGGACTCCACCATGACGGTGTCACAGAACTATGGTTACATGGATCAGGCAGGGGCGAGGCAACCTCTGATCTTACCTGTAGACTATCCTCTCGCGGTGCAGGTCCTCCAGGCCACAGCAAATCTCTGCAGCATAGAAGATGGCCCTCTGCTCGTCAAAGCCCGAGTTTCCCATGTTGTAGATGTGAAATTTTAGGTCACCGCCGTTCATTATGGTGAGCACCAGGCACAGCGCATCCTTGGTCTCGTAGGCATATGCTAGACTAACCTGTAGAAACAGGCACATTGGGAGAAGAAGTAACCGGGCTCAAGTTAGAGGACAGACGTTCGTTTGGAAGGAGACGTGGTGAGCCACAGAATGGCTGGAAAAGCCTCCGTTTGGTTTGCTGAATGCACCAAACAACCATCCTTCATCCCAGATGGAACGTCAAGAATGTACACAGAGCGAAACCCAGAGAGCTGCATCACAGATACGGAAAAGCAGCCTCTGACTTTGATCCCACCATCAATCTCTCTTTCTTTCCCACCGCCCCCCCCATCCCCCTATCCCCCTGTGGGTCAGTGACACACAGGGTACAGCAGTTTGTGTGCGAGCAGGATGTTGCTGCCATCAGGAGGAATCCCATCTGCTATAAGAAACTGGTCCCGACGGGCCGAGTCAGCAGCGCAGGCATCCAAACAACATATCCATACTGTACTAAAGATGCAAAAAAAAAAAAAGCCTCCCTCGTGCTTCTTAAATTGTGTTTACGCGTTAGCAATAAACAACCGTATTTAGGTTGGCATCGCAGAGCTCATGCCTCATTCATAATTCTCGTTCTGTCTTTTTACTGGAAAATGTCACAAAAACTAAGCAGCAAAGGAAAATGCAAGAGAGATATTTCCATCTACAGATTCTGAGAAGAATGTTGGTTCTACTTACTGTATATCGACAACCCCCTCCCAACCGCTCTTTTCATGCTTTTGCATGAGGAGCCAATGCAGTTGCCTCAGATTTCAATACAGTGGAAACCCCCACGCCCCAAAACCTGATGACATCACAGCGGGGGAAACCATTAAAAAAAAATGAATGGGGCCAAAATCTCTTAAGGGGCTCAAAAACATTTCAAAATCCACCTGATAAAACACGTGTGTAGGACTTAAGGACATTTTGAAATGATTATGGGATGGCCACAAGATCAACGGCTTGGCGACCACTTTGTGGCAAAGTGTGAAATTTGGTAATTTGAACATCTTCACACAATACGGGAAAAGAAAACTTTTGTACAAGTCCAGAAATGTGGGCGTGGTTACCAAAAAACCCTCTGTTGCCATAGAAATCCAAAAGTTTACTTTTGCCGATTCTTCTAAGAATTTCATAGACCTGTGTGTCTCACCGAAGCAAGAAAAAAATGAAATGGTTACTATGGAGGTAAAACCACCAAAAAGCCGCCATTTAAAAAAAAAAAAAAGAGTGTTTTTTCATCAATTTGTCACATGCAGCTCTGACCAAGGTGGCTGAGTAAGAGGGACAGAGTGAGGTGTGTGTAGCTGCCACTCAGCTGCCAGTGAGGGCAGGTCAAGGGGCAGCTGGTGAGGGAGGGCAACGCCTGCAGCCAATACAACCCCGCTTCTGGCTCTATTTTTATTTTTCACTACAAAAATATCCAACTAATGCCAGCATTTGAACTAATCTTATAAAAACGTCAAAAATGCAGACTTTTTTTCTATTTATTAAAAGTAATTTAATACTCAGTTTAAAGATATTAAGATATGTGTATCTTTCATCCATGTTTTTGGAGTTTGCTGATGACTGGATGTCAAGAAGCAGAGATCTCCAGACACCCCCTGAAATAAACCTGTCCACCTTCTTCAGATGGACTCAGAGACACAGTGGTCTCTTCCACACATCCTGACTCTGGCCTGAGGGCTCGTCCCAGTGAAAATCTCTAAGCATCTCCTGGGCAGACAGTGTCCTGACCACATTTCCTGGATCCTCCTCTATGCACTCTGCCCCAGAGGGAAGGAACTGTGGAAGTCTGACTGTTCCAGTCCCATTCCATCCACCTTTACCCAAAACTAGAGAGCAGAGATCAACCTAAAAATCACTTGTTCCAACACAACAGATTAGACTCTGATCACTGTCATTGATACTCTAACCTTTCAGTCCATTTTTGCTTTACAGTCTCACGTAAAGACCCCAAAAACCAACTGATTTCCAAAGCAAAGCAGGCAATCCCCCATTTTCATTTTCCATGCTGCAGACCTCTTCAGTTCCTGCTGGATTTCTTTCCTCATATAGATTCATAAGGCCGTGCTTTTCGCTCTGCCCTCAAACACTATCGGTGGAAAATATGAACCCCATCCATAAACCAGGATTCACTGGCTTTAAAGTCCCACTCTGCTCATCTTTTGATTTATTTACAAATCTTTTAATAATGATCATGTCATTGTAGCCAAAATCAAAGAAACACGTGGCATTTTCTAGGACAGACTCTAAAGACCCTCACACCCCCAACTTAACATTATTGGTGCAACAAAAATGGCGAGCAATTTCTGAGCTATTCGGTCATAGAGTTTGGAGCCAGACTCCAGCTCAGATGAAGAATGAATCTGTTTGTCTGGATCTGTAAGTGGATGCATCAGAATGGAGCAGAGCAGGGAGCTTGTGGCCTGCTGCTTGTACGTAACAACTACATGATTTTTCAAACGCCATTTGTCCATCTGCTCCTGATTTATCACGATTGGTAAAAACATATGCTCGAAAATGCAATTTTGAGCGTGTTTTTCTTTATAAAGGTCCTCCATCCTCATGAAAAATCCCATGTTAAAAACACCAAACCACCATTCTCATCAGAGCGGGTCTTAAAAGAAAACACCCGATATATTCCCCATTTGGAAAAAGTGGAGTTTGGATCAAAGATTTGTGTCGTGAAACCCATTTGGACTTTTCTCCCAGCAGCACCGTTCATCTGTGATCTCATAAAAGCACAAAGACAAGTGTGTTAAACATGACAGCACAGGAGGAACGGGAATAAGAGACGCTTCTGCATGAGAAGGTAGGAAGGGCCTCCTCTTTTAACCTGCTAGAAGCTTTTGTGCCCCCAGTCTAAAATGTTCAGATACTGTGCTCACCCACTCACTGAGCACGGCTCATCGCTGCAACCTACAGCAACCTCATGTATGCATTGACTAATCTTATGCAGGGATCCTGAAAGCAAAGAAGAATAGGGAGGGAGAGAAATGAGAGCTCAGGAAGAGCACTTGACTCTTCTCCTCTCTACTGCTGTTTGGTCAGTGTTGCTAGGCAACAGAGTAGGTAAAGAGGCACATGAAGAGTCATCAGTTATGCCTGCAGCACCTAGAATGAACACACACATACTCGCATTGAATCATGTGCCAATCCCAGGTGACGAGAGCTGCAAGTCTGAGGCTCTGTAATAAGCCCACTCCAGTCTGCATGTGTGTACATGTGCATGAGAACATGCACATGTACACACACACGACTGTGCTATGACTCACTCAAATCAAGGACGCACAACATGCTGCATCAGAAATGGACCAGTCCAGCACACCCGGTTCATCTCAAACGCAACCATTAGCTGCATCTGAACCTGGAGAGGCTGGGAGCCGTGCTCCCGCACCGTTTCTGCAGGCCGCTGCACAACAGCACCGCTCTGCCACAAAGCACTACTGCGCATCCTTCTCGCTGTTGCTCTGCATGCAGCGGCTGGAGCAACAACACAAGCGTTTCTTCTGGTGTGGTTGTTGTGCTCCAACAGTCCGGTCCATAACTCAGGGGTGAATTTCTGTGAAACTCCTGCTGCTCTGCCGAAACTATGTCCTAGAAAATGGTCCAGGTCTTTTGATTTGGGCTAAAAACGTCAGAATCATAATGAATGGTTTTACAATAGATCTTTAGTTAACGAGTGGGACTTTGCAGCCATAGAAAAGGGACTTTATCACCTGCAACAGGATCTTTAAAAACTCTGTACCTTTATGTAACAATGATGTGAGCGCTAAAACGAACACACAAGCACCTTTTACTCATTTCTGTTGCATTTGTACGAAAGACTTTCAACCCACGTTTTTTTTTCTTCGTGCCATTTCTTGAAGTTAATCTCCCATCAAGTGAAAATCACAGAGAGTTAAAGATTTTACATTATGTTTCTTACTTCCCTTTTCTTACGGCAAAAGTAAGATAACTGTGGTGTTGCCTCATGTGGGCCCCCACCTTCTTCCATCCTGCATATTTTACACCTTTCCAGCAAATGACTGCAATTATTTAGCTCAGTGAGGATCTGAATCAGGTGTGCAGCAGCTGGAGGATGAGTGCAGGGCTGAGGACGAGGACTGCACACCAGTCAGCAAATGTCACCACGTGTCATTCCTCATTTTTAACAACTTTTCAAAAACTGAAATCTGATCATGGAGGAAGCTCAACGGGCCTAAAAAACTGTTTGAAAATATTCAGCAGAGCATTTCAAAAGAAGCTTGTGCATGTTGTGACTGTGACGTAGCTGTGAAACCCCCCCACAAATTTCAACATAAAACAATGATCAAACTAGTTAAGAAAAATACTGACGGATGACAAAGGGCTGACAGGCTGCTCCAAATGAAATCAAACTCCTGTGAGGCACTAACAGACAACTGTATTGTCAAATTGGGCTATATAGATCAAATTGAATGGAATTGCTAGCAAAGCAAATCCAGTGGATGGGGCTTTGATTTGGGGCGTGTAAGCCTGGCGGTTCAATCCGTTTGAGTGTTACCAGATTATCGCTCAAACACTCAACGGGAGAAAAGGTGTAGTCTGATCAGGCCAGCACCATTAAGTTTCTGCTTCAGCCCAAAAACACAGCTCATTGAAAGCTTTTGCAAAAGTCTCATTGGATGTTGTTTGCAGCACCTTGCAGCCATTGGCCCCCAACAAAACACAGACATAAACAACAGTTCAGTTCAAAAGAAGGAATAAGAAAAAGGTCGTACTTACTACAAAACTACTGTTAACTTTTTCTAAAATGCGTTTTTCGTTTAGTGCCATTGCTTCACCTTTTCTTTTCTTCACTCGCTTCTTTTCCAGCTTTTTACAGGCGTACATCTTACCGGTGGCACGTACTTGGCAGGCACAAACCTGGAAAACAAGCAGCAACCAACCATGGTCACACACACCCATTTTTACATCAACTTCCAAACTCTTTTATATCGAGGAAAGCACTCGGACTTACCTCGCCAAAACCACCTTTTCCTAGTACTCTATAATGTCTGAAGGTATTTTTGGTTACTGGTTGCCTGGAGAAACCGGGATGACAAAACAAACAAAAAAAAACCACAGATAAAGATGCTTCAATGTAACAGAGTTGATGTCTTTCTTTCAGACCCTGTGATTTTGCAAACAGAGTAATGGTCCAATACATTATTAATCCACAGTGATGATTGCCATTTCCACCCTACTCTGGTTTCCCAACGATTATGCAAAACATCATCAATTATCGAACACTCACACAAGCACACTAATTGGCAGCTCCACGTTTGACAAACAGCAGTGCAGCTGCTGCAACTGCTCTGTTTAACCCTTCGTATTAACTCATTGATGTCTGCAGCGAGCAGCTCTTTTTACTTCACTGTTACCGTTTGGAGGAACTGAGCCTCAGGAGTGGGAACTGCACATGGGCTTTGGAGATGATGCCGTTTTTAAAAGAGGGTTCTGCTTTGTGCAGAGAATACCCACCTCTCCAACCATTTCCACTGGAGGAAGCGAGAGAAGTACATGGACTCCTGGTAGGAAGAAAACGGAGCTCCACTCAGGTAATCACGAACTATTCTGGAGGGAGAAGACAGAGAAGAGTTGATGGCTTTTACAGAGATGACACAGAGGTCAGAATCCTTTCATACATTCAGCCAAACATGGACAGCAGAACCAAGCCCTTTGACAGGTTTGTCTGATCCCACTGCAGACAGAGAAACAACCAACAATCCTGTGAGAAGATCCAACCCACAGGTTGGAATCATTTAAGTCCCACTCTGATCATCAAAGTGTTCCCAGTGGTGTTTTCATTAAGACTTTGCTGTTTTTAGCCCAAATCTAAAAACCTTTTCTAGGACATAGTTTCTGCTGAGCGGCAGTAATTCTCCTCTGAGTTGTGGCCAGGACTGTTTGCACAGAACAATTTTCTATGTCTTCAAATGTTGCTTTCCAAACGAACCTTTACTAAAGTCACAGTCAGAAGTTTGGAGAACGTGTGTTTGAGATCTCCACCTGATGATGTTCTAAAAATAAAGGGTTCCTGTTATGATCAGCTTCACTAAGACAGACTGACATTTCAGAAGACAACTATCCAGGGAGATGAAGTGCACTGTCAGGACATGGATGACAGTAAAAACGTGTCTTTTTTCCCTAAATCTTTTTATGGGAACTCATCGGAAATTTCCCTCTAAATTAAGATTTTGTTGGACTGTTCTCACTTTCAGAGAAACATTTCACCTGTTTTTACACAGACCAGTTTTTACAGAGGGTTCTGTTTGATACAAATGTAGTTTTACTAACGAGTATTCAAGTGTGCAGAGGTAGTTTTTTGAATTCAAATGTGAGTTTTGGTTCAAACTCCAAGTCCCGGCATCTCCTGGCCTGTAGTCAAGCATCACTGCTCTGAGAGATGTTGGAGCAGACTTTGACACCAGTCTGTCAGCCTCAAACATAAGTGTCCTTTTCACCTTGACTCACCACCAATGTTTGACTTGCACACCAAGTCCTCCTTAACACCGAGGCACCAAGCGATCGTGAGCTGAGCTGAGCTGAGCTGAGCTGGCAGCAGCTGCTTCAAGGCTTTTCTTACGCTTAATACAGCACCTTTAAAAGAAATGTGTCCTTGGTTTGAGTGTTGGCAGAAAAAGATTTAATCAGAAGTTGTGGATGTCAAAACATTCCTCACTTTTCCACAGAAAACGTCTTCTCCTGTTTCCGTCTGTCTGTGTCGTTGAACATTCCTGAACCAAATGGAGCTCTGCTCGCTTTACCATCAAGACTATTAAACACATCCCTCACAGGCTACAAGATACGATCAGAAAAAATCCACTCACAAGCGAAACCAGTGCAACTTGAACTATAGTCTATATCCACTGCCCATCATCACCATGGTAACAGAAACCAATGCTCATCTTTTTCTTCTGCCACACAAAACTTCAGGAACATATTTAACTGGGATGAAACAACCACCAGAGAACATTGAAAGTGACTGAGGTCTCATCAGCTGCTGTTTTTGGCAAAAAGCCTGGGGCTGGGCAATTTTACAAAGAAATTCCCTTTCCCCCCCTGCGACAGACTGGTGACCAGTCCAGGGGTGTACCCTGCCTTCGCCCATGAGTAGCCGAGTTAGGCTCCAGCAGCCCCGTGACCCCGAAAGGGATAAAGCGGATTGGAAAATGAATGAATGAATGAATTCCCTTTCCCATGGTAAAAATATAAAGCTGCAAGAAATGGACAAAAGCAGAGAATCATTACACCAACAGGGATACTGTAATTCTGGATTCAAGAAAAACAGGTTAATCTGTGGTGCTAAGATGCTGAGTAATATTCTTAGACTTTTTAACAAAAAACAACACTTTGTGGGAAGCTCCATGTTGGTCAAGAAGTTGTGGTGCCTGTTCCTCCAGCCAAACACCTCCAACCATGTCTTTGGGATCTGTGCAACAGTATAGAGACTTCTCTGACCTTTCCATGAAAAGTTGTAAACTGTTTTAGCCACATTTTTGATGGAAAGTTAACCCCTTCAAATTTTATGTCACTAATTCACAACATTCCATTTGATCCAGGACTCCACTTACTTTAGCATCGCCTTGAACAAAAAAAAAAAAAACACAGAATCTTTTTTGATCCAAACAGAAATAAAGTCAGGCCTGAAGGGGTTAAGGCTGCTAGACGGGAGGAGCGCAGTCTTAGTCCTTAAATACAAGCCCGCATCAACATACCAATTCCACCAAACCCTGGTTCATACCATTGAGGGCCCCGCCTCCCTGGCATCCCAAACAGGAAGTACCTGCTGACTCTCAGAAGCCAAAACCCCATAGACTTCTATGGAGAAACTATTACTCAGTCATTTTATTTGTCAGAATAACCATTCTTGGATCTGAAACCTTTTTAACATCTTCTTGATTATCCTCATTTTTTTTCTCGTTATTCAAGTTCTAAATTTGGTGCCTTAATAAAAGTAAGTGGAGCCTGCTGGCCCCCATGTCCAGCAGTCAAAACATTTCATTTACAGATTTCACGTAGCCCGCTTTCAAGTGGTAGGGGTGTGGCCTATAAACAAGCTCACTCCTGATTGGCCAGAGTGGTTGCCATAAAAGCGAGGACTCAGACTGTTGTCCGGCTCCAAGATGGCAACATCCGTATCATGAAAAAATGGCGACTGAATGGACTTCAGTTGGCTGTAGCTGGAAGAAAACTATTTTCTATGGATGACATTACACTCACTCATTCCAGTTCTTTGATACAGTCAATGGTTCGCACAGCTAAGAATAAGTCTTTTCACAGAACATATTTCCATCCTCCACAGTCCAGCGATTGAACTCACACCTCTTCACATGTCCCTCTGCTCTAGACTCAGTAAAGTCTGACTTGCATACTGCTGCCTGGTTGTAAAAACCCGTTTACTTAAGATCACTCTGCTGTTTCGGTGTCCACATCAGAGTGGAAGAGGGTAACTTAAGCAGCTTGAGACCCAGTTCTGAAACTTCATCTGGTCTTCCATCTCTAAAGAATGTAATTTGGCTTCAAGAATGGACTGTTCTTTCTTTGACCAGACAATAATCTGTTCTTTAATGTAAGGATTAAGGACTTCACGCCAGAGAGCATGACACTGAAGTACTGTCTTTTCATTATGGTTGTCAGAGCTGTGCTTTTATTATCAATATTTTGGTCTTACGTTCTAGCAAAACAATACAAAAAATAAGGTGCATGCTCTCAAACCTAGATCTTGGTTTGGAATTTGAGTGAGTCAGTTTTAAAAAATGATTCCAGAGCAGAGGAGGTTTCTGGTTTTTGACACACAAAGGGAGAAACAGATGGAAATCTGGACAATTCTGCAAATGGGGTTTGTGTAGACAAGCGCTAGACAAAACACAATCATACCACACGCACTGATGGATCACTCTTGATTGAGATGTAAAAAGATGTAAAAACTTCTTTCACTGCACAAACCCAAACCCTTTTAGGGGCTGATTGATTATACGAAGGGGTGCTGTTAAAATCATTCTGAACTCTTGCTGAAGACAGTTATTTTGACCTAATAACTTTGCTTTCAGGCTTCATTTTGGTGTGCATTTTCCAGCTCTGTCCTCCCAGGAACCTGTTTGACTGCTCCTCCCATGCTGCACTGCAGGGGAGCAAACGGCTAAACTGAACGAAGAGAAAACAGAGAGAAGACAGGCCTTTGTTTCAAAGGAAACACTGGAAAGATTAGAAAAAAACTCCTCTTTGCTCAAAAGTTCTGACAACATGGACACTTTCTCAAAACCCCTTAGAGTGGCTCTGCTTTAGTTTTTGTTCTTAATGAAGCAGCTCCATCTCTGAAGCAGGAGTTTTACCCAAAGAGATCAGAGGGCAGGAACGGCAGCTTTCTAACGACCTTCTTGGAACTGCCTTCTCAGATTCCACGGTGAGAGCAAGGCCAGTATTTTCTATTTGTGCTGAGTGTGCACGCTCTCATTCAAGTGTGCCAAATCGTTTCAGGAGTGCAGCAGAAGACAAAACTCTCAACCGACGACCCGGAGAAACTGAAACTATTTGAACGCTCGTGGTTGAAACAACAGAGAGTGTCAATCAAAATGCATTTAGCTGCTTTGGCAGGAAACGTGTTCAACCGCTGCAACAGTTACGAATGTGAACTGACGGGTTTAGAGCAGTTCAGACCATGGAGTCAAGGCTCCAGAAATGGCTCAAAACCTTTCAGATCCACTAAGCTGAACCTCATCACACCTGAACGTATGTAGTAAGAATAAATAAAGCTCTGTTTCAGTGAATGGCTCCATCACACCACAACTTCACATGAAAGCCTGTACTAAAGCCTGTACATCTTCTTTTGACCTTCTCCACAGGTTTGAATCTACAAGTGTTCAGTGTTTCAGCACAGCATGTGCTTCTCCAATAAAGTTCAGAAATCCCGCGATCGCTGTTCTGGCTCCGGTTTGATCCCACCCCTCAGCAGTCAAATAGGAAACAAAAAGACATGCTGTCATGAACTTTTGCTGTTGTAGTACATCCATCGATGTTGTTAGCTTTTGTTTCAGCAACGTTTTTTAAGCTGAGACCTCAACATCGTTTGATTCCACGTGAACCTTGGTCACCCTGGTCACAACTTCCCAAAGAGGGGATTGGCTTGCTCTGCACCAAGAGTCTCGCCCACGACTCAGAGGTGAACTTCTATTGAACTCCTGCTGCTCTGCAGAAACTATGTCCTAGAAAAGGACACAGGTGTTTTTGTTTTGTCTAAAATGGCATAATCAGAATCAAAAGACAACTGGGAACGCTTTTTAGATCAAGAGATGAGTGGAGTGGGGCTTTAAGCATTTGGCTTTTTTTCCCCATCAGGTGAGAAATAAGACAAATGGAAAACAGAAACAGAACTTGTCAGAATGGACGAATCCAAGTTGTATTCACCAGACTCCTTGGCATTAGTTCCTTTCTGTCAATAAAATCAAAACTTTCCAAAGTGGGAAAGCTTTGATTTTAGATTCACAGGATCGGTGCATCTTTTTGTATAGCAGGTGTAACAAACTGCAGGTTTTCAGACATCAGACTTTGTTCCACCAGTTCAGAAAACCCTGACATGAGCGTCTCTCTGGATCCTGATGTCCTGAGGTACAGTGGAAAATCTTACTTGGTGCAGTCATTGAAGAGCTCCTTACACGGACTCTGCTCCAACCTCTCGCGACACGAAGCCACCACGTCCGGGGGGATGTCGGGCAGATGGGCCGCCGACTTGAGGGGAGAACACACAGAGAAAACAGAATGTTGGGGTGGAGAAGCAGGTGATGGAGGCTGGTGTAAAGGGACTGGAAGGCTTTCTGTTTGTGGTTTGGTTAGAAAACCAGAACCACAATGAATGCCTCACCTGTCATGTCAAATTCTACAGTTAACTTTGGCTTATTTGAAACAGAATTTGACGTCATTTAGACAAAGAAGCTCACAGATGTAAAATTTGGTCTTCAACTAACTAAACTGAATTAAACAAACTCTAAAGAGGCTGCATCTGCATGGACAATAATGTGCTGTTTCAGCCATGTTGTCATGCTGATAAAAGTAGTAATCATTTGAGTGATTTTGAGAGAAAGGAATCAGGAAATTAAGGATTTGACAGGCAAAGAATAGATTTATGTCTCCTAGCAACAAGCCGTCTCAATCAGTGCTCTGCACTTTACAGTTGTAATGGTAATTACTATCCCATAATAAACTCCATCCATCCATCTTCTTCCGCTTATCCGGGACCGGGTGGCGGGGGCAGCAGTCTAAGTAAAGATGCCCAGACTTCCCGCTCCCCGGCCACTTCCTCCAGCTCCTCTGGGGGGACCCCGAGTCGTTCCCAGGCCAACCGAGAGACATAGTCTCTCCAGCGTGTCCTGGGTCTTCCCCGGGGCCTCCTCCCAGTGGGACATGCCCGGAACACCTCCCTAGGGAGGCATCCAGGGGGCATCCGAACCAAATGCCCGAGCCACCTCAACTGGCTCCTCTCGATGTGGAGGAGCAGCGGCTCTACTCCGAGCTTCTCACCCAATATCTAAGGGAGCGCCCGGCCACCCTACGGAGGAAGCTCATTTCAGCCGCTTGGATCCGGGACCTCGTTCTTTCGGTCATGACCCAGAACTCATGACCATAGGTGAGTATTGGGGCGTAGATCGACCGGTAAATTGAGAGCTTTGCTTTCTGGCTTAGCTCTCTCTTCACCACGACGGACCGGTACAGCGACCACATGGCAAACCACCTTTCTCCGGTCGAGAACCATGGCCTCAGACTTAGCGGTGCTGATCCTCATCCCAGCCGCTTCACACTTGGCTGCAAACTGTTCCAATGCATGCTGGAGGTCCTGGTTCGATGAAGCCAACAGGACAACATCATCTGCAAAGAGCAGAGAGGAAATCCTGTGGTTCCCAAACCAGACCCCCTCCGGACCCGGGCTGCATCTAGAAATTATGTCCATAAAAACTATGAACAGAACCGGTGACAAAGGGCAGCCCTGCCGGAGTCCAACATGCACCGGGAACAGGTCTGACTTAGTGCCAGCTATGCGGACCAAGCTCCTGCTCTGGTCATACAGAGACCGGACAGCCCTGAGTAAGGCTCCCCAGACCCCATACTCCCAAAGTACCCTCCACAGGACACCACGGGGCACACGGTCGAACGCCTTCTCCAAATCCACAAAACACATATGGACAGGAGGAGCGAACTCCCACGAACCCTCCAGTACCCTAGACAGGGTGTAGAGCTGATCCACAGTTCCACGACCAGGACGGAAACCGCACTGTTGTTCTTAGATCTGATGTTCGGCTGTCGGCCAGACTCTCCTCTCCAGGACCCTGGCATAGACTTTCCCAAGGAGGCTGAGGAGTGTGATTCCCCCGGTATTTGGAACACACCCTCCGGTCCCCCTTCTTGAAAAGGGGGACCACCACCCCTGTCTGCCAGTCCAGTGGTACTGGTTCCGACTGCCACGCGATGCTGCAGAGGCGTGTCAGCCAAGACACTCCCACAGCATCCAGAGACTTGAGGTACTCAGGGCAGACCTCGTCCACTCCCGGTGCCTTGCCACTGAGGAGCTTGTTGACTACCTCGGTGACTTCAGCTTGGGTAATGGACAGCCCCACCCCAAGGCTCTCAGCCTCTCCTTCCTCAAGAGAAGGCGTGTCAGCAGGATTGAGGAGATCCTCGAAGTACTCCTTCCACCGCCCGACAATGACCCCAATTGAAGTCA
This sequence comes from Adrianichthys oophorus, assembly GCA_036245035.1. Lineage (NCBI taxonomy): Eukaryota > Metazoa > Chordata > Actinopteri > Beloniformes > Adrianichthyidae > Adrianichthys > Adrianichthys oophorus. The sequence continues at coordinate 2,677,584 of BSAI01000109.1, read as the reverse complement.
GCAGCTCCCCACCTGCGCTGAAAACGGTGCCTGCAGAAAACTGTTTCCCCCTCCTGAGGCACCGGACAGTTTGCCAGAACCTCTTCGAGGCCAACCGATAGTCCCTCACCATGGCCTCACCGAACTCCTCCCAGGACCGAGTTTTTGCCTCTACTACCGCCTGAGCCGCAGCTCGCTTAGACTGCCGATACCTGTCAGCTGCCTCTGGAGTCCCACGCGTCAGCCAGACCTGATAGGACTCCTTCTTCAGCTTGACGGCATCCCTTACTTCCGGTGTCCACCAACGGGTTCGGGGGTTGCCGCCACGACATGCATCAGAGACCTTGCGACCACAGCTCCGAACAGCAGCAAAGACAATGGAGGTGGAGAACATGGTCCATTCAGACTCAATGTTACCAGCCTCCCTCGGTACCTGTTTGAAGCTCTCCCAGAGCTCTAAATTATTTTAACAAACAAGAAAACAATGAACCTATCATTTGAATAAATCCATGGAATAACTGCATTAAACCATCGGCAAATGTTTTTAATCTTGACTGTGATGTCATGAATAGAAATACATCGATTATCAATGAAAGAAATGTGAGTTACTTTGTTTTTATGCTTCAACCAAACAAGAGTCTCTAATCTGACAAGGAAAACAAGATTTTTTTTCTGGTCTTTTCCTAATTTTGTCTGAAAGCAAAGATAAATCAAGATCAGCACTTAAACAATTTGAGCAGAGCTGATAAGAAACGGAGAACAAGCCCCGTCACCAACCAATCAGAGCAGACTGTGTTGGATGTTTGTTTACAGGAAGTCTGTCAGAGGCAGGGATGACTTGCAGCCTCATGCTGAATAAAGCGGTTCCGCTGAGGAGAGTTTTTCATCGACAAGAAGAAGTTTCCTTTTAAAAGTACAAATTGAATGGAACTGCTAAGCGTCAAATACTGCCATGAACGTCTGTCTTGATCACAACCAATCATTCTGGTCAGTACAGAACATAGAAAATGCTGCTTTAATCTTTGTTGTTCTGTTCTTTTGTGATGCTAAAGTCTTTCAGATGGATCATCAAGCTACTCCTGGATCTCAAATTTAACTGAAAGTCATTTGTCCATTGACAATGCTTAAGAACACACAAAAGCACAAAAACGGTGCCATTCTCCCAATGCCAGAAACATTGGATGTTTGTAAATTCCTAAAATGTCAGTAAGGTGCGAGTACTGGCTCTTACTGACCTCACACAAATGCTGCACGCACGGGGTGTGCACGTAACACCGGAAAGGATGTCCACTCAAACTTACTCTCTGATTGTTCCTCATTTCTAACAGTCAGGCTGCACACAAGGAGCGCACATGTATCACAAAAACAGCACTAACTGGCCCCTTGCGCACTGCGCAGGCTTTGGGGTAGAAGAGTAAATACAATTTTAAATCCATGAAACAGACCTACGTCTCACCAACTTCATTCAGCCTAACTACCTTTACTATGTATACCTGTTCACTTTGAACTGCCGGCTGGACGCAGGATGCCCATAGGAAGAATTGCCATAAATATTTAGGCGCTGCGGGCTCAGCGACAGGTCTCTGTTCTTGATATTTTGTGAGGGCCACCTACATGAGCCGTGAAGGTTTGACCATTGTTTGAACGCAGACAGCCTGCACCCACCTGTAAGGCTAGTCACGCCTAACATAACGTACCAGTACGGTCATCAACACTCGAACCAAAGTGACAACAGGAAAATCTCACCCTGCAGTGCTTGGAATGGCTCCGGATCTGCCACAGCATGAGAGCTGGAACCAGCTCCAGATTTCCACTTGTCTTTGAAAAGCTACTGTCAGCAACAACCAACCAATCACAGTCAAGATCGTCTCAAGCTGCTTCACACAAGAGCTCAAAGCATGAAACTGAAAATCAAATATTTTTGAGGGTTACAGTCCCATAAATTCAGATTATCCAAGATGGTTGTAGTCCAGTTCAGTCCAGATCATACCAACAAGGCCAAATGATTGCAACTTTCTGACAACGAAGGCCTGCATTAGAGCCCATCAGAGTACACTCAAGAACTGTTGGTTTTCTCCTCCATACTGTTGGAGGATTAAGAAGAAACCTCCAGCTGATGACGGCTCAACAGGGGCAACCATCTGTCTCACCAGCTTCAAACTGGCTGCACACACCTGATCCAGGTAACCGCTAATGGGGTAGAACGCATGGAAAACACGTCACAAATTACCCTTGAGGCTTGCAGTTGCCCTTCCTGGGAGTAAATCCCAGGGTTCCTGGTTTCTAAGGTCTGCAGAACTGAATGAGAGGCAGAGCGTTCAGCCGTCAGGATCCTCTTTGCTGGAATTAACTCTAGCACCATGTCTGAGCCTCTGGAATGGACTTCTGGAGTCTTAAAGCGTTAGCTAAGCGACTGGAGCTGGAGGTTGTTTTTCTGTCTCTGAAAGCAGATGTTTGGAACTTCTTTGCAGTCCTCCAGAACACCAGTCTGTGGGGCTGATGGCAGTTCCCACTGAGTCTGCCTTGTGGGAGGTTTGCTGGTGGACGATTGCATGTTCGTCCTCAGTCACACCTTGCGTTTTGCTCAGGTAGCACCTGGCACTAAAACTGACTGAAGTGAAAAGGTCTCCAGAGCACCATTACCTCAGTGTTTCTGCATCTGCCTCACTTCTTTCTGACCACAGAGAATGTCATGTCCTTGTGCATCTTACCCCGTTATTAAAGTATGTGTCTAAGACATTCAGTCCACAGTCCCTCCTCTTCTCATCAGGAGCGAGCTGGTACATGGCCTGCCGGAGAAAAACACACGTTTGAGCTGCCACGCCGGGCCACGCGCATTCAGACATCTTTAATACCTCTCCAAATAGGGAGGAAGAGAGAGATGGGGGGGGGCAGATGAAGTCAAAATAGAAAGAAATGAAAACAGAAACAAGCCTGGGACCATAAATGATCTTCATCTCCGGGCATGACTCTTTTCTCACTTCCCAGGTGACAGATGTGGCTTTTGCTCAAATATGGCGGTACGCAGGGTGCTGACTGAACTATTGCTGCTTCACGTTGTGTGTCTGTGTGTGTTTTTCGCACACATTACAACAAAGATGTGAAAGCAGTTCAGGTGTGGAGCAGCTGGAAGCATGAGGCGCAAAAAGCTAGAATGTTTCTACATTTCTGTGGGTCAGTCTGAGCGTGTGCAGTTTAGGGTCTTTTTAAAGGGAATGCCCCCCCCCCCTCTGTTTTTCCTTTCTTGCATACCAGCGGGGGCCTTAGACACAAGCTAAGGCCTGTGTTTGCCTGCTCTCCCCAGAGATCAGCCTCTGACGTGGGCTTGACCTCATGGAGAAGCGTGCGGGCTGGGGGGGTGGGGGGTTACTGCTCTGACAGCCTGTCTGCTAAGACCCCCCCCCCACCCATGCTGCAGCCCAGAGCAGGCACAGGACTCAACTCTGACTTTCCACTCCCAGCTCCCGCCTGGCATCGTGGGACAGACCACCGACAGATGGAGAATATGAGAAAAGTGGAAACAGAGAACCACAGCCAGAACAGTGGAAAGGGTCTGTGAGAAAGGACACGCGTAAAAACGGCGGCAGAGCAACGACAGCAGGCTTCTTACCACGGCATCCATGAAGTCGATGCAGCGCTTCAGCTCTGGCCTGGTGTCACAGTACTGACGGAACAACAGCCGACCGATGGGCTGCTTCTCACATAGACTGGTATAGTCCCTCTCTGATGAGACAGAAAGACAACAGAGACCAATTCAGACAGCGTACACATCCTCTTTCATTACACGCCATCACAAAGGAAGGTGCAAAGGCTTCAGGTAATTTCTTCCAAGTTCAGTGTCAGTGTTCAGTGTCAGAATTCTCACAGCTGGACTTCAGGAAGTGGGAGTGGATCATGTGGTACAGCCAGCAATGACCTCTGACCTGAACCCCATAGAGCAGGCCTGGGACCAGCTGAAGCAGAGACTGGATGATCGGACCCCCAAGTGACCTGGTAGAACTGCATGTAGAACTTGTGGAAGAGTGGAACACCTCAGAACAACATGAAGAGTCTAGTGAGGAGCACGAGACGCCGCTGTCAAGCTGTCATTGCAGCAAATGGTGGAAACACCTGCTACTGACACGGTCCATGGCCGTGGGGTGAGATAACGATCAAAAAGAAACACAAGCATCAAGACAAAGTTGTGAACAAATTAATGCTTTTTGCTTTACTTTGCAAAAAATGGGATAGAATAGAAATACTTCATGTTTTTCTTCACTGTTGTAGCAGAATACACATTATCATATATGAGTATGAATAAATATGAGTAAAGAATTTAGTTCTATGTTTGACATGTCCATTTTGAATACAACTTTTTTTGTTTTGAATAGACATTTTTCTCATTAGATTACTGTCGGATTCACAGGCATATGTGTCGAGTCACAACGTTGATTCAACGAGGGCCCATGCGTTCTGACGACCACTAGAGACCGCACACAAGAAAAAAAAACGCCTCTGCACTGATGAACAGTTTACATGTTTTTTCATGTAAACGCAGATCATTGATATACAGACGTTACATCGCCACCAACCTTCACGTCACAGCAGTGAGACAGTGTAGTTTAATGCCGGTGCAATGGAATAAAACATTTTACACCACATTTAGGTGTGTGCAGATAAAACAGAAAAACTCCTGCCATATGCCAGCAAAAAATACATTGTATTATTTAACAGAGCTATGATAACAAAATAATTTTCCCTCTATGGGATCAATGACAGTCTAAAAAGTTTGATTCTATTTTTGTTTCATAAATGAGCCTCAGTACACATGAGCACTTTGTTGCATCGATGTTTCAGGACTCCATGTATATGCCTGTGACCCTGTGAGGGATTTCTGACAGTAAGTTAACGGAAAATGTTGTTTTCAAGACAAAGAAACGTCACATTCAAAACACATGTCAAACCAAATGTTGTAAAGTATTCATTTGAGCACAACTTTGTCTTGAAGCATGTTTCTTACCCCATACAGTTATGTTATTGGGTCTGTCTTTATCATTGTCTTAATTTGGAGGGTATTTAATATCAAAGTAATGAATATGGTGTTTCTTCTCATCTATTATTAAAATATCAAAGGAAACTTTTTAGTTTTTCATAAAAATTTAGACCAAATAGGAAAAGCACTCATGTAAATAACAAAATCCCTCCGTAGATTACAATGTACTCTCATAAAGCTAAAGCCTAAAATGACCAAATGACCACTTCAAATAAAATAACTGGACTGATCTCTGAAGGTAAGTCAAATGAGTAGTACTACTTAAAGAAAAACTGTGGAACTTTATTTTAGGCGTAAACTGCGAAAGACAAACAGATGCTTACAGACCTGTGTATGCTTTAAGAAGAACTCTCCCAAACACATCCCAGAAATTCTGTCCATTATGAAGTCCAGCTCCAGCCAGCAAAACTGGTATTTTAAACCAGGAAAAAAGGACCCCAAACGGTGACTTCACCTTCTCAAATAAGCAAAATCCTTTGTGAGTTTTGTTTGAAACTCAGGCAGCACACATGGCTTTCCGAGTCAGCACTTTCTTAGTGCGCAGCTGGGGCCAAATTATTAGCACTGACGGTGTCCGTTTGATCTACATTTCCTCTTTGACCAAATGAGGAAGACGACCAGGGACACTGTCCATCACTGGCTGACAGTCCGGAAAGACGCACATATGCAGGATAAACATGCAAACAAAAATAGGCCCCACACACACACACACACACACACACACACACACACACACACACGGCAAGACTGGAGGAAGGATGCTGGATCTGAACGGTTCTAATAGTGACAGATACAGGACAATCCCCAGCAGTAAATCAAATCCTCGCCTAGCTGCCCCACTCCTGGCTCAGCTCTTCTCGTTCAAACTTCAGAGCTCAAAACACACTCATGTGAGAACAAAGGAGCAAAGAAAAGACTCCCTCTGCCCAGTTTTATGTTTAAGCCACAAAACCTTGCTTTTTATCTTAGATGACGAGTTTTTGGACACCCAAGAACCCAGCTGGCTTCATTGAGACTCATTACATAATTTCAATTTCTAAAATACATTTCAAAGGATTTCATTCATTCATTCATTTTCCAATCCGCTTTATCCCTTTCGGGGTCACGGGGCTGCCGGAGCCTAACCCGGCTACTCATGGGCGAAGGCAGGGTACACCCCTGGACTGGTCGCCAGTCTGTCGCAGGGGCCACAAACACACACCCATGCACACTCACACTCACACCTACGGACAATTTAGAGTAAACAATTAACCTATGAAGCACGTTTTTGGACGGTGGGAGGAAGCCGGAGTACCCGGAGAAAACCCACGCATGCACGGGGAGAACATGCAAACTCCACACAGAAAGGTCCCTCAGCCAGGACTTGAACCGGGAACCTTCTTGCTGTGAGGCAGGAGCGCTAACCACTGCGCCACCGTGCAGCCCCAAAGGATTTCACAGAATGAAAACAAGTTTTAACGCAGCATTTCAAACAAGCTGATTGACTGCTGGCTGTATATTTGATAAGTTTCAGTGAACAGAGGTTCACATTTCTGTTTGTAACTGTTCCTTAAATCCAGCTTTGGGTTTCAGCGCAACCCCTTGGATCAAACTTCTCCAAACCCTGAACGCATCCAAGAAATAGCTGCACATATGTTTGGATGCTTTAATGAGGAGACCACAGCTGTGAAGCTACAGGCCAGAGCTCGACCGTCTGACTCACAACTCTGACAGACTTTCCTAAGCCATAAATCTGAGACGGTCTGGAGATGATATGAACCAAATGCTGCTAGATCCCGATGACTGGGGAACGGAAAAAAGATTTGCTTCACTTTTTCAAAGATGGCATGAACACTCTGAGTAGAACAAAAGTGGACATGAGCTCATGAGAAAGGAAAGATGCTTCATTTTTGTTAAAGGTCATGAGTCTTTCACTAGTGTTTTTTTAACCCGATTCCTTCACAGCTGAGCAGCGAGCTTTTAGATGACACTAAAGTTTCAAATTTTGCCTGTTTGGAAAAAAAACACAGTCTAAAACCTGATTGGCTCTTGCGGTCTTGGATAACGTGTTGAGTTTAGCACTTCCAGAAGTAAAACCAACATGTCAGAGTGTAAAAGAACATTATTGTCTATTTATTGTTGATAAAAGCCAAGATATCGACAAATGAATCACAGTCTCCTGTTCAACACCTCCCAAGGCTTTGACATGACCTAAGTTTTCAAGTTTAGCTGTTTTCAAGGGAGCTGTCGGCCACGCCTCAAGCACTGATCATTACCACTGACTGTATATAGAGAACTGGACTGAGTGGCTCCTCCCCCTGGCGTTCCAAACAGGAAGTACCTGCTGACTCCAAGAAGCCAAAACCCCATGGACTTCAACTGAGAAATAAACAGCTGCTACTCAGTCATTCTATTGGTCAGAATAACCATTCTTGCTCGGATACATTTTTTAAACACATTCTTAATAATCCTTTTTTAAATTGTATTTTTTCTTCATTGCAAGTTATTCAAGTTCTAAAGAGACCAATCAGATGTCTCAGTAACAGTGAGTGGCTCCTGCTGGCCTCCACATCCAACGTTCAAAACCTTTGACAGATTTCGTGTCGCCGTTTTCAAGTGTAGGGGTGTGGCCTTCCAACAAGCTCACTCCTGATTGGTGAGAGCTAACTCAGACCAACTTGGACCAGTCACCGCTTGTGAACATTGTCTGTATCACAGTAAAATGGCGACTGAATTGACTTCATTTCATTGGGGCCAGCGGTCATTTTCTACGGGTGACATCACACTCACTCTGTCCTGTTTTCAGATCCAGTCAATGATGGAACCTCAGTGAGCAACCAGTCAGAAGTCCTAACATGAACCCTTCTTTAGTTTATTCTGTTTTCCAAATCCGGTGAAAACGGGACAGGCGGCCTTTGAAGCTGCTAATTTCTTCTGCCTTCATGCAAAAAAAAAAACCCTCTGAAATATAACATTGAAAGGTTTCCAAGAAAAAAAAAAAATTTCTCCAGACATAAGTACTCTCTTCAAAAATTGATGTCTGACCGCAGACAGAAAAACAAACCCATACATCTGTGTGATTTACAGTTTTTCTGCACGTAAAGTAACATCCCTGATTTGACCCCTGAAGTGAAGCGCCGGGCATGACATTCCTCAATTTATCTCAATTTACCTAAATTCTCATCCCTATATCAAAGTTTTTTTATCTAATCATCTATATATTATTAATATGCTGTTGCTAAAACCTGTTTTCACAAGTAAGTTAGTGGAAAGGAAAGTCTGAGCATCTCTGCTTCAACAACTGCCCCCAGGACCCTGCCCCAAACCCAGCCCCAGCTCAGACCCCCGAGGAACCAAGAGCACATCATTTAAACTGAATGAAGGATTCCCTTTTAATAATAAACGCATCATTATTAGCGTTAAAAATGATGAACTTTAATAATAAACTGAAATGAACATTTTTAACTAACAAAATAAAACTGAAAAACAAAAAAGCCGTTAATTTCTGGTTTGTCAGAAATGTCCTGAAATGTTAGTTTTGAGCATAAATCTGCTTCTCAGTAACAGACAGAAAAACTTGATTCTCATGACATGGGTGCAGCACCTCCATGTTTGCTCACTTGTTCACAGCAGAAAGTTAAAGTTAGCTTCAGTCGGTCTTGGTGTATCCGTCTATCGGGTCCATGTCCCAGCCCCTGCATCTTGTTGAACGGCGTGTGGAGCAGGAAGTTTGCTGTTGTCGGTTTATTCATGTGTGCTAAGGAAGTTTGGTTTGCAGGGATCAAGATGAACTACAACCACACAGTTCTGATCAATCCGTTCTGAAAAACAACTTCTCGAGGAGACTACAGTGGAGGAGAAGACTGTGTCTTCAATAAAGGTTGATTAAACCACATCACAGTAACTTGAGGAGACTAAACTGATCTCTTGCATTTTTTCATAGCCTGAGTCCATTATCATATAGGAGAATAGCCTGAAGCTGCTCTACTGGAACAGGAGCTCTGGTGCTAGAAGCTGCATATGTGGTTTTTGTGTCACAATAATGGTTGTTGACAACATGCATCACTCTGCAGAGGCTGCTGCAACCAAACAGGACCCACTTTGCCGCCTTTTCCGTATTCTCAGCTGTTATTGATTTGTTTTGAGTAGATTTATTTGAACTTATCTTGTATTTTTTTTCTTTCCATTTTTAACCATTTAGAACTGAAAGTGACCAGTGAGAATGCATGGATGATGTCAGTATCCACATTTGTATAACCAGCTCATCTACAAACCCTTTCTCCTGTCGGAGGATGTGAGACGGCCCACAGTTTGCTTGTGTCTTCCAGTTCGGCTCGAGGCTCATACGGCCACCTCAAGGGTCCTCATGCAAATGGAACGTACCATTGTCGTGTTTTGCCAAGTGTTTGTCAGGAGAAGTTGCTAACACTTCTGCCGTACAGGTGGCGCTGTCGTGGGGTGTCCTTATGCCACACTCTAGACATTAGTAAGGTGGGACTTTTTACTCCTTACAAACTGTGCGTAAATTCCCCAAGCACGGGGTGTGCACATAATGTAACAAGTGCCCGTAGGACGTCCACACAAACAACGCTCTTTCTGACTGTCTAATTGCCTCATTTCTAACAGTCAGGCTGTGACCTGTTGCTCGCAGCCTGCCTGTAGAAAGAAATCTGTGTACAGATAGAGATTTTTTTTACCCAGCGGTCTAAGATGTAAAAACGTTGTTGTTTTTCAGGTTTGCCCCATTTTACACCCGCAGACAGCCTGTATCCACCCGTAGCTGTGACTAAGACATTTAGCAGGATTCTAGCCCAAAAAGATGCTTTTGGAATATCTCTATCAGAAGACAAGCCAGCATTCCTCCAACAAAACACTCACTCCTTTCACAAGAGAAATGTCTCCCGGGTCCTAAATAGGATCAACCTGAGGTGCGAGGTGGCAAGGGTGTCAGAGAAGAAAAATGTGCCAGGACACCGTCTGCACCAGTGAGGTAAGCTGCAATTACAGCGCAATGAAAAGTCCAGTTTAGGCAGAGATGATTTAGACAATGTGCAGGCAGCTGATGGTGAACAAATTTAAACGCGCTGCAGCTTCATCCAAAACACCGAGTTAAACAACAGGCCTGCGCTGGTCACAAGCAGCAACAGAACATCCGCTTCAGGTGCTGCCGGTACAGAGAAACGAGGGAAGGATGGAAACGGAGGAGGAGGAGAGGGGTTTCACAGCATGGCAGACAGAGCGGCTGCAGCCCCATAATGTAATCTGGGTTTTAGAGAACGACTGCTCACTTGCCAAGGCTAAGGTCAAATGCCTGATATTATCAAGACACAACAAAGACACTGTTATCAGCTGCTGTACTGTACCCCTCTAAGGATGTGTGTGTGTGTGCGCATGCACGTGACTGCAGGTCTGTGTTTAAACACACGTGGAGGATTATTTTGATGTCGCACTCTATGTGATAGGGAAATTACGCAATAGCACCCATGCAATGCTGACGTGTGTACACCCGGCCAGTTGTGTCCATGAACAAGCTCGAGCCTAAAGCGTCTTCACCCAAAAGTGCACAAACAAATTCACAGCAATTCAATGAACACACATTAACCCACAAACCACTGTTAGAAGTGACTCCAGACCCACTTATAGACCCACTGATGAAAATGATGTTTTCACTCTTTCTCCAACTTTCTTTTTTCTTTGTTTTTCTGTCTTTTTGCGGTTCCCTCGGATCCTGATCCGCCACAGCAGACGGTCATCTGTGCCGAGTCTGCTTCTGCTGGAGGTTTCTACCTCTTTACAGCTGCCCGATTGCAGACTCAGGATGAGGATTATGCCAAAAATCCTTTCTTCTAATCTGTTTGGTACTCGTACAGGTCGTAACTAAAATACTGTTGGATCATTTGGTTTAGTAGTATTAAAAAATATACTCATTGAAGTAATTCATATTTATTCTGGGTTTGATTTTTTTGTGGCACCCAGAGACAACTGCACATTGAATTTACATTCTATTCCATTTCAATATTCTATGATATTCTTCTATTCAACATATAAGTTAGCTTTTTATGCATAGATGTGTTTCCCTGGGGTCTTGAAATAAAGTTTAGAGCATCTTAAAGGACTTTCGCTGACAGATAGCAATAGCAGGAACAGCTGCTTGATTGTTGACCTATATAAATCAGTCCAGGTGGGCCCTGAAGGTGGGCAAAAATAAACATGCATCCTTTGAAACGGGGAGCCTCCTGTCCTTCTTTCTGAGCCGGCTTGTTAAATCTGTGAGGGCTGAGCTGTTGCGACATGATAACAATGAACGGCGTCTAAGTGCTGAGTAAGGGAGATGACCGAAGGCCACCCTCCAGTGCTCTAGTCCTCTAAAGAGCTTTGCTCTTGCTGTTAAAAGCCACTTTCTCCCAGCTTTTGGTTTTTCCACTCTCCACCCATAATTCCACTCTTCTGTCCCGCTTGAAGAGGATGAAAGAAAGAGGGCAGAAAGAGATAGTGGATGCATGGAGACGGACAAGAGTATGTGAGAATGTGGGGGAGGTCGGCACTGCAATCTCTGGCAGATAGCTGTGACGCACCAGTTCTCTCACAAACACACACACACACGGGCACTGCGGCGCTCAGTGAGCCATGGCGGCTGAGGACCTGAGGAGCCCTGAGAGCGAGGTGACACGACGAGTCCCACCGGCGCTTTGAAGTCCAACCTGGATGTCGATGACAGGAAGGAAGCGTCTTTCAACCCATTCTGCTTTTATGATGCGATTTTAAGGCTTTGATATCAACAACTGCACGGACCATTTCCCTGTCTCAGTCACACACACCCCGTTTCCTGTCCCCTGCCTGTAACTGCGGGTGGAGACGGGCAGAAACAGGAAGGAAGTCCAATCTGAACTTCCTCTTGCAGTTGGAGCCACCCCAACGACACCACACCAGAACCCGAGTTTCATACCGATAGTGCGGCGCAGCTCCTCGCACTGGCTGATGTGCGGGAGTTTCAGCATCTCCTTCCACTTCTTGCTGCGGCCATTCCTCTTCCCTCCTCCCCCTGGGAACACAAGGACAAACTCCTGTCAGTTTTTTGGTGGCAACCAACCCTCTGAAGAGCAGGGGAGCATGCAGTCATGAGTGTGTGTGCCTTTAAGCCTGTTGACCTTGTTGTGACCAGAGGCAGGGACAGCTGGTTGGTCTCAGCACCCGCCTCTGTGCATTATGAGCAAGCATGTGCAGAGGAATGCTGACAGAGATCAAGGCGTGCACACAGCGAGCGGGCTCCGTCAGTCATTAGAGCAACATAACGGTAACCTGTGGCTCACAGATGATCTCACAGTGACAGGCAGCGCTGCAGATGGATCAGCCAACCTTCACATCAGCGGTCCTTGACCTCAGGAGGATTGAGCCCCCTCCACCAAACTGCTCCCACTGCAGGGCATGTGTTCGCTTGGATGAGTTTACATGTGATCTGAGTGGGGTAATGGGCATTTAATACACAGAGCAAGAAAGGGAACCCTCACCCCAAGCACCGAAGCTTCTGTTGATGACAAGTTTTACACAGCCTTGTTTGAGTTTGAAAAGCCAGTTTAACACACTTTTGTCCCACAGCAAAACAGCCTTGATTTGAATATTTCATTGAGTTCAAGATTCAAAGTGTAGAGACCAAATAAAATGTTTAGACCCAGCGACAAAGCAAACACAAGGCCAAAACTATCATGTCTGTTCTAAAAAGCCGAGTGAAACTCCACTAAACTACACAACGTTCCAATTATGTGTTTCTATTGTGCATCAGAACTATTGTTTTTGTTTTAAACCCAAAAATTCACAGCTAAAAAATTTTTCAAAACTTTCAAGTTAAATTTAGAATAAAAACTTTACTAATGTGTCATTTCTTTATCGGTGTAAAAACGGATGTGTTTACAGTGACCATTGAGTTCAGAGCCTACATTTTAATGTTTATCAGAGAAGCCTTTCATTCAAATTTCACTTTTCTTTGTCCCTCAATCTTAATTATTTGTGCTGAACGTGAGATTCTGAAAGAGGTCTTTGCACACACGTCTAACCAGGACTCTGAACTCCTGTACATTATGTGCTGCGGGACTATTTTTGCCTGCATATGTCACTAAAGCAGCTCTTCTTGCAGGACGGAACGGCTCAGCTGGGCATGTGCACGGTCACATGCTCTGTGGGAACATTAAGGGGATCCCAGTCTGAAAAAGGAAGCATTTTGAATTTCTCAGTCTAAAACTCAAATTCTCATTAGTGGACCAATCCTGTTCTAAAACCAGTTAATTTCAGTAAAACTCTCGTAAAAGACAAACAGAACATGCACTGACCATGAGCCACGTTCAGGTTTAAGGTCAAGGCTTTGACCTGGAAAATATCGGAACAATTGCCATTGAAATCCACCTTTAATTCCCTTTTTGGTAAATAAATTCAACAGTCAAGACGACATGAGGTTTCTGATGTGTTGCTCTGGGCTTTGGGCAGGACTGAGAAACGGACAGTTTCACAAAGCAATATGCAAAGAATTGGGGGGTTGACCTTTATTTGTCCTGGTCAGTAAATGTCAGCAGCACAACAGCTGCTAAAAAAGAAAAAAGACTGTATCGCTCATGCCTTTCACTCTGTACTAAAATCATTAAACCTAATTCAAACAAGAAACTAGACATGGAAGCTTCCTTCTCTGCTCACAAACAAAAAAGTGAGAGTCCCAACCACTGACTGTACATAAGAAGTGGACTGGGCGACCCCTCCCCCTCACACTCCAAACAGGAAGTACCTGCTGGTTCCAAGAAGCCAAAATCCCGTAGACTTCTACAGAGAAAAAAACAGCTGGTACTCAGCCATTCTATTGGTCAGAATAACCGTTCTTGCTCTTATACTTTTTTAATTTCATTTTTTTTTTTCTGCAGTTCAAGTTCTTCAGGTTATAAACTGACCAGATGGATGTCTGATCTTCTTCATGTCAGCATCAGGAGGGCTGCACACACCAACACCCGTAATAAAGAGGAATTCAGCTGCTAAAGCTTCACCATTAACTACATGAAACCAGCAAAACCCAGTTTTTGACCCGAGTTACAACATGAAAGTGAAATGCTCCCATCTGGTTTTTGAGCAGATGAGGAAAAAAGTGTTGAAACATTTTTCAGTTCCACATTAAATTACCTGCCAGGATTACACACTCCTCAAGAAGGAGCTTGCAGAGTGGACACTGCAACCAAAACGCCTCACATGAAGCATCTGAACAGTCGTCAGGAGAAAGCTGCAAAAGATTTACCCTCTAAAACTTTCACAGAGGACAAAACCCCTTTCAGTGTCCCCAGCTTTCTCTGCAGCCTCACGTAGGAGAACCTCTGCCAGAGAGAGCTTCAGTTAAAGTTGATCTTCATGCTGAAGCAGAATGCAAATGAAAATGTGGATGGGCTTTTTCGCAGGTTCAGAATGTTTTATAAACCACAAAGACACAAAAGAAATAGGATCATATCTAAAAGCAATGACTTTCCAGGAGGAAACACTGTGGCATGAACACGCTTTCACATGTTGGTCAGCTTCGAAAAGCTTCACTATAACCCTTGGCAGCAGAAAGAAAACCCAGTCTGACTCAAACTGTAACGCTCAACGGAAATGTGGCTGAATTGAAAAGAATGCATTTAAAGACTCCAGCAGCTCGCTCACTTTCTGTCTTTCTTTCTGTGTGAAACTAAAAAGCAGCGTCCACACCAAAACACAGCCAGAAAAGAATCCATTTCATTCCACCACTTTGGGATTTTCTAGCTGATGATAGAATGATGACATGAAGTTCTAACTATTTTAGGTAAATAACAGACAAACATCTATAAACTAACTACTGCATTCAAGTTTGAGTTTACATTTTGATCTTTTTATACATTAAAACCTAAAAAGATCTCAATGTTATGTTTAACCAAGCTGAACTATGTCTATAAAATGAGATCTTAAATAACAAACAGCAACAAACAATGAAAAGAAACATGAACGTTTCCGACAAAGCAGACAGATTGAGTGCTGCTTCATTATTGCAGCAGTGTAGTCTACCTTTTTTCATGTGTTTCTTCTTGTATATATAGCCTAGTTCTGAGAACAAATATCACCAATCAAAATCAATGAATCCAACTTTAGACTAAAGCAGCGAGCGGCGTTTCAATGACCTGTCCTCACTGGCTGAGCAGTGCCTACGTGACCCTCGCTCTCCCTCTCTGCCACCCTGGTCAGAGCTGCACATAACAAATTCATTACTTTTTATTTTTTTTAAATGGCAGGTTTATGTTGACTTTATCTCAATAGCAACTATTTACACTTTTGACTGCCTGGGGGTGATGAACAGTTCCATGTCATTTTAGAGGAATCAGCAGAAGTACATTTTTGGATTTTCTTGGCAACAGAGGTTTTTTGTTAACCACGCCCATATTCCTCATATGCCATCTATTCCTGTGTTACATTTTTGCAGTATTCCAGTATATAATGGGTGGGCAACAGGGAAAAGGCCCGTTTGTGAGCTTGCCACGCTAAATTGACAAAATCAACATTTTTCCCCAATAAGCTTCCCGCTGATGCTTGGGGAGTGAAAGAAAGCTTTTCAATTCAAGATGGCGGCCTCTTGGCGAGGTCAAAGGTCAATGAAACTGTGGTTGTAGACTTTGCCTGGCGGTTGTTGTGTGAACATTCCTGAAGATCGCTTGAATAAAAGTTTTCTTTGCCCGTATTGTGTGATAATTGCCAAAATTCCTTTTTTGCCACAAAATGGCTGCCAAGCCATAGGTCTTGTGGCCATCCCATAATCATTTCAAAACCTCCCAACACGTGTGTTTTGGTTTCATTAGAGGACTTTGAACCTTTTTTTTTTTTAATCCGCAAAAGACATTTTGGCCCCGTTCATTTTTTGATGCTTTCTCCCGCTGTGGGAGTTGGGGGTTAGTGCACCATGTCCAAAACTCATTTTCGCCGGGTAGTAGGTGCGTATAAATTTTGGTTTGGTTCGAGTATGTTGCTGGGACAACATTTTCGCTGACAGCCGCAATTAGGTCCTTCAGTCCAGGACGGCTGCAGGAAACAATCAAGCAGGGATATGGACGACGTGGATCATAGTCAACCAAAAGGAAATGAAGCAGAGTAACGGGTTCAAAATGTCTGTTCCTATCTAGTCAAAATGAGCGTGTAGTATTTTGAAAAGGACAGATGGGAGGGGACAGCGGGCGTTTCTGGGTTTAGCAGGTTGAAGCTCGGGCCCGCATGTCTGAGAACAAACGTGGTTGTTTTTCTTCTTCTCCACAGAGACCGGAGCTTCACAGCTGAAGTGAAGCTCGGAGCCCCACGCCTGACGACAGCAGACGGGGAAATCCTCTGCCCCGGAGTTCAGGGGGTACCAGCTGTCCCGGCAGTGACAGCCTCAACACAAACACAAAGGTCATCGGCGCAGTCGCACACCTGCAAAACAATGCATTTGCATGCATGCGAACATTTTTATGCACTCTGTCCACAAACCGCCGGTTTTTTATAACTATCCTCATTTTTAGTGCACTGATAGAAACGTTCTTCAGTTTGTTGAGAACCAGAGAGTCTCTCCTTTAATGAGGAGCTTCTGGTTGACATAAAAACATCAAATTGGAGGTAAAAAAACAAGCTAACTGACAACCAGAAAGCTGGTAACTGCAAACTCTGTGGCACAATTGTTGGAGCTGATTGATTATTCTGAAAACACATGGGTAACTCATATTGCCATGCCTTTTGTTTTCCTCCGTTCCAGCTGAACTCTTCTGATGGCAACTCGATGACACCCGCACAGAAAATTAGTTCCATCGAAGGTTTATGTGCAAGAGCTAACCTACTTCTATTCAACCGCCTGCAATCTGACGATCCTCCATTGACATGCTGGTGCTTTGGAAAACCAAACACCTGAGAGAGCCGCTGGTCTGATGTGGCTTCATATAACAAAGATGAACACGCCACCGTCCGCGCTGAACATATGCGTCCGCCACATTTGGATGACAACTACCAAGCTGTAAAAGAATGACCGGCTGAGGCTGTTTTAACAAGCTTTGAAATATCCCAGCGGTCATGCTGATGGTATGCTGACGGACCTGTTACGAATTTGCAGTGCACGCACATGTGCAAATGTCAGCCTGTACGAACCCACACAACCCACTCTGGTTTCAAAAACACCGACGGGGAAGCAGACAAACAGGTTTACACCTTTATTTAAGAGGTACTCTGAACTGAAGCTCTGATTGAGCCCGCTCCACGAGAACAACCAACTGAAACTCATCTGTGTCGCCTTCACCTTCCAGTTAACGTGACAGAAATTCAGGAGAAGACGAGCTGAAGAAAACTAGCTCCGACAAGAAAGCAGACTATAATAGCAAGTTGTGGGCTAGTGAGAGCTCCTAGATGCCAGTCAGTGCACGCTGGTCCACCCCACCCTGTTTAATGCTACGCTGACGTCAAAGCCATGTGTGCAGGCCCTTAATGCAGACGGGACAGAGCACGTGTTTATTTAACTTTGGTTCTCCCCCAGAGACCGGGCCCTACATAAACACAGACTTCAGAGGCGTTCTGCTCACTCAGGGCTGAGATCATCACACGGGACGCTGAGATGACACTCGGCGCTCAAAGTTTGTGACGCTGGTGTCAAACATGTCACATGCTACTGTGGTTTGAGTAAGGCCAACCACAGCCCTCCTCCACTTCCACAGGTTTTCTGACAGCATCCACAGCCCGCTACAGCTGAGAAGATCACATTTAAAAGGAGTCACACCAAAGCGTCCACAACAGCACCGGCCGTCTGAGCTTCATCTGAGAGTTTCTGTTTTCATCCAAAGTGTTTGACCACTTTAAAAAGGGAACGCACAGGGCACAGAAAGATCCACATGTGCCTGTGCTTTGACCATTGACTGTAAATGAGAACTGGACTGAGTGACTGTTCCAAACAGGAAGTATCCGCTGGCTCCAAAAGCCAAAATCCCACAGACTACTTTACAGAAATAAACAACTGGTACTCACTCATTCTATTGGTCAGAATAACTATTCTTGCTCTGATACCTTTTTTAACATGTTCCTGATAATCCTCATTTTTTTCTTGATGTTTTTTCTTTATTGCAAGTTATTTAAGTAAAAAACTGACCAATCAGATGCCTCAGTAAAAGTATGAGGTCTCACGCTCAAAACATTTGACAGCGCAGTCCGCTTTCAAGTGCTAGTGGTGTGGGCTTCCAACAATCTCATTTCTGATTGGTGTGAGTGGTTGCCATAGAAATGCTGACTCAGACCAATCGCTGCTTAGTGACAATTTCTGGCTCCAACATGGCAGCATCCAAATTGCAAAGAAACAGTGATTGAATTTACTTAATTGGTTGGAGTTGGAAGTAAACCATTTTCTATGAGTGACATCACAGTCACACCGTCCAGTTTTCATATACAGTCAATAGTTTTGACGCATCCAACTGCCTCGCCACCTCACAGCTCCAACAGCTTTTGCACATCCGCCTAAATATCTGAAACTTATTTCAAACTTATTTCAAAGTAAAAAACCTTACTAAACATTTGGATTTGGATTTTTTTCTTTTTTGCTGAGCTGGAAAAAAAAGTTATTTCTCAAGTTATTTTGAGATGAAATATATAGATATTTCAATGTTTTAAAACTAGCATTATGAAAAAAAACCATAAAAAACGAAAAACACACAAAGGAAAATTAAAGGCAAAGAACCGTAAAGCTAAGAAAACAAGGGCTGGATAAAAAAATTACACCCCCCCCCCCCTTTTAAAATTCCATCCATCCAAGGGCTGGCTGAATCCCTCCTGGGGTCATGGTGCTGCTGGAGCCTATCCCAGTTACTGTTGGGTGAAGCTGAGGCAGATCTTGAACAGGTCGCACGCTGAATTAACTTTAAAATCTGATGATCGCGACGCAAAACAAAGAAAATGTGCAGAAGATGCAATGAGGTCCGTCTCCACAAGAGAAGTCGGACACACGTTCTTTGTTCGTCCAAAGTTGGCAGAGCTTGGCTTTACGGTAAAGTACGCTGACCCGCACTTTAAAGCTGTGACCCAGCTGACAACCAACCAGAATCAACAGAACTTCATTGGACCCGTTCCTCTATTCCTTCATGAAAGACCAAGCAGGGCAGCAGAGTCAGCATGCAGGGATCTTTGTTTTCCTAATGACAGCTGAGACAAAAGGAAAACACCCAGAGCAGCTCGGAATCACAGTTGTTGAGGAAACTTCAAGAGCACAACGCCGGAAGGTTAACTGTCAGGACGGAAAACAAACTGAACTTCTGCGTCAGAGTTCGAGCAGATGTTGCAGAACCTGAGGGAAAAGTCTCCAGCATATTTTTAAAACGTATATGATGCATGTCTAAGCTTGGCCTAGATTCCAGACACTCCATCTAATAATATCATGGTTTATGAAGGTCCCATCCATAGAACTGGACGTGCATGCGCGGCATTTGGAGCGCCGTTGTTCATAAAAATGAAATGAGGGTCCAGTGACCCTCATGTTCAAATGGAAGGTTTCTGATGAAATCCACAAAAGGAAAACCTAACAAGTACTCCACCCTGATTTGCCAATTCCACCACTGATTAAAAGGCATTTTTCCTTTGGGCCCACATTTGAAACACAACTTATAATTCCACCGAAATAAAAAATCAAATGGGAAGGAGACACACAAACACCTCAAGAGTCTCTTATTTTGATTCTGAGACTCACTAAGATCCGTGCTGGATCAATAAGTCACATTGTGATACTGAAACTTCCCACAACAAAGGCAGATGATCCATTTCTGAAACTGACAGCCTGAGAGCGCATCTATGGTGACCGGGGTTCTGGACAGCTGGGGGGGTCTTTGCCAGACAGGCCTCAGAATCAGCTGATTCAGGTTGATTGCAAACATGGTCAGAGTTATGGTGCTGTTTTTGTGTCAGTGGCGACATCTCTGGTGTGCAATCTCTTCCACTGATTAAACTTGCAACCCAAGTAAAGAAATGTTCTTACTTTCTAAAAGTCACACTCTGATCATCCGTTGATCTCTTTTCAAATGGTTCCCAGTGGTCTTTTTATCATGATTGTGCTGTTTTTGCCCAAATCTAAAACCTGTGTCGTTTTCAAGGACAATTTCTGCAGAGCGACAGGAGTTCATTAGAAATTAAGATTCACTTTTTTTTGTCTCAGTAGGGAAATTCAGTTATAGTAGCAAGACAATAAAAACACAAATATAAAATACAACAGAATAATTACGAAATATACAGGGGTTAGAAATTCACCTGAGTTTGGATTTAAACATGAAGCAATCAAAAACAACACAAGACAAACAACTGAAATATCTATCAGAGATATACCAAACTAAAGATGGTCATGAGCTGATTGGAAAATATATTTATGCATGCACATACATCCACATGCATGCGTCTGCTGTCATTGACCTGAAAATGTGGGTGTGACAACAACCCAGGTTCCCTTTCCCTCCCCATTGCTGAGAGTCCTCTGTTATACGCTCTCCTGTTAGCTTACAGCCCCTCTCAACCCAACTTAACAATATCGGAGCAACAAAAATGCAAAGAAAAATCAGAGCTATGCAGCCGTTCAGTTTTGATCCAGCTCAGACGTACATGGTTAAAGTACCAGCAGTTGGCACATAACTAGGTGTGTGAAATTTGGTCTCTGCATTTGACCCACGCCCTGGGGAGTGGTGAGCAGCAGCCACAGTCACACTTGGGAACCATATGGTGGTTTGACCCCCCCAACCCAACTCCTTAACACTGAGTGTCAAGAAGAGCGGAATTGGGACAATTTTTGGAGTCTTTGGTGTGACTTGTCCTGGATTTTAACTCATGAACTTCCAGTCTCAGGAAAGACGCTCTACCACAAGGCCACTGAGCTAACATGGATCTATTGGTCTGTAAGTGGATGCATCAGAATGGAGCAGAGCAGGCAGCTTGAGGCCTGTCCAACATATTTTCTATGACACAAGTGCAAGATTTTTCAAACTTAATTTTTTTGTCTGCTCCTGATTCATTATTATTTGAAATTTTTTTTAAACTCAGAATGCAGTTTTCATCCTAATTTTATTTTTATGTCCATCATCAGAGAAGTGCAAGAACATGTCAAGAATGTTTCTTTTTTTGGCAGGAGTAATTGCACTTTTCCTGTCTGTTTCTTTACATTTACAGTTCTCTGATATTAATGAAGAGAGTTTTTCACATGATGTGCAAGTCAGATGCTATACTGATGATATTGTACTGATCTAGTCTCAGATCAGTACAATATCAGATGATCAGATTTTATCTGATCATCGGAAAGCTGCAGGGAAGCTTCAGGAAAGAAGTCACATGTTTAAAACCTAATGAACCTTGGTGTTATTTTCAAATAATAATAACTAACTAAAAGTAAGAGCAAAATCTGCCATTTATTCTCCCTCCCCAGGGCTCCTTTCCTGCATCCTATGTCCTGAAACTGGCTTTACACTCCAAATGATCTTCATGTCCGATCAGGATTTTCTTTCCAGCTCGCATCATTTCCTTTTATGAGAGATGACCCAGAACCAGAGACCCGTAGGCATATTGTTACCTACAAAGTTATGTCTGGATTGCGTTCACTGTATTTGTGTCGTTTTTCTTACCCGGAGAAGCTTGGGAAGCTTTGCTCTCTGTCCTTGTGACCTTTTCCTACTTTTGGTTACAAGAGCCTGCCCAGAATTGGAGGGGTGGGAGTTCACCATCTATTTTTTGCTGTTTGCTTTTTTTTTTTTTTTTTCTTGTTTAAATGGATTGTTGTTACATTTTGACTGCACATTTACAATACAGGCAGTGCCTTTCAAATTCTGATGCAAATTGTATTTTAGTGTCAAAAAGATCAATTTCTTTGTTTTTCAATGAAACTCATGGATGATATTGTGTCTCTTTGGATCACTGACAGCAGTCTCTGACACCTGTGATCCTTAGTTTGCCAGGTGAGCTCAATAAAAAGAAAAACTTCTAAAGAAGGATGTTCCACATTATTAAGCAGATCAACATTTTCAAGCAAAACGTAAACATTTCCGCACGCATGTGGATGGATGATCGGACGGCTGTGGTCGTTTGCCAAAAACGTGTGGCTGGGTCTCCCGCAGTAGAAGCCCATGTGAGCTGGTGCAGCATGGCAGTGGTAAATGAATGGCCTGCTGCTGGTCCCGTCTCTCTCAAACAGAGCGTGATTGGCTGCTGCAGCCCCTGATAAGGAAAACATTAGCTGCCAGTATCTGTGTTGCCTATTGAAAGACAGAGCGCTGTGTTTGCTGAAGGTAATCTGTCCTCATGTTTTCACTGGGATGCACATCAGCTGAGCAGGAGGAAGAGGAAACGTGAAAATCAAGCGGCTCTGCGCTCTCCTCGCCTCCCCCGTGCTGCACTTCCCAACGTCCACCTCTGTAGTCATGCCTTCATTAATTCTTCAGAGCCAGACGCTTGCAGTCTGCCTTCAGGAAAGCGTGAGTCACGTGAAAATCCCAACAACATTTCCACATTTGAGTGAAGACAGCGAGGCGGTGGGTCTCACTCTAAGTGGGACACGCCATTTCTCACATGAGCACACACTCTCCACGTAAACATGTGCTCTGGCTCATTCCAGAAGCATGCTGGGGTGTTTTGCAAGACCTTCCCCTGCCCCATCTCTCTGCCCTCCAGATATCCAGCTGAACAGCCCAGACATGCTTGAACAGTGACCCTTGTTTTCACAGCGTCTTGGGAGAGTCCGGGGGGGGCTGGAGGTGAGGAGAACATGGAGAGACTAAACTTGAGCAAGATTGCCTGACTCCATGAGTCTGATAGAACACACGGGAAGAGCCAGCACTTATCTGCAACAACATCAGGAATGAGGGGTGAAGTTCAGGCCTGGGCTGAAGACGCGTGAATAAACAAAAGCGGCCTCTCTGCTGCGGAGCCCTTGAGCATGGAACACATTGACCTTTTTACACCTTGACAATTATCTTTGATAAGACACAATGTCAGGTCAGACTGAAGGCAGGACAGCCACCGGCCACCAAGGGCACACGCCTGAGTTGCAGTTCTGGGAGCCACAAGACAAAATGAAATCCACCATAAACTCAACGTTACCAACAGCTGGATGCTCGTGGGAGGAGCTCTCAGTAAACATTTAATAGGGCAGCTATAGAGCTGTATAGCCCTTCAGAAGGTGCCTCTTCATGCCGACGATCCCAGCAGCCACACAGCTTCAAGTTCTGACTGCTCCCATGCAGCACACTACATCGCCCCAGTAGTGGGTGTAATAAATGCAGAAGGAGTCCCACATGAAGGTAGAGTCACAAAGTGATGTGTTTTATGAGCCTCAGCTGGAGGAAACACCCCGGAGTGATGACAACAAGTGTTTGCCCAGCTACAACCGCTAAACTAATAAAGCTCCGCCAGCTGACGTCACAGAGAAACACTCACCAGTGGGTCACTCTCCCACCATTTCAGGGGCAGAGAGTTCGATGGAGGTTAGGCGCCCGAGCAGCAGACGTGTGTCCACGCACACCTGCACGAACACTTGGCTCGTGTCAGGCAGACATTTGTGCTGAAGTATTACAGCATTCAAGCACCCAGGGTTTGTGAGAGCAAGTCTGACCACATTCCAGCTTTTTACTAAAACGATAAAAAAAGCCTCAAAACAGAGAAAGCTGCACTTTGATGTGCATGTTCATACAGGCTCTTTCTGCCTTATTTAAATCCTGATTCACAGGCTGATGGTAACCAGAAATGGACGCTCCCCTTTGACGTCAAGCACATGTGAGAAACAACACCTAAACCACAACTAAACAGCCACAGCAAGTTTAGAGGACTGTGAAAGTGAGCCACCCGTCAACAAAGCCAAGCGAACTTCTGCTGTGTCAAAGTGTTGCAATGAGAATCAAACTACAGACCAGAAAGGCAGTTCTGAGGTCATCAGCTTTCTTAAATCAGAGCAAAGGATCCTGCAGATGTTACGAAGGAAGAAAGAGAAACAAAAGGACTAAAGAACGAAAGACCAACAAGCACAGCCTCGTAAGGTGTTGATGTGGAAAAACTGCTAACACCTGAAGCAGAATCAACGCAGCTGGAACTGAAAACCAACAGGCAACAACAATGTGCGGATTTTTGAAACAAACCCTGTGCACAGAAATCTCTTTGGTGTTCTGCAAACATGCAAAGCAAGACAAACTATATTAGAGAAATATTCATCGAAGGAATCTATCATTAGAGGTGAGGAGTTCAGACTGCCTTCAGCAGCTTGGATAGGCTCCAGCAACCCAGCAACCATGCACGGGACTAAGCAGAAGATGGATGGTATTAATTGGTCTTTGAGCACACTGGGAGGCAAACAAATGTTTGGAGGTTGTTAACACCGTCAGGTAAGGGGCATTGATCCATCCCAGTCTACACAAACTCCTCATGCACTCACCAAACTGGGTCAGACCTTTAAACAAATACTTGTTCAAAACAAAACAAAGGGAAGTTTTCAAAACTCATCAACAAAAGTCTACTAAAAGTGTGTCAACACAGAGAAATGTGGATGATAACAATAGAACCAGGAAAACTAAGGATCTAACAGCTGGTTCCAACCAGAGTCCTTCATATAAAAGTTTTCCATTTTTCCTATGAGCAGCAATGGCTTTCAGAAAGAAAATTACAACAAAAAAGTGTTCTGACCAAATGAATACCTTTGATTGTTGACAGACAACTCTCACATCTGATAGAAAGACAGACATAAAAAATATTCAACCAGAAACGCCATCACTACTGCTCTTTCATTAAAAGTTTTTAGTCTAAATTATTAACCGTATTATTATTAACCCCTCCCCCCTGGCGTTCCAAACAGGAAGTACCTGCTGGCTCCAAGAATCCAAAATCCCAAACAGCTGCTCCTCAGCCCTTCTATTTGTCAGAGTAACCATTCCTGCTCTCGTACCTTTTTTAACACGTCCTTGATCATACTCATTTTTTATGATATTCTTTCTGTTGTTCAAGTTATTTAAATTATAAACTGACCAGTCAGATGTCTCAATAAAAGTAGGTCCACCATTCAAAACCATTGATGAACAGATTTCATGTGCCCTGCTAGTGTGTAGGGGTGTGGACCTCAAACGAGCTCACAATTGGCCAGAATGGTTGCCATGGAAATGAAGACCCAGACCAATCCCTGCTTGCTGACAATCTTTAGCTCCAATGTCTTAAAATGGCGAAAAAATGGTGACCGAATTGACTTGATTGGAGCCAGAAGTAAACCATTTTCTATGGGTCCCTCGCTCCATCCAAACGCGTATAAAGTCAATGGACTAAAGCACGCCAGCTTTGACTGTGGAACTCTGGGAAATGTGTGCAGAAGTGTTCAAAGTGTGTTCAACAACAGGTCAAAGAGACAGCTCGCTCTTTCAAACCCACACACCTCACGCGGCTGCAGCAGATGCCTTTACAGTTTACGGCTAGATGAAATTATCCAGACGCACTGGTGTCAGCTGAACAACACTGAAAACCGCGGTCCGGCAGTCCACGCGCTGCTGGCCGCCAGCATAGGAGGAGATGTTCATCTGCTTTTCACTGATGACTTCAAATGACTGTAGATTTAGAAATTACTTTGTTTTTGAAAGAGAAGCGTGTCCATGTTTCTAGGTTGTTGTTTCACATCTGAGAATAAATAAAATAAATGCAACAAAGGTTTAAAAAAGGGAATTTCAAAAGCTGATTCCATATGTGCATGTAGTTTGTGTGGGAAGCTGGGAAACAGTGGCTTACGCCTAAAGAGTTTACGATACACATAGCTCAATTTATTCAAGTAAGTTCTCCGTCTCAGCAACACTCCATCTGCTGCTGCATGACTCTGACAGGCTGCTCTGCCAGCTCAGCTGCTAAAGTGTTTACAAACAACAACATTTCGCCCAGATCAAGTCAAACCAATGGCAACATGTCTTTAAAGATGTAAGATACCCAACGTCTTAGAGGGAAACGTTTCACCATGCTGACCTGTGACAACCACACAGCAGTTCACCTTTTGGTTTGGATCCCACACAGAAACTGCTTGAACACGTGATCGTTGCCCCCCAGGTCACCACATATCATCACAATAAACAGAAGAATCAAGTCAAGAGTTCAAAATGGCCTGTGAACATGTACACTGTAGAGCTTAAGGATTTGACATTAGATATCACCTCCATCAAATGTTAATACAATCTTGCAGGTTTTTAGCAAGATTCTTCAGATTCCTGCTGCTGACATTACCTATTCACTTTAGAGAAAAAATGGCCTGCACTGGCACTAATTCACGTGCAAAAAAAACAAGAAGAAAGTCATAAAAATGTAAATAAACAGATGTATGAAAACTGACTGCAGAAAAGCAGACAACAGAAAATCTTAATCCGCTTATTTCCCATGATGCCTTTCCTTACACTCTCTCCCACTATCTTACAGCCCCTCACACCCTCAAGCTAACATTACTGTGAAACAAAAATGGTGAGAAATATCAGAGCTATGCAGCCGTACAGCTTTGAGCCAGATTCCAGCTCAGACGAGGAAAACAAAGAAGTTGGAAAATTTGGAAATAGTTTTACACAGTTGTTTTTTGTTGAAAAAAAAAAATATTTACAAAGTGTAAACTGGTCCCTGTGCATACCACATGGTAAGTGACCCTTTATAGCTAGAATAACCTCTTCTAAATCTAATGTTTTCTCAATGTTTGCATGGCAGTAAGAGGACGAACCTTTCTTCCTCTTGTTCTTGTAGCATTTTTCTGATGATACATACTGTACGTAAAGAAAATTAGGCTAAAAATTGCATTTCTGAATATTTCTACGATCAAATTGTTGTGACTCAGGATCCGACACAAAAGTGACGTTTAAAAAAGCTTATTTTTGTGATGTAGACACTGCGATGGGCCGGTCAAAGTCTTCCAGCCCGATACATCCACCTGCAGACAACTAGCTCCATGAACGTCTTTGTTTTCCTCGTCTGAGCTGGGATCTGGATCAAAGCAGTACGACTGGACAGCTCAGATATTGCTCCCCATTTTTGTGGCACCAATAACTGTTAGCTTGAGGTTGTGAGGAGCTGCAAGCTAGTGGGAGAGAGTAAACAAGGAATGATGGGAAATGACCATATGTTTACTCCATGCCAACAGACCTGCCCACAACTCAGAGGTAAATTTCTAATCAAACTATGCAGAAACTGTCCTAGAAAACGTCACAGGGCTTTTGAAATGTCTAAATATGGCATCACCATAACAAGAGACCCCTGGGAATGCTTTGAAAATAGATCAGTTGTCAGCTCCTGCACTATAGAGGGTCAAATAAAAAAATAAATAAAAAACCGCTGCCTTCACACCTGAGGTGATGCTTGTTTTCTGACAGAAGCAGGCTGGAAAACAAACACGACGGTGTTACAGACGCTGCACTGCAGACGCCTAATAAGACAAAAGCCTGGTGTTCTCTCAGTGTAGGTGACACTCAGAGCCCTCTCTAACCTCTTCCTATAAAACCATTACACACCGTCCACTTTCAGATCAGCTGGTAAATGAATGGTAGGCCTAATTCTCTCACCCGACAGGTCTTCAACCAAGAACACTGACTGAACAGTTGCACTCCTAGTCCTCTTCGGGAAAGTTTTTAGAACAAAAAGTTCTCACCAATATTTAAACCTCTACTGCTTTTTGTTTTGATTTTTTTTAATAGATTTTGAAAGATTACGGTATTCATCAAAATGCTCACCTGTTTTTTTTTTTACATTTTTTAATCATTTCTATAGATATTACATTGCCTTTAGTTATTTAGCATTTATCCAAGCAGTTTTATTTGTTAAAAATTAAATAGTTTTTCACCAGTATTCTGTTTTTCTACAACAATGTCAGATTTTTTTGCAGCTAATTTAGTCTCTACAAATCATCTGCAGATTTTAAGTCCAGGTGTCATGGCTCAACTTTAAGACAACATCACCTGGATTAATGAGAACCTTCACCAACCTATTTCAGCAGCTTTCCTGTGTGGTTTTCACTGGAAAGGCATTTTTTCTAGTTAAGTCTTTAGACTATTATTGATTTTTTTTATTTTCTAATAAATCTGATCCAAAAAAGCAGACTTTAATTACCCTGAAGTATCCTTTTTGTGCTGAAACCATTGTGTTCTGTAGAGAATTAGGGTGTTTACACAGACACTCCTGAATATGAGGCTGCTAATCCCCAGAATTAGTTTTCAGTATGCTTGAAAAAGGTGGAGTAAACCTTCAACCCTTTGAAAGCCCGTCTCTGTTTAGATTTAGAGTTTAACTTTGTTAGGCTTCTACCTTAAAGGAGTCTTTATTAGCTTTCTAAGTGATCATAACCAGAATTAGTTGATGTAGGGAGAAATGGAAAACACACTTTCAGTGTGAAACGGGTTTCTTTGGCAGTTCTGAGCTTTCACATGAAGAGTGTGGTGACTGCATCAAGCATGTGGAAAACTCAAAAACTGTCAGAAAATCCTCCAACGCTGAATATTAAATCAAAGTCCGTGTGGACCCTATTATACGACAGCAGGCTCTTCTCATTCTCTGCAGACATGCATCTGCATCAACCACAGCTTTCAGGGGCCTGTGGTGATAAAAGGTGACACTGGGGAAGGTATCGAACCCGCGAGCAGCATCCTGCCCAACAGTTGAAGTGGCAGGAAAAGGAAAACTTGAAGCCTTGTAAAGACTGTGTGCCTCTGAGAAATTGATTCACTACTGCTGTAGGCAATCCATTTCACAGTGGTGTACGTCTGCAAATGAAATGCACTCTTGATTAGAATATGGAGCATAAGCAGGGAGGGTCTCGGCAGACGCACGTTAAGGCAGGGCCCGCATTCAAAACGAATGAAAAACAGACCACAAGAAAAGTGTGTGCAATACAAAAGAATACAGCCAAAACAACAAAAAACAGTCCACGTGAAAAGACAAATTCAAGCTTGCATGTTCATATCAGAGGCCGTTGATCAGAATATCATAGGACTGAAATTAATCAAACACAACCAGTGGTTCTGGAAAGCTAAGCTTAAATGCTACAGAACGACATTTTTACTATACCTCAGATGGTAACATTTTCTCATCAGGGATGAACTCAAATTGGGATGCTTTGTAAGATAGCCTGATGTAGCAGGTTTCCCGTGGTCCACAAACCCTGGCCCACAGAACACTCACTTGGTACTGAGTCAGACAAAAAAAAAAAACTTAGATTGTTTCTGTTTTGTTTAATGTCTGATTCTGAAGGAACTTTTATTTTGTAAAGTAACAGATTCTGTCTGTCCACCACATCCGTCTACAACTTATTTTTGACTCATGTCAAGTCATTTGCCTTCACCCCGTGTCCAAAATACATTTGCCACTTTCTTAAAGCAGCTGCTACCACTGCTGAAAGAAAAGCCCAAAGCGAACAAAGTTCATTTAAAAAAACATGAGGAAACAAGAAAGCGCATTCAACTTCATAGAAAAAGACATCTAAGTTGTTCCCACACACCTCGCTCCTCTGATGGTAAGAGAATGCTGCTAACAGAGTTGCATTTACTGTGGATTCACATTAATTATCAATAAAATACCAGTTTTAAGGACAATATTATTTTATCTCACACTATTTGTAATTTGAATTGTGATCATGTTAAGATTTGGCAGTTAAAATTCAGACACAGCTGAAGCTGGCGTCCGGTTGTTAGCCTCCACTTTGCCAGTTAAGGGAAATCATATTTAAATCAAAATTAAACAAAGAACGTTTCAACCGCCTGCAATTCTTTCACAGAAAGTGAAAATTCAATGAAATAAATTTTCTGATTTGTGGAAGGTTGTCAAGAAGATATTTGTGAATTTTCCAACAACAAAGTTAAATTAGACAGGCATCTGTTAAGATGATAGCACAGAAAATACTCCTGTCAAAGTCCCTCCGATCATCTCTGGATCCATTTTCAAAGTGTTCCTGGTGGTCTTTTCAGCATGATTACGCTGTTTCAGCTAAATTTAAAAATCTGTGTTGTTTTCTAGGACACAGTTTCTGCAGAAGCGGCAGGAGTTCATTAGAAATTAGCCTCAGATTCGTGGGCGGGACTGTCGGCGCAGAGTGAGCCCCCATTTCCCATCATCCCTTTGTTTACACTCTCTCCCGCTAGCTTACAGCTGCTCACAACCCCAAGCTAACATGACTGTGCAACAAAACGGTGAGCAACATCAGAGCTATCCAGCCGTACCGTTTTCATCCCAGGTCGGACGAGGAAAACAAAGACGTTCATGGATGTATTTGTCTACAAGTGGATGCATCAGAATGGAGCAGGGAGACTTTGGCCTGCCTATTGTAGTTTCAACATCACTGCTGCAAGCTTTTTCCAATGTTGTGGTTGGAGTCTGCTCCTGATTCACAATGATTTGAATACAGAAATGCAATTTTAATCCTAATTTTCTTTATATCTGTCCTCCATCATCATAAAAATACCACAAGAACATGTTAAGGACACCAAAAACACCACTTTCATCGGAGTGGGTCTTTACACAATAGTCAACTTTTATGAAAAACAATCCAGGATTCATATTTTTACTTTTAGAATTTATTTTTTGAAGGACAATCTGAGCCTGGATAGAGTTCTCATCACTAAAATGGCATTTCATGACAAAAAACCTGTAATGTTGCCTTTGATATATTTTTTACAAATCACAAACAACGTCTACAAACCAACAACTTTGTTTCATTGAATCTTTGTAAAAAAAAAAACTGCAGACATTTTAAAAAAAAAAAGTCTTTTAAACTAGGCCTACAG
This sequence comes from Adrianichthys oophorus, assembly GCA_036245035.1. Classification (NCBI taxonomy): domain Eukaryota; kingdom Metazoa; phylum Chordata; class Actinopteri; order Beloniformes; family Adrianichthyidae; genus Adrianichthys; species Adrianichthys oophorus. Next base: position 2,646,843 of record BSAI01000109.1, on the reverse strand, counting down.
GTGAATTTTAATTTGAAAAAATTTTTTTTTTCCAGAAACTGGGAGTTAAAAAAAATTAAACACCAAATTGTGACCAGTCCTTGGATGTGTTGTCTGACAATAAACAGATCTGAGGCCAGAAACAAGTTTGTGTATGACTGTTTAGACCAATGTGGTTCTTCTAAAGGACAATAAAACAGGGGAAAGCATGGCGTCTGAGGAGCAGCGCTCTGCAGAAATGTTTTAGTGGTTATTGATACTAAAATATCAATCCAAGACTGAAATACTTAAACTCCTCTTCAAATGTTCTCCACATTGTCTTTGCCTCTGGTTTCAGGGTTGATTTGTGGATTTAAAAGACACACATTGAACTTTTCAATATTCAGTTTAGTTGTTTACGGGTTACACTCATTTTCCTCTTTTTATTAGGATTTTGTGTTTAGTCTCATTTATTTCTTTGAGATATTTGATAGAGATTGAAAGCTGCTGTAGACATGGTACAGCAAATATGCTGTTTGTCATCTGCATAAACATAACAGTATTTCTATTGTTGAGACAGGAAGCATTAGGGCGAGTTGGCAAATAGAGGAAGTCCGAGGATGGACCCTTGTGGAGCTCCCACTGTTTCACGCATTAAGATCTCCTTTATTGCACTTATCTTTTTCTCATGACCTAAAACTTTCTGATCTCATAAGCCATGGAGTCATTCTAAACCAATTAAACTGGAGGTGATTGATCATAGCCCCGTGTTGTCCAATGACCTTTGCAGGAAGAACTGCCTCTACCTGTTTACTGGCCTGTTTCCTCAGACCTACTAGAGTCTTTTCTAGAAAAGGCCGCATTGCTTTGTGCTACAGTTTCTGGGAAAGGCCTTTCCCTGTGGAATAAGTGCACTCAGACAGGACTGTCCTCTGAAGCCAAACTGCAGCATGTCAGTGGTTTGGGTTGTCAGCAGCAGTAGGATGTTTGTACTTATCTATCCCAATGATAAATATTTAGCCTTTCATAGGCCGGGGCGTTGCTTATCCACATTTGTTTGTCTCTTTTTCCTGTAAACTTGGCAGCCAGGCCCTGATGGCTGCACGGAGCGGCTGATGCTGAGGCCTGAGCGCACACAAGGCCGCTCCGCTGCTCGGGCGCGCCATCAGCGGAACTTCTTCATCGGAACCACAGAGGCCCTCTTTGGATCCCAATCACTCTGCACCGCCAGAACCTCCGTTTCATCTGGTGCTGTCCGGGTGAAGACAGGCGGGTGTGCAGCGCGGGGAGGACCGGATCAGCGCCCGCTCACTGCCCGCTGGAGGCGCCCCTCTGCTCCTTCAGGAGCACAGACGCACTTCCAGGTGAGCAGCAGCGCCGCCGGGGTCCCCGTGCTCATCATGACAGTGAGCTCCCCCCTCATCAGCTGCGGCGCGGTTCGCTTTGCGTCAGACGCAGTCGGAGCGGCGCTCTGCAGCCATGTTTCCCCGCACCCTTTAAACACTCCGTGTCCGCGCGGAGAAAAGCGCCAACCCGCCGCGCTCGTCCGGGCTTCCCCTTCCCGACAGCGAGCCGCGGTGCTGTTCACCTCCAGCCCTCTGGGCCTCGCGAAACCAGCCTGAAACGAGCGCGTCCCTCCAGCGTTTTCGCCCGCAGATGAAGACAAAGCGCTGCGCGGGGATGGGACGCCGAGCCCGGGGAGGGCAGCCGGGAGCTCGGCTGGAGCCGCTCAGAGAGGGCGGGATCTGACGGGACTTACCTTCTCTCGCCTTGAGGAGAACCGTGTTGGCCACGATATTTTCAATCTCCATTGTCAGAATGAGAATCCCGAGCAGGCTCGATGCATTTCAGTCCGCGTAAAAAGACGGTGGAGCGGCTCAAACGCGGAGCTGCGGGCGCGCGGGGCGGACGCGCATTCTACAACATTCACCAGCGGCCCCCGCTCATCTCCATTCCAGAAGATTTGGTCAAACCCTACCTTTACAACAGCGATATGATTACGACGGAGCTTATTAGCATTCACTGCCTCTCTCCCTCCCTTCCTGCCTCAGTTCCCTCCTCCTCCTCTCCTCTTTTTCCTCTTCCTCCTCCTCCTGCTGCAGCTCACAGAAAGAGTAGGAGGAGGGATCATTTTCAAACCCTTGCAGCTAAAACACAATCTCTCACAAGTGCAGTCATACACATGTTCATTACTGACGTTTGTTGTGAAAAGTCCCTTAAAGACGTGAAAAATTCTCAAAAAACAAGGCCGGATGTGGACACTGGAAAAGGGAGGCAATGCCCCCCAAATGTTGTGACTGCCCCCCAAAAGCAGACAGCCGCAAAAAAAACAAAAAAAAAAAAAACAAACAAACTATAAATTGACTAAAGAAAGAAAAATAACCACAACGAAAATAAAAGTAAAAGACAAAAAATACTCATAAGGATGTATGAACTATGGTGGCCCTGAAGTGCAAATCCCCCCCAACAAATTAGTCAACACAAAATACAGCGACAATTAAAAGAGCAAAGCAAATAGAAAACAAAACAAAATCCAGAAACCAAAACCCAGTTTAAAAATAACAGAGAAAATATGACACATTTAAGATAACAAAAGTAATTTTCAGAAATCAAAATGTATTGTTAAAAAAAAACGAAACACAAAAGACAGGAAAAGGTAGACACCAAGGGACATCTCTGATGGATTATGACATTTGTCCATCATTTCAGCGATCCTGGATCTGCTGCGTCCTAATCATAAAACTTTTATTCGTGTCTAGATATTGGAGATGCATTTGAAAAAACTCAGGCGTCAAAAATCAAGAACATCATCATCCAATTTTCTGAGTATCTCTTTATTCAAATTGTTATGAATCTGGAACAAAGGAAAAAAAAAGTTGATTGAAAAAGATTGTATCTGTGATGTAGAAAATACTTTAAGTGGGTCACAAACTCCCAGCTCTGAGCTCTCAGCAACAGGGAGGGGAAGGAGGCTGGATTGCTCCAAGCCAACGGTCACGCCCACCCACCCCTAGCAAATAGTACTACACTTGAAGTTAATTTTTTTAGTATAAGTATTTCAGGTCTGTCCATCAATTTTCTAAACCCGTTTTATCCAAGAAAACCTGGTGGCAGACACTCTGGCGGCTGAAAATGGTTAGCCAGAAACAGAAACTGCCAAACATTAGCAGGAAGCAAAAATTCCACAGGATTTCAGAGTTGTTTCCACCATAAAACTTTTTATTGTGAAATGGGTCAAAAAGGGGGGGGAAACGCTTTATTGATTTTAAAAGAGGATATGAACAACAGTGTTCAGTTTTGTAAAATTGTTTCAACTTTTAAATTGGATTTTTATTTGCAGACCATTGTTTACGTTTGACCACAGTTAACTTAAACCCTCTACAAAATCAACAGGAACCGACTCATTCTGTCTTAAAGAAAAGCAGCTTTGCGCCGCTTTATAACACTTTATGTAAGGAATATGTTGCATTTCAGAAAAAAGCCACTTCAAAGTCTTGCTTTACCAGCGGAAAGCCACGTTTGTCTGCAGATCAGCTAATTCACGTTGATCGTGCAAAGTTGATCATGCAGTATGTCAAAGACCGTTGTAGGCTTTGACAGAGACTCAAAAGTAAAACGTAACTGCCAGTCCCCGGTTAAATGGTAAATACTTATAAAGCGCTTTTCTACCTTCATTGAAGGCCCAAAGCGCTTTACAGTCCCATTCACACATACATTCACACACTGATGGTGGCTCCGCTGCCAAACACTGGCACCAACCTTTCATCAGAATGTGGGGGTTCAGTGTCTTGCCCAAGGACACTTCGACACATGGGCGGGAATCGAACCTGCAATCTTTTGATCAGAGGACGACTGTCCTTTCCACTGCACCACAGCCTCCCCCAAACAAGAGTATTTTTTTGCCGAAATGTGGGGGGCTCGCTGAGGGTGTGTGTTCCAGTTCCTGACTTCCTTCCGACTCATGATTTTCAACCGCCATCTCATCTGCCACCAGGTCCCCCTCGTTTTATCCCTTACAAGGCCACAGGACTGCTGGAGCCTTACCTGGCTACTATTAGCCAAAGGTCGTCAGTCTGTTGCAGGGCTACAATCACACACACTTACCTAGGGACAAATTAGAGAAACCAATTAACCTACAAAGCATGTTCTTGCACAGTAGCAGTGGTTAGCGCTGCTGCCTCACAGCAAGAAGGCCCCTGGTTCAAGTCCTGGCTGGGGGACTTGAAACAGTGTCATCAATGGGGGACTTGAAACAGTGTCATCAATGAGGGGCCTTTCTGTATGGAGTTTGCATGTTCTCCCCGTGCATGCGTGGGTTTTCTCCGGGGACTCCGGCTTTCTCCCACCGTCCAAAAACATGCTTCACAGGTTCATTGGTCACTCTAAATTGTCCCTAGGTGTGGATGTAAGTGTGCATGGGTGTGTGATTGCGGCCCCTGTCCTCACCCATGAGTGGCCGGGTTAGGCTCCAGCAGCCCTGTGACCCCAAAAGGGACAAAATGGAAGGAAAAAAAAAGCATATTAGTGGACTGTGGTGGACAGGTTGAGTTCTCAGAGAAAACCCACATATGCACGAGGATTTCAAACCACACAGAAAAGTCCCAGACAAGACTTGAGCCAAGGCTTTCTAGCTGCCAGGCAAGGGAACTGGCCACTGCTCCACCATGACAGTAAGGGAGCTTTTGGCTTGCTGTTGTAGGTCCTACGTCACACCTATAAGCTTTCTCCAACTGCATTTTTTCATTCATTCATTTTCCAATCCGCTTCATCCCTTTCGGGGTCACGGGGTTGCCGGAGCCTAACCCGGCTACTCATGGGCGAAGGCAGGGGACACCCCTGGACTGGTCGCCAGTCTGTCGCAGGGGCCACAAACACACACCCATACACACCTAGGGACAATTTAGAGTGACCAATTAACCTGTGAAGCATGTTTTTGGACGGTGGGAGGAAGCCGGAGTACCCGGAGAAAACCCACGCATGCACGGAGAGAACATGCAAACTCCCCACAGAAAGGTCCCCCAGCCAGGACTTGAACCGGGAACCTTCTTGCTGTGAGGCAGGAGCGCTAACCACTGCGCCACCGTGCAGCCCCAACTGCATTTTTTTACCATTTAAATTCTGAATTACCCAGAAATGCAATTTTAAGCTAAATGTTCTTGACTTATGTCTTCCATTAGAAAAATGCGACAAGAACATATCTATCTTTTAAAAATTTGGGATCACTTAAAAATGTACCTATTTTAGAAAGAAAATAACATTTTATTCAATGAAGATAACTTTAATCAGAAATACCCTCTATACACCATTAATGTGGTTAAATAATTAAAAATAACTATTCTGGCTGCAAATGTCTGATTTTTGGTGAATTATCTACAAAAGGGACTCGAGACCCATTTCCAGCTACTATCACTCCAGTGTTCTAATCTTAGCACAGCTGAAAACAGTTTGGCTGTTAGGTCAGTTTTATAGCTACTCTTTCTTTGAGGTGGTGGAGTATTTCCTTCAAAAGTGTGAACTACACCCTTCAGAGAACAGCACAAACAGGCTCTAACCAGAATAGAAAAAGAGGTGGGAGGCCCCGCTGCACAACTGAACAAGAAGAGAAGTACACTGGTCTCCAGTTTAAGAAATATAAGCCTCATGTCATCAACTGGCAGCTTAATTAGATAGTACCCAGATAACAAAGAAGCATCTCTGAACATGATCAAGTTAGACTGAAAAAGAGGGACTGTAAAAACTGTGAAAGAGGAGCGCCTGGAGGGCTCAAGCGCAAAACCGCTTCCAAGAAATGACAGGAAAGTCTCACTGCTAAGAGGCAAATTAAGAGACAAGGGCGGAGCTGAAACTTGTTTAGGAACAATAGTATTAGAGTATTCATTTGATACCTAACGCCATGTTGTGCTGCCTGCTCTTCTCTTCCTCCTCACACCCCACTGGGCTTTCACATGAGACCATGTGACTTGTGGAAACAACAAAACTTCTTACAGAATTTTGTTTCCTGTTTTCTTCAAAGGGCTAAGATTTTTTTAATAGCAAGAGGAGGTTTGAAGCATCCACATACTTTCAGGTATCTGGTTTTTAGGGCGCTAAAATGTCAGAGCCAAATTTTTCCTTCAGTTCCTCCTCTTTGTGGGCACAACGCGAGTCAAAGAACTTCATCAATGACCCGCTTCCTGTCTGGCCACTTGGTAAAGCACAGATGACAGCTTTAAAAAAAAAAAAAGCTCAATGAGACTTTTAATTTACCAGAATTTCTCATTTTCCTGAACAGAGACTGAAGCCCAGACAGTGCCTCCACCTTGTGGTGAAAATGTACAAACACAAAATGAGAATACAGAGCACACATATTAGGCATATAAATGTTTAATCAGATCTTGGAGAGTATTGACTAAATTTTTATATATATATATATATATATATATATAAATAGAAATAGAATAATAAAATTCAACTTTGGAAATGTTTTGAGGTTTCTAACTGATGGTTAAAACATCATTCCATTTCAAAGCATGCAGAAGGACATTTAATCTTTAGTTTTAACATTTGTTTGTACAGTAATTTTGTTAGTTGTTTTGTTTTATTATGCAATCTTTAGCAGTAAAAAAATCTGGATGTATTAAAAAAGAACAAATGGTACCAATAAATGATCCAAATCCCCAAAATATCTGCTTTTAAGTTGGGGTGTAACAATTCGTTTTAAACGCCTCCATTCTCTGGACACTTCGCTGACAGCAAACCTTCTTGCCACAGCTCACATTGATGTGATGTTCTGGATCAGTTTCACTACCTGGACCCCTTGCATGGGTTGTAGATGCCGTCTCATGGTGTTGCTGGAGTGACAGCACTGTCGGCATTCAACAGTCACCAAATCATCAGCCAGAAAACATCAGGATGGAGAAGATGTCTGTGGTCACCACTTGGAGAACCACTCCTTTATTGGAGGTGTCCTACTGATTGCCTATTATTTCCACCTGTTGTCTGTTCCACTTACACAAAACACGTAGAAGTGATTGTCCGTCAGTGTTGCTTCCTAATTGGACAGTTTGATTATACAGAAGTGTGACTGACTTGGAGAAACATTGAGTTGTTCAAGGTGTTCTCTTTAGTTTTTGTTTTGAGCAGGGATATATATTTTAACAACAATTTGATTTGATTCAATATTTGTGGTTGATGATTCGATTCACTTTCAGTTTTGGTTCATTTTGAAAGATTCAAATAGAATCTTTATAGAATCGAATGGATCAGAACATCTGCATCCAGAACTTCAACAGTGTGACTCAGAGATAAATACCTGCTACTGAACCGTGAAGTTTTCCAGATTCTTGTGTTTCTTCAAGATTATCAAGTGTAAATAAATATGTGTCCAAACAAACAAGTAAACAAGAATGAATGTCAAATCCATTCACATTTGAGTTTGATAAAGTTAATTCCACTGTTGTTTTTCCACATCAGAATAATCCAAAGGAACATTATTAGAACATTCTAGCACACTGTATGGTCACATGACTTTGGAAATTCAAAGTGTTTCCACACGTTGGACTGGAATGATGCTTGATCAGTTGTTGCTGTATCACATGTGTTTGTTTGCTGTGATGGTCCTTGATCGTTTTTACATTATAGTAAAAAAAAAAAAACTACCATGTCTCAATCCAAATGATATTTTCCAACATCTATTTGATTATTTCTCATTTTAACGGTATAGGTGGACTTGATTTGATTCTGGTTTGTTGGATCGTAGGTATAGAAATTGGTTTAATCAATTAATTGTTACACCCCTTCTACAAACACTTTATTACCAAAAGTATTGTCTCACCTGCCTGGACTCACACATGAACTGAAGTTTCATCCCATTCCTAACCCATACAGTTCAGTATGATGTGGGTCCACCTTTAGCAGCTCTTACAGCTTCAACTCTTCTGGGAAGGCTGTCCACACGGTTGAGGAGTGTTTCTAGGAATGTTTGACCATCCTTCCAAAAGCGCATTGGTGAGGTCACACGCTAATGTTGGTGGAGAAGGTCTGGCTCTCAGTCTCTGCTCTAATTCATCCCAAAGGTGTTCTATGGGGTTCAGGTCAGGACTCTGTTCAGAACAGTCCAGTTCATCCACACCAGACTCTGTCATCATGTCTTTATGGACGTTGCTTTGTGTTCTGGTGCACAGTCATGTTGGATGAGGAAGGAGCCGCTCCAAACTGTTCCCACGAGGTTAGGATTATGGAATTGTCCAGAATGTTCTGGTATCCTGAAGCATTCAGAGTTCCTTTCACTGGAACTAAGGGAACAAGCCCAAGTCCTGAAAAACAAGCCCACACCATCATTCCTCCTCCACCAAACGTCACACTCGGTACAATGCAGTCTGAAATGTACTGTTCTCCTGGTAACGTCCAAACCCAGACTGGTCCATCAGATTTCCAGATGGAAAAGTGTGATTCATCATTCCAGAGAAGGCGTCTGCACTGCTCTAGAATCCAGTGGCGGCGTGCTTTACACCACTGCATCATTGAACCTGGTGATGTGTGTCTTGGATGCAGCTGCTCGCCATGGAAACCCATTCCATGAAGCTCTCTGTTACTGTACTTGGGCTAATCTGGAGGTCACATGACGTTTGGAGCTCTGCAGCATTGACTGTGCAGAAAGGCTGTGACCTCTTTGCACTACTTCAGCATCTGCTGACCCATCTCCATCAGGTTACAGGCTCTACCACTTGGTGGCTGACTTGCTGTTGTTCCCAAACTCTTCCATGTTGTTCTGATAGAGCTGACAGTTGTCTGTGGAATATTTAGGACATTTCACCACTGGATTTGTTGAACAGGTGTCATCCTATGACAGTTCCACACTGGAATTCACTGAGAGCGGCCCATTCTTTCACAAATGTTTGTGAAAACCGTCTGCATGTCTGAGGGCTTGATTTATACACCTGTGACCAGACCAAGAGATTAGCACACCTGATTCTGATCATTTGGATGGAGCCAAAACTTTTGTTTACGTAGTGCATATTTTAATGGCTGTGACAGGGCTCAAGGCTGAATTTACTTCATTTTTTCCAATAAAAAGGTTTTTTCAGGGAATTTTACTTTGAAAAGAAAACATTAGTGTGTGGTTTGGTGCTGATCTTTACTTGGTTTTTTACATCACGTTTAGAAACATGACGGTCATGAAGGTCTGCTTAGCTTAAACACTCGAGGAGAACGATTACAAAAACGTTTCAAACCGTCTGTCTCTGAAGTTTCCGTGGTTGCTAGGCAACGCTTGGCGTGAGCTGGACACTTAAGAGGAGCGTTGACAGCAAACGTGGAGCAAAAAATGTCTATCTCTGCCAGAAAAACGGGACCCTCTCTGCACGACGGAACCGGGGTATCTCATCAGAACATCCAGGACAAAGGTGAGTTCGGTTCCTGACGGTCTGGGCGGCACGCGGCTTCCGGTTGGAGCCTCTTCCGCGAGGCTAAAGAGGCTAGCACTCCATTAGCATGCGCGGCTACCTGTTGAAGGTTTCTGCTGGAACAGTTCTGAGACAGTCAGGACTTACACTGGAGTAAGATGACGATGTTTTTATTATTGTTATTATTATCATCCTTATGTGACTCTACACAGTAATATACATTATTTAATTATTCTTCCAAACACTTTTTGAGGTAAAACAAACAAACAAAAATTGATTTACTAAGTTGTGGCCACAAATTCAGTTTCATTTTATGCCTTTTCAGCATAAAATAGTTTTTACACTCTAAAAAACTTAAGCTTTTATAGTAAAGCCAAAATGACTTTTTTTTTTTTTTTTTTTTTTTTTTAAAGGCCCGTCAGAGTTTTCAAGAATTAAAAATAAAGTAATAAAGGTCAAAAAAGCTTTGAAACTACAATGTCCATTGGTTTATTTTAGATATAATATTGGGAGACTTTTCTTGGGAATCAATGGGAAAAGAAAGTCCCAGCTGTCACCGTCTTCCAGTGTTTTCTGTAGGAACTGCCACATTTGGTACTTGAGGGTCCGGCTTTATGCATCAGTCATTGTGTAGCTGACGGTGACATCCTGGTTTTTCAGAGTTAAGAGTTCAGAAAGTTGACTGGTAACCACCTTCAAATGGATCCTTGGCACAGTTTAGTGATTCTTGACTGCTTCTTCAGCAGCTGACCCTTGTCACTACAGAAACTGCTCTACATTATTATATGTTTGGAGCTGTTACATCTGCTGGAATGTTACTTAAACACCCTTAAAAACCTGCAGTTTCTCAAACTTTTTAGGATCCTAAAAAGTGAAACTCTTGACAATGTTCAGGTTAAAATGGTTGAAACTTAAACTGAAACATTACACTGTGACCTCCTAGCCCAGACTGGTTGCCACGGTGACCCCTTCCGTCAACCTACACAGTACCCAGTCACTGTATATAGAGAACTGGACTGAGTGACTCAGTGCCCCTGACATTCCAAACAGGAAGTACCTTCTGGCTCCAAGAAGCCAAGCTCCCACAGACTTCACTTGAGAAATGAACATCAACTTCACATCATTAATGTCATTCTATTGGTCAGAATAACCATTCCTTCTCTGTTATCTTTTTCTTAACATATTCTGGATAATCCTTTTTTCCATGATATTTTTTTCTGTCATAAATTATTCAAAATATAAACTGACCAATCAGATGTCTCAGTAAAAGCATTTGGTGCCCGCTGGCCCCACCTCGAATGTTTGACAGTTTCTCCTGAGTCCCCTTTCAGTAGAAGGGGTTTGGTCTTTGAACAAGCTCATGATTGGTAACAGTAGTTGCCATAGAAACGTTGACTCAGACTGACTCAGACCAATCACTGTCGTCTGGCTCCAACATGGCGACTGCATTGGCTTAATTTAGCTGGAGTCGGAGGTAAGGCATTTTCTATGGGTGTAGTCACACTCACTCTGTCCAGTTCTTTGTATACAGTCAAGGACAGTACGTGACGAAACTCTCAGTTCAGTTCAGACCTTCAGACTTCTCCCACCTGAGAGCCTGCAGGATCAATAATCAAACATTGATTAATTTCCTGCATGGAGATGTTGCCTTCATAATGTCAGGATGTCTAACATAATGAAGGTCTGGACTTCAACACCTCTGCTTTGTTACATTTGCTCCGGAAAAACTGGACTTTCTTCTCTGTCGTGCCAAATGTGGCCACAAGATGTCAGCCTGAAGTGAGTCTTGATGAGAGGCACTGTGATGAAGCTTTTGGTTTGTAAGCTGTGATCTGCAGCTGGGCTTCATGTCATCATTACTAATGCTAGGAGACCACCAGGTTTAGTTAGTAAAGTGACAGCTTTAACTGAGGTTCAAAACAACTCAACTCTGAAAACTAAAACACAAATATGACTAAAACATGGCAGAACTTCAGACACAGAACAACAGAAGGGTTGACCAGACAGAAAATCTGACGACGACTAACAAAAACACTGAAACAGCTGAGTTTGTTTGTATCTTCACAAAGGGACGGCCAGCAGAAGCAAACCTGAAGTCATCTGGAGAAAACTTCAACCAAACTCACCATGTTTAATGTAAGCTAAAGAGGAAAGAGAAAAAAAGCGGAGGCAGAGATGTTCTTGCTCGATTTCCTGTCCCTGCAGGAAGAAGACCTGGACCATCTGAACCCTCAGACAAACCAGCTGTCGGTTGCTGCAGCTGTTTCACGCCTAAAGGACAGCTTAGTTTAAACTGTGGATTTATTTTAAAAATACTATTTCATAAAGGAGACATTCTGTTAGGGAGGGCTGCACAGTGGTTTAGTCGCTATTGCTCTTGCCTCACAGTGACAAGACCCTGGTCCCTACTGGGTTCCTTCTGTGTGGAGTTTGCATGTTTTCCTCGTACATTTGTGGCTTTCTCTTGTTTCCTCCAAAAACATGATTCAAACCGGTAGGTTAATTGGTGACTCCACATTGTCCTTAGGTGTGCGTGTCAGTCTTAGGCTCCAGCTACCCAATAACCCTGACAGTCATGCAGTGGGGTCAGAAAATGGATGGATGGATTCTCTCAGGAGGCATTATCATGTTCACGGTGTTTAATAATCTGTTCCAGTAGCAGCAGATTACATGAAGGAAATTTTGTTTGTGGAGTGACCGCGTCAGAGATCAGACCTGAGTTGGAATGCTTTGAGATCTTCAGACGGCTGCGTTTAAGCTAGTGCTTAAATCAGGGGTCTGCCACCTCTGACGCTAAAAAAGTCATTTGGTCCAGTTTCTTACAGACCAACCCGAGCGCCACAAAGTCCACTCCACTGTTTGGAAAAATACACTTTTTTTGTGGCCATTAAGCCTTTTATTTATAAATGTGACTGTTAAATATTTACAATAATTAAATTTTTGCAGTGTTTTTTTTCCAACATGTACATCCATTTGAATTTATTTTACATTAGACAGCAGCACATACAAGTTCTTTTAAAAATAAATATATCCTTTATTAAATATCTAACTAATTTATATTTTTTCAAAGCCTTTGCAGTTTTCTTTAAAGCCAAAGAGTCACAATGAAGGGATAAAAGAGCCACACAGCCTAAGGTTGCAGACCCCTGGTGTAAATGAACCAATACAGTGTTATGTAATAAAATGATACAAAGTTCTTCCAAAATAATGAAGGCAAAGAATCCTTCAGGATACAACAGCTTGAAGTTTCCACTGCTGCTGAAGCTGCATTTACTCTTCATTTCTGTAACATCAGATCTGGTGTATATGATGGAGAAAGCTTATTTATGTTCCATTCAACACAGTACTTTTTTGTAGCTTATTTCCTCAGATAACTTATAGCTCAAAGCAAGATAGAGGGAAAGGGATTGGTCTGTTACCTATATTAGCGTGTTCTCCAAAAGCCTAAAACTTCTGTGAGAAGCAGTGAATTTGCTTCTCTTTGTCTTCTGCATTACAGCAATATTAATGTCAAATCATATTTGTCCTCCAGGAACCATCAAGAAGAGCACTGAGACCATCGAGCAGCTGAGAGAGGAGAACAGGAGACTGAGGAGAAAACTGGTGGCAGTTCAGACTGTGAGTGAAACAGTTTCATTCATTCTTGTGTAAATCTCCATCTTCATTCAGTCAAATTCAACATCAAAAATTGTTTTTGTTTCTCAAGAGGAAAACAAAACTGTGAAGTGAGTCATCTTCTCAGGTTGATCATAGACTGGTGATAGATGGCTGTAGCTGTGAGCAGGAAGGATCTGCTGTCATTGTTACTGTAGATCTGAGGAAGCCTCTGCCTGAAGATACTCTTCTCCTCCATGATGGTTTCATCCTGTGACAGTACCTCTTTGAACTATCAATCTAGAGGCTTCAGAGCTTTACCCACAACAGATCCAGACTTCTTCAGCCTCTTTGTGCCTCTTGCTGTGATGGTGGTACCCCATCAGGTACTGGAGCTGTAATTACACTCTCCAAAACAGACTTAAAGAAGACATGGAACAGCTTAGAGCAAATGTGATGGACTTGAACTTTCTTAAGAAGGACAATCGTCTCTGTGTCTTCTTGAAAATAGCATCACTGCTGAGTCTCCAGTCCAAGCTGTTATCTGGGTTGACACCAACCTACGTACCCGTACCACCTCCACCTCTTGTGCTTCGGTGAAAGAGGGTTCAGCATGGTACTGCACCTTCTAAAAGCCACATCCATGCCCTCTGTCCCTTCACATTCAGTGTTAGATGATGTTTCTTCTTTGACACACAGAGGTCCTGTCCATCCCTTTTTATACCCAACAACTGCAAAGTAATCTGAGTATTTCTGTAGGTGACAGGACTGGAACTTTTACTGAAAGTCTAACATGTCATGCTAAAAAATGGAGTGAAAGAACAGTCCCCTGTGGTACACCTGCTCATCTGATTCCACTCAGAATCCTTCAAATTTCACTAGCTGTGGTCTGTCAGCTGTAGTCCTTAAGGTGATTGAACAGGCATTCAGCTGTGTCTTCTGGAGTTCATTACACAGTAAAAAGCTGGACTCTGTTCAATGGACTGAAGAAATCAAAGAACACGATCTTCATCAGGAGATGATTGTCCAGATGACAGTGGTGAAGCAGCTGTTTGATGGCATCTCCAGCTCCAATCCTACAACAAGAAGCTAACTGCAACAAGAAGCTTATTTTCTCTCTTTGGTGGATCCGAGTTTCTCCAGGACTTCATTGATGTTTGACCCCATGTCTGTGGTCTTTAGGTCAGATGGAGGTGATTTTAGAAAGAGGCTGAAATCTGAACACCTTCAGATGTTGTTGGAGATCCATAACTGATGTGGAAATTTAGGCAGTGGAATTGTGACAGGGAGACTGTGGGTCAAAGGAGGATGGATGGGAGGTCTCTGTGGAAAGAAGGTGTTCAGAACTTTTGAAGAACTTGTTCGGTTTCCTGGATCTGGATCAGTCTAGTCTTCTATTCAACCTATTCCCAAACCACCATTTTTTTTCTTCCCAAAATGCAGTGCTTGTATTTCTCTGATTCAATTGCTTTATTGTGGTCATTCTGCTAAAGTTGTGTGTGTGTCTGTAAATCTTTCCGAACTTCTGAACAGACTCAGTTAGACTCAGAGCTGGTTGGCTGAGAGCACCCTTTAAACAAAACCAAAAGCTTACAGATGTGTTTGCTGTCTCACCTGTCAGGAAGGGGATCATATGAGAAGGACAGCACTCGTGGGTGAGGAGACCGGCAGCAGGATGCAAGGAAAGGTATTCTCTACCATCCACGTGCAGCCACATGCATGCATGATGATTTAACAACCGCTGTTCTCCTGATTCTCAGGAAACCCATGCAACACTACAGCAGCAGGTGTTTTCCAAGTCCAAGCTCCTCAATTCCATGAAGCACACCACCAAAACTCTCCAGCAGCACCTTGACGAGCTGAAGATGGAACATGACAGGCTGAAGCAGCAGCAGCGCAGCAGTGGGGCAGTGGAGGATGTCGTGGTACTTAACACTTTGATTTCTCTGAAGCTCACGGGTCTGAGGAAGCTGATGCCACATGTGTCTTCTTCACAGAGACAGCGTAGACTGGAGAACAGTCTGGAGACTTCTCGCCTCAAGTTGAAGTTGGTCCAAAGTATCGCGGCTTCAACTCAGAAACTGATTGATCACTTTAAGGTGAGTGCATCCCGGAAGTTAAAGACCCACTCTAATGAAAATGGTGTGTTGACATGTTCTTGTAGCATTTATTTCTCATGGGGGAGGACATAAAGAAAATAAACTCAAAATTGCATTTCTGAGTATTTCTTTATTCAAACTGTTGTGAATCAGAAGCAGAGGAACAAACGCTGCTTGAAAAAGAGCTTATTTCTGACAGAAAATACACTGCTCCGCTTCATTCTGATTCATCCCATGAATGTCTTTGTTTTCCTCGTCTGAGCTGGAATCTGGATCAAAGCTGTACAGCCAGATAGCTCTGATATCGCTCACCATTTCTGTTGCACCACTAAGATTAGCTTGGGGGTGCGAGGGGCTGTAAGCTAGCAGGAGAGAGTGTAAACAAAGAGCTTTAAGTTGTTTCTGACAACATATTCGTCCAAGTTTTTAGATCTTGGCTAAGAACAACATAATCATAATTAAAAGACCACTGGGAACGCTTTAATAATTGATCAAAAGAGGATCAGAGTGAGACTTTAACCTGGTTTTAAGAGAGTGTTCACTGAGACAAAATTATCATAGTAATGTAAATTAAATACAGTCCTGTTTGGGAAAAATAGTTACAGCTTTTTGAGGCCGGCCTTCAGTTTCCATTTCAAAGCAGTCGACCAGCAGGATCCTTTTATTGAATGTTTGTGCCACAAATGCATCCCCGGATGAGATCACATGCGAGGGGAAACTCAAAGATGAAATGTTTTGCAAAAACATACAAATAAAAAAGAGCAGAAGGAAGATGCCACTCCAGTCCAATAATGACATGCTGAAACCGTGTCAGTCACCAGTGCAGGAGTCGTTTCAGCTCCTCTCCGGACGGCATGGCTGTCTTAAGCTGCGCTCTTTACATTTCCATCTTTATCTTCTCCAGGACCAGAGCCGGACTCATGAAGGCCAACTGGATGCTCTTGAAGCTGAGATCCTGAAAGAAAGAGGGAAGCTTCAGAAGCTGCAGATCAGGAAACGCAATGCTCAGCTTCTCAAAGACGCCTGTCAGGTGAGCTGGAAGGCTTCTGGTGAACAACTGATGGGAGAGTCCCCATCAAAGGAAACAGCTGGGTGAAGGAGCTGTGAGGAGGTTTCTCAGGTCCCACAGGGTTTCATTTGAACTTATTGAAGCTCATTAGAGATCTTTCTCCTGACAATCTTTGTAAGTGAACCTGAATGTCCACACGTTGCTGTAAATGATAATGCAGATAATCCTAGATTGAATGTTTCCTTTGAGTGTTTTAAGTCTTTTAGCGTGTTGTTAATGTCCTTCCATCAGGCTGAACAGCAGCAGCGACAGCAGAAGGAAGAACTTCTGCTCAAAGACCTCAAGGAGAAGAAGCAGAGATTAGGAAATTTTATCAAGAAGCTGCAAGATGTTGATGGCAAACCTGAAAAAACTGAGAAAAAAGTGAGTTTTTTTCCCAAAAAATGTTTATGGGTGTTCTTTTAGTCTAATATTTTCCTGTTGCCTAAAATGTAGTTTTTCGCCATTGCGTTTTATTATGGTCAAGTCAAAGGTAGGATGTCTGAATCCTCATGAATGTGTTGCCAGCTGCAGCCAGATGAGATGAGCATTGAGGCTCAGGGCAGCACCAGCACCCTGACAGACGAGAAGATGGTCACCTCTGCCTACGAGGAGGCCTTCAGACTGATCAAGGACTCCACCGGAATCACAGACGTAGAGGCGAGGATGAATTCAAAGAACGAGCTGCCCGTACCCCTACGTCCACCCATGAAGTGGCCTTCATTACACATTTTTCTTTGCAGGATTTAGTGGAGTGCTTCGCCTCACAGAAGGACACTCTGAAGGCTTTGGAGAGTTTGAAGATTAAAAGTGAGAGGGAGGAACTGGAGCTTGCCGAGCAGCTGACATGTCTCAAGAAAGAGCTGGAGGAGGTAAAGCACCAGGGGGTAGTTTTACTGTTCAGGTGAGGCCCGCTTTCATCAGATTCATGCCAAAGTGAACAAACCCACGGGATCTGTGGAAGCAGCTGACGCTGGGCTGTTATTAGTGAGCAACAGAACCAGGAGGAGCGCAGGCTTCAGCTGCAGGCTCAGCAGCAGAGGAGCGATGCTGCCAAAAGGCGCCTGGATTCACTGGACATGACCCTCAGTACTGCGAGGAACGGTGTGGAGTGCCTGGCACAGAAACTGCAGCACATTGAACTGGTAAAACCATCCTGGATTTCCTAAAGTTTCTTAATTTGGGACACCAATAGAGTTAAGCCTTTTCTCCAGAGTGAGCAGACAGCCAGCACGGTTCCTCCAGATTCACCAGAGTTCATCCTGGAGCTTCTGACCAGCTGTAAACGGAAACTGCAGCTGTTATACGATCATTTGGAGGGCAAAGACCTGGATGCTATCATGGAGGAGATGAAGAAAGACAAGGTGAGAAAAAGCAGAAGGTCAGCCGCTGTGACTGCAGCACGTCTGTTTGCACACAATGTTCTCATTGAAAACCTGAAGGGAAATCTGCAACCATCAGAGCTTTTATCCTTCATCTTTGCTGCACACGTGAACATTTTTGGCTCATCTTCAGTTTGCATTTATGCAGAATTAAGCCACAGAAGGGAAAAAAAACGAAAATGACACCAAAATTTTAACTGAAGTTGAAAATGAACGACATAAAACATCCAGGGAGAAGGATCATGGAACCCTGGATGTTTTTCCAAAGGCAAATACTATTCATGCTTTTTCATAAACCGAGAGCAAATGTGCAGATTAGCCCCACAGTTTGAACTCTTCAGAAATGGAAGTAGTTTATGCTTTTAAATACTTTTGTATTTTCACTGATGAAAATCTCAGCTTCAAGGAACATGAACAGTTAAAGAAGAAATTGAGATTGAAAATTAGTTCTTATTTTAGAAACAGGACATGGGATTTTTTTAAATTAGGGTCGTGTGTCCTTCCCTTTAAAGCTGGGGTCCCCAAACTTTTTCTGGTGAGGCCACATAACTGCTGTCTCCTGGATGAGGGGCCGGGGTCAGTGTGTCGGCTAACAGAAACAGTGTAATAATCAGAGGGTGTGCCTAAACGTAAACATTGATATTTTCCAGAAAGCCACACATAACCACATTTTTAAAATCTCTTCCTGTAATCTTTACAGAAAAATCAAAGTAAAACATTTCAAAAATAAACCAATAAATGTCTGTCCTCTCCCGTCATCGTCCCTTTGAGACTTTGGAGGCTGCAGCTCCTCACACATTAACAGTTTGTTCAAACTTCACAATAATGATGGGAATTCTGGCTCTTCTTAACCATCCGGCTCTTTTTAATTTGTGCACAAAATGAATCATGTAAAAAATGTTTTTATATATATTTATGCTTTTATTTTTCCTTTCAGATAAAATGTACAAAATAAATGATGAAAACTAAAAACAATGATTTATTATTCAACTTTTAAAATAAAACAACACAAAATACTGGTCAAACGTGTAAAACAAAAAGAAAAATAAGAAGGTTTGTACTGATAGTAAAGGTTGGTATTTAGAAAATAACTAATGTCTCATCTTTGTGAAGCTGATCTGGTTTCTTCTGTCAGTAATGATCTGTCTGTTCTGGAGAAGGTTGTTCTCAGGTGTCTGTACAGGTCGTTGTTTGAAACTCTTTTCTTCCAGACTCTAAATTCTGCTTCATATTATCATTAACAGTCAAAAGGTTCTGATTTTTCTCCTTTTTCCAGTCTCACTCATTTCCTTACGTGTTGTGTTGATGTCTTTTGTCGTTGTTGTGTCTCTATCTCTCTCTCGTGCATCTCCTTCATGTGCTTCAACACCAGCGATATCTGCGCTCTGACTGCATGATGGATCTGCGCAGACACGTATTGATCACGTGCAGCTTGAAGAGAAAAACACAAGAGAGGATTTGTGTCACTAAATAAAAATGATCAGCTGCTCTGTGTCCTCAACTATAATTCTTCATTCTTCTGCTGCAGATGGACATTTATCCATGACTGTTTAACCAGTGCAGAGTTCACTCGTTTATTGTGGGAGTTACATTCTAAAGAGAACTCATGAAGGTGAAATCTGTGAAGGAGGATTACAGATGTTTAACTCCTCATTACAAACTTTACACTTTTCTCAGACAGACATGAACATTTTCTCACTTTTGTTTAAACTCTAAAGTTCAAACCTTTGTAGAAAAATAAGTCCAGGATTATAGAATGAAGACAAAGATCTGATCAAAGATTGATGGAGATCTGGAGAGCTGCGCGTTTCTGCACAGGAGGAGCACAGCACAGAGGAGATTGATTGACAAGGCCTCCAGCCAATCAGGACACAGAACAGGGTGGCGTTTAAAAAAAGAAAAGCAGCAGCATCATCGCTCAGACCGAGAAAGGTGAACTGTAGTGTGGAAAGAGAGCTCTGTATTCTGTTCTATTTGACAGGGATTTGGGGATGTTCATATAGGGGCACAGACTGCAGAAGGGTGGAATAAAAAGTCACGTTCTGTGTGGTCCTTGATCATATAATTAGATTGAAGAAAAGAAAAAATCATGCCTCTGATATTGGTCAAGGGGCCGCGCAAAATGTGGAGGCGGCGGGTGTAGTTTGGGGACTCCTGCTTTAAAGTGATTTGACACACATTGTGGCGATCCAATCCAATTCTTTTACCTCAATAAATACAACAATGATATTTATTATTCATTTAAAATCAAAAACTATGAAAAAATGCCTTTCAACAGAGAAAATCTTTATGGCACCTTTATTCTACACAACCAAAGCAAAAGTCTAAAGGACATACAGTGACTTGCAAAAGTATTCACGCCCCTTGAACTTCCCCACATTTTCTCACATCATGACCACAAACATAAATATATTTAATTGGAGTTTTATGTGACACTTGTGAAGTGGAAAGAAAATTATACAAGAGTTCAATTTTTTTAACAAATAAAAAACTGAAAGTGCAGTGTGCAAAAGTATTCAGCCCCCTGAGCCAGGACTAGACAGTGTTGGTTAACCTGCAGTGAAACTGAATGTGGGATTCCTGTTGCTCCTAGGATTTCCAGAACTTCCTGGAGAAGAATCTGCCAGACAGCAACGTCAGGATCAAACAGCTTGATGGACAAACTCCAGACCAGACCAAGGATGAAGGTAAGTGACATGTGCACACGCACACACACACACATGCAGTGCCACATGCTCACTCTCTGTGTTTGCTATTGGTGTCTAAAGACATGCACGGCGTGGACGAGGACGCCATCACCTCCCGGGAAACTCTGAAGAAGAAGTCTCAGCTAATCTTTGAGTCCAACGCCAAGAAGAACACCTGGAAGAAAAAGACAACCAGGATGTGAGCCAACAGAAACCTCTGGAAGCCCTCCCACCTGTTTTTAGTGTTTGAAAATAAATCCTCTGAAGAAAGAATCAGGAATATGGATTCATTTTAAAAGGATTTAGATTATAGTTCGGGTGAATCCTCCACTCTAATTGGCTGTAAGGTGTCCATAAAAAGTGTCACATGGCCTGAATGTTCTAGATTATTGCTCTGGCCTAAACACCAGTTGATAACCAGAATAACAGAAACTTAGAACACAGGTGGACAGACGTTACATCACAGTTTCTCCCAACAACAAGACAGTAGAAAAGATCTCTGTCCGTCAAATGTCTCTATGATGGACATGACAGGATCTCTGCCACATGCACACATCAACACCAATGTTGACTTTCATCTAAATAGCTTTTCTGTCTTGTTTACCTTATTGTTTGTTGCAGAGTGAATGCGTGTTTATAAATGTTACTTATTAACATTTGTTGATCAAAGTTAATGGTGAATATTTCTTCGATCAAAGTGATCAAGTTTGCTTCATCATCTGGACAAAACAAGCAACAAGAAGGGAACTTTCTCTCTAAAATGATGATCACTTAACATGTTGTTTAGCATAGAAACCACTGTCCTCTGCTGGTGAGTCCTCATGCGCCAGCTGCAGCAGAGCCAGGACAGTGCAGCTCTGTAGCATCAGACCACGTATCACATAGTCCACTTTAGAAGAAAAATTCAAATCTAAAAAAGAATAAGATTAAAGTCAAATTTAATTTTAAATCTCTTTCAAAAGTCACCATGGTATGAGCGGGATAATGCCCTTAAGGACCCACTCCAATGAAAATGGTGATATTAACACGTTCTTGTAGCATTTTTCTGATTATTGAAATACTGTAAGTACAGAACATTATTATAAAAATTACATTTCTGAGTATTGTCTTAAAATCGAATCATAGTGAATCAGGAGCAAACAAAATTTGTGTTTTAAGAAGCTTGTAGTTATTAAGTATCTACTACAGCAGGCCACCAGCTCCCTGCTCCACTCCGTTCTGATACATCCACTATCAGACAAACAGATCCATGAACGTCTTTGTTTTCCTCGTCTGAGCTGGAATCTGGACCAAAGCTGTACGGCTGGACAGCGCTGATCTTGCTCAGTGTTTTTGTTGTACTGCTAATGTTATACTTTTTATTTAAAGATCAGCTGAAACACTCTGTATTTAAATCCAGTTTAAAGACGCACCTGTTCTCAGCTGCATTTGATTCATTTGGATTCAAAAGTTTACATCCGCACTGTTTATCTATGCTTGTTTTAAACTCACTTCTTTTTAACTTTCTTTAAATCTTATTTTAAGGATCACACCTTTGATATTTCTTTTGATTGTTTTCTTTCTTTTATGCTTTATGTAAAGCACTTTGAATTGTCTTTGTACATGAAATGTGCTATAAAAACAAACTTACCTTTCCTTTAATATATATATATATATATATATATATATATATATGATCTCCATCTCCCATCCCAAAGTCAAAATGGGAAAAACCTCCGAAAATACGTTGTATGGGGGCGCAATGGTTAGCGTTATTCCATCTCAGCAAGAAGGCCCCCGGTTCAAGTTCTTGCTTGGGGACTTGAAACAGTGTCACCAATGGGGGACCTTTATGGAGTGTGCATGTTCTCCCCGTGCATGCGTGGGTTTTCTCCGGGGACTCTGACTTCCTCCCACCGTCCAAAAACATGCTTCATAGGTTCATTGGTCACTCTAAAATTGTTCCTACGTGTGGATGTGAGTGTGCATGGTTGTGTGATTGTGGCCCTGCGAACGACTGGCGACCTTTCCAGGGGTGTCCCCTGCCTTCGCCCATGAGTGGCCGGATTAGGCTCCGGCAGAAGGACAAAACAGGAATAGAAAATGAATGAATGAACTTCCAAAAGTGGTAGAGAATGAGAGAGCAAAGATCCTGTGGGACTTTCAGATACAGACAGGATGGTAATGGAACCAACCAGAATGTAATGGTGGAAAAAGAAGACTAGGCAGGGGCCTAGGGCGCCATCTGCTGGAGGGGGCGCCAAGTGACAATGATTAGACTAGGTTTTTTTTTTAGTTCATGATATTTTTTACAAGTTTATAGCAGTTGGACACACCACTCGTTAGTTTAAAAATAAAGTAATTAAAACATATAATGAAATAACTCAAAAGTTTGAGGTAATCAACCACTTTGCCTGGTGCAGCGTCCCTCCCTACCTGAAGCTGCCACTGTCTAAGCTTTGGTGGTGGTGGTGTTGTTGCTGTTGCTTCTTTAAGACTTTAAGGATGAAAAAGCAGCAAAACAAGCCCTCAGGGACAACTTTACGGTTAAAAAAAGGGAAGGAAGAGGAGAAAAACAAGCTCAAAGCAGAGGTTTGTCTGTTTTATTTACATTCAACTGTTTGGAAATTCACAACCCCACCCCCCCTCCTGCATTATTATGGGTCCAAAAATACTCTAGGCCTTTTAAAAGTTCAAATGCAAAACTGTTTTAGATTAATGTTCTTTCCAAAACTTAAAACACTGAGCTACGCATGCGCACTGGTGACTGCAGCTTCCTGCCTTCACGTGACCTGCAGCGGCGCTGCGTCGCAGCGTAGCGGCCGAACCGAAGGAACTGAAGCGAGCTCTGTGGGACCTGTACGACCCGGCGGACCACGACTTCTTCCATATTTCCTTCTGTAGCTGCAGCTTGAAGCCGTTGAGGATGTTTTCACTCGGCGAGACGGTGGAGTTCCTCATCGGAAACCCCTTTTCAACGCCCGTAGGACAGAGAATCGGTGAGTTTAAGCAGATTTTTGAAGTTTTTCCTGCAAACATATTCACATTCTAACTTTTTAAAATGATGCCTTCATAGGTTAAAACACAGTTTACCTTTATGTTTACGCGTTTGTAAAGAAATATTTTAAACGCAAAATGTGTCAAACTTGTGTGTTAACGGGAATGACGAAGTGGGTGGGACTTAAGTTCCTCTAAATCCGGACGTGATTGGTTACTGACGTTGAATGGCAGCTGTGTCAGGGAATGACAGCTCCGCTCCGTGTTTCCTCTCGCTTCCTTGTTTTCATCAGGGTACACTTTAAGAACTTCTTTTGGATCTTGCCTTAGAAGCTGTTGCTCTTCTGTACGAACAGTAAAACGTATTTGTGTTTATTTTAAAGAGCTTTTCTAAACAAAAACACAGCAGACCCTGAATGCCTAACGTGAGGCTGCAGCAGGCGTGACCCGCCTCAGCCTTTCCTTCCTATTCAGAGAGCAGCTCGCACACACAGATGACTGTTACTTCCGAGGCAACAGGAGCAGCTGACTGTCACATGAAGTGGCAGGAGCTGGGAAAGGAGAGAGGAATTCAACCGGTCCAGAAAAGGAAGGTTAACAGTCTGAGTTGCAGCAGGAGAAAAGAAATTAAGGAGATTTAGAGATTTATGAGGAACCCGTGAAGGGGGCGGTGCAGAATGCTGGGTTGATTTCCAAATAGTTTGAAAGCAAGGATGTTAGAGGTGGAAAGCATTTTATTTATTCTTCTTTAGGGAGTGTAAGATAAAAAAAAATAAAGATTAAAGATTAGGACACACTTTTCATTCCCATCACTGATCAGTGTCTTTGTTACACACAAACACAATACACACACAGGACATTACAATGGTTCATATTTTTTTCAAGATTTGTTATCTGGAAATATCTAAATATCGGTGTCCCAATAAAGCCAAAGAAGTATTGACTTTTTCTTTATGGTTACCGTATTTTTCGGACTACAGTGTTCGGCATAAATGAGTACACCCCTCTACATTTTTCAGGAACCCTTAGTGTTCTTCAGAATCAACATTTTCTGAGATATTCTACCACAAATGTGGGCCATTGATTGCAAATGAGATTTGTTCATTTGCACACACAAAAAAGTGATTTTTCCCAACTAATTCATTGAAACCCATGTTGCAAAAATAAGTACACCCCAAGTATAGTCTTAGGAGAAAAAAGCCACACTTCAGACTACAAACTCTAATGAACAGGCATTTGACCACAGGTGAGTCTACTGATTCATTTAAGATGTGTCCAGGACACGTGTGACTGTAAAAGAGCATTTCTTAACAAAAGAAGCCCTTCCCATTTCATGCTGTCAGAAATGGCTCCTCATGGAAGAGAAACGTCACAAAATCTGAGAAAATAAATCATTTCTTTACACAGAACAGGTGAGGGCTACAAGAAGATCGGCAAAGCTTTACATATCAGTCAAAATACTGCAGTAAGAGTGATCCAAACGTTTAAGAAAGATGGAAGTGTAACCATCTTACAGAGACGTCCAGACCGTCCACAGAAGTTAACATCTCGACAGGAGCGTCTTCTGATGAGAAGCTAGAAGAAAATCTCCATGCAAGTTCACTGCAGTTAGCTAAAGCAGCAGAAAGTCAAACTGGAGTGACCGTTTCCCGTGACACCAAACGGCGCACTCTGAGGATTGGCGTACATGGGTATCGTCCACATAGGAAGCCTCTCTAAAGCCCATGTATAAAAAAGCAGGTCTAGAATTAGCTAGGGCCCATGCTGAAAAAGAGGAAGACTACTGGGACTCTGGAGAGATGAGACAAAGATCTCTGTTTTTGGAACTCGTGCTTTTAAAACTGTATGGCGTCACAAAGGTGAGGATATCAGACAACAATCCATGGTGCCTACAGTAAAACATGGTGGTGGCAGTGTCCTAATGTGGGTCTGCATGAGTGCTGCTGGTGTTGGGGAGCTGCATTTCATTGATGTATCATGAACTCAACAATGTACTGCTCTATACTGAAGGAGAAGATGCTGCCATCACTACGTGCACTTGGTGGTCGTGCACTTTTCCAATACTTTTTTAATACTAGATATAGTAGTTTTCGATGCAGGGTGGATTCATTATTAATTCAACCAATTTGAGTAAAACTGAAGATTTTGTGATCTAAGTGACATTATTCACCTTCATTTCATGTTTTGGAGTTAAACAAGTGTTCAATAAAACTCATCCTTGTGGAAAGTTTGGAAATTGTCCTTTTGTTCATCCTGCTACTGATTAAATTAGTACTTTTTAAATAAGGTGAACTCATTTATGCTGAGTAAGCACTGAGTAAGTCGTGTTTTTTGCATATATTGTCCTGGGGTGCAACATATACTCAGGTGCGACTTATTTTGTGATTTAAAAAAATATATATATATATTTATTTTACCACTAAAAGCCATTAGAAGACTCTGTCAGTGTCTGCATCAGTATTTGTTACTGACAGCAAAGCAGAAGAAGTGTCTCAGTTTGACCAGTTGGACAGAGTTCAAAACATACATAGGGGTTAAATTTGATTTTTCGCCTGCCGAGCGTAACGAGATCTTTCTTATTTGCACAGGTACAAAATCATTCTTGTATTTTTTTCCCTCCTTGGACTAATGTGTTACAGGAAGTCTGAACTGGGTCACAGAGAGACAGAAGTACCGCTGAAAGCACAGCTATTCAGATGCAGCTCCTGCAGTAGATGGTGAAGCTCACCGTACAGGGAGAGTCTCTAAATGATCTCATGAACCCAGACATGAAGACATTTTTGTAAACCTCTTCAAAATAAATAAACCTGGTCCCTCAACATCATCTGTGTCTTCCATGCATTTTTAATTACATATACAGTCAATGCTTCCATGTAGCAATGAGGCGAACAGTTCTGTCTGATGACTTTTCTCCGACATTTTAACCAAAAGTTATTTGGCATGATGTGATAATCAACCGCTGTTTTTTTATTTTACATTTTTTCTTTTTAAGTTCTGGAATTTAGTTTTGATTTCTAAAAAGTCATGCGTTTTTGTTTTTTTTTATTTGTTTTGTTTTTTTAATTGTCGTCATGATCTTTAAAATCTTTTTGTGTTGAGTGATTTGTTGATGGGATTTGCACTTTAGGGTCACTGTAAAAACAGTGTACAGTAATTATAATTAAAAGAGCATGCTTTAAATCTGATTCCATACCTTAAGAATAGATCCAAAAGGATCAGAATGAGACTGTAATGTGAAGAGCAGGAGATCTGTCCTGAGCTCAAGTAATTCTGTTTATGCAACAAGTTTGATGCTCTGAAGATCTTTCTGAATCTGAAAAACCAAAAACTTCATCAGGAATGTCAGAATCCTCAAACATTCCGGTCAGATGTGACGCTGCAGAGTATCAGTAAACAACAGTCCTGCAGCTTCAGCTGTGAGAGTCTCTGCTTGTGTATCAGCAGCTGTGAAACAGTCACATGTGGTTTTGGGGTAAATTTTGTGTTAGTTCAGCGTTAACCTGCTGTGTTTGTGCTGACAGAGCGAGCGACCAGCGGCTCTCTGCAGGCAGAGGACTGGGGGCTCAACATGGAGATCTGTGACATCATCAATGAGACAGATGAAGGGTAAGAAGACAACCAGTCTTGGTTTACCATCAAGTCCTCCTGAAGCTTTTCCTCCAGCCAGGTTTTTCACGAGATCCTCATCTTGTGTTGCTGTTGACGGCTCACTTCTTCTTTCTGGTTGTGTTACTTCTCAAAAGTGTGACAAAGCTCACTTCAACCAACTTGCCCCGGTTTTGGGGGGGCCTTTAGTTTTCTCGTTACATTTTAAAAAAGAAACCTCAAATGTTTTTGTGAATTGTTTTTTTTTTTTCAGGAAAATTGCATCATTTTGAAATGATTTCTGAAAATCCTACAGCTTCCATGTGTTGCGCTGAGGTCTTGAGTTATACTTTACATTTAGAAGATCAGATTGGAACCCCAACAATTTCTGCTTCCCTTCAGGCCCAGAGATGCAGTGAAAGCCATAAAGAAGAGAATTGTTGGGAACAAAAACTTCAGAGAGATCATGCTGGCTCTTACCGTGAGTTCTGGTCGACTATCTGTTCACAAAAGTTGTCCTCTTGTGGCAGATAAAGGTTTACGGCAATACGTTTACAGCTGCTCCTGGAAATCTCTGACCAGAACATTCTCTTGTGTTGTTTTTTTTTAAGGTTCTTGAGACTTGCGTTAAGAACTGCGGCCACCGCTTCCATGTTCTGGTGGCCACCCAGGACTTTGTTGAGGGGGTTTTGGTCCGTTCCATCTTGCCCAAATACAACCCCCCCACCATCCTCCATGACCGTGTTCTCAGCATCATACAGGTATGTGTGTCAGAGACGGCGTGTGCACGGAGAAGCTGCCGCAGACCTTCACACAGGGGGAGGAGAACCTTCTCAGTTCTCTCCTCTAAAAAGCTCAGAGCAGATGAGGTCTGTGTTTTTAAGGTGTCAAAATTTATTTCCCATAAAAAGCTCCATAAGCAAGAGCTTGGACTTTCAGACCAATGACGCAACAGCATATAGGTCCTTGACAGCTGTGTCAGGCGCTCTTCACGGTGTAGGGATTTGAGGGGGTTTTCCCAACACCAGAGCCAAAACACTTCAGCAGAGTTATTGTTTGGACTAAGACGAGGTCGTTCCAGAGTCGGTCATCTTTTCTTTCTCTGGTGTTCACAGTAGCTGCAGTGCTTCAGAACAGGGGTTCTCACAGACCGGTTAAATGTCAAAGGGTGTAAGGCTTTCAGGGACCGTCGGTACGAGGCAGCAGTTGGCGCTCTATTTTTTTATGGTTCTGGATCAATTCATGGACGGGCATGGCGGACAAAATCTGGTAGTTTTCCAAAACATTTCTTTCAGAATCAGAAAATAAACAGAAGTAATCTAAGCTTTCTTTTTCTCTGCGGCTGGGTACCAGCTATTGGAAGTTTTTAAAAATTTCAAACGTTTTTCTTTTTTGTAGCTCCCACCTCTTTTGGAGTTTTTCCTTTTTCTGGCTTGGGTTTTATCATGAAGGGTGTCAGATGTTGGTAATTTCTTCTTTTGAAAGCTGTCCTTCTCCTCCTGTGAAAACGTTTTTGTGTAAAGATTTACTTCAGCAGGAGTGTAAATGACCCTTCCAGGCTGATGCTGCTGCTTTTCTAATAACATCAGACTTCATATAGTTTTTGAAGGCCTCCTCACTAAATGCATGAGGTGTTCTGAAGGAGCCGTTCATCCATTTGGAAGACTGATACATCTGAAGGTGGCTTATCTTAAAGATTATGTTCATGGTTTTTATAGAAAAGTCAAATAAAAAAAAAGGTTTGGCTCCTGTTAAGAAGATATTCCAGCCAAGTAGAGTTGAGAGTTGATCTGAACATCCACCAAGAACTCCCTACTATTGAAAGAATGATTTTTACTGAGTATGACATTTTGAAAGAAATGTTTTAGTCCTTGTGAGCGTGTCGGTGTTTCTGCTGATGTCCAGCAGCAGTGAATCTCACATGAGAAATGATTTAGTGCTGCTTAAACTTCATTAAAGCTGTGTGCACCACTGTGTTAACTGTTTTTTGTTTTTATGTATGTTGGTTTAAGAGATAACCATGTGAAAAGAGTTAGCAAAAAAAAAAGTTTCTGCGATGACGTTTAAAGCCTCAGTCACCTGCACCCATACAGGGGTTGATCTGTATGGCGCCGCAGAACCTCAATTTGCGCCTAAACCATTAACTTTACATTGAAAC
This sequence comes from Adrianichthys oophorus, assembly GCA_036245035.1. Lineage (NCBI taxonomy): Eukaryota > Metazoa > Chordata > Actinopteri > Beloniformes > Adrianichthyidae > Adrianichthys > Adrianichthys oophorus. The sequence continues at coordinate 2,617,973 of BSAI01000109.1, read as the reverse complement.
TGGCCGCCTCCGCCGCACGAACCGCGTTTGGTGTGTAAGCACCTTAAGGCTTTAATTCTGTTCAAAAGGTTTCTCCTAAAATGAGTTAAGAAAATGAATTGTTTAGGAACTAGTGTCAAATTCTGGGTATTGGTATCAACAACTTCAAATGAAAACCAGCTCTGGTGAAGTGAATTCCAAACCTTCCTGAAGACTGAATGGGTTCGTTGCGGATGAGGCTCGGGGCTGAAAGCTGTTGCAGGCAGTGACTGGAGGCAGTAAGGTTTCTGTGAGAATCACATCTGCCCCTTCTTTCATCTGCAGTCATGGGCTGATGCGTTTCGCACCAAGCCCTCCCTGTCAGGGGTGGTGCATGTCTACGATGACTTGAGAAGGCGGGGTCTGGAGTTCCCCATGACGGACCTGGATGCTCTGTCTCCCATCCACACTCCAAACAGGGTGAGCCGGGTCATGGGGCGGAAGGCAAACCGTCCTTTTGGGTCCTGTGTAGATTCTGTCTCTCTGACGTCTTACAGAGTATTCCTGAGAACGGCCCCTCTGAGGAGACCCCCGCCCCCATGCCTCTGTCACAGCCTCAGGCTCCGGCTAGTAACTGCAGCCAGAATAGCTCACCTCCAGTCCAGCCCAGTGATGGACCAATCTCGCTGTCTCCAGAACAGGTACCGCCACGTTTGTTTAGTTCCTTTAGTGTAGCCTAGTTACTTCTAAAAAGTAATTGATTACTTTAGTTACTGGATCAAAATTCATTCATTCATTTTTCATCATTCATTCATTTTCTAAACCGTTTTATCCCTTTCGGGTCACGGGGTTGCCGGAGCCTCATGGGCGAAGGCAGGGGACACCCCTGGACTGGTCGCCAGTCTGTCGCAGGGGCCACAATCACACGCCCATACACACTCACATTCACACCTATGGACAATTTAGAGTAACCAATGAACCTATGAAGCATGTTTTTGGATGGTGGGAGAAAGCCGGAGTCCCCGGAGAAAACCCACGCATGCACGGGGAGAACATGCAAACTCCACACAGAAAGGTCCCCCATTGATGACACTGTTTCAAGTCCCTCATTGATGACACTGTTTCAAGTCCCCCATTGATGACACTGTTTCAAGTCCCCCAGCCGGGACTTGAACCAGGAACCTTCTTGCTGTGAGGCAGCAGTGCTAACCATTCACCACCGTGCAGCCATTGGATCAAAATTTTACTTAAATTACTTTACTCAATGCCTATTTGAAAAAGTAATTCACTACTTGTTACTCTACTTTTTCCCTTTATATACAATTTCTCAAGGGAAGAACAGCTTCACAAGATCCTCTTGGTTTTCATTTAGCAAAGTTCCTTTGAAAAAGAGGTTTTTAATATCTATGGGACTTATCTGGTTAAATAAAGATAAAAAAAAAAGTAAAATAAAAAAAACAGTATTTTTAAAGCAATAACCTTGTGCAAGGTATGAACATGGTTATATACCTCTATATGCATGTCTATATTCACCTCTAATCATCTCTATATATATATATATATATAAATATAAATATATGTGGTGATGGTGTGGTTTTCTTAATGCACGTCATTAAAAAAAGAGTTGGAATATGAAGTTTTGAAGTGCTTTTCAAAAGAAAAAAAATACTCAATAACATTGCAGCTTTTGTCACAACTTTTCACAAAAACTGGCTATTTCAGGTGTTTTAGGCCGCAACAATCATAAATAACTGCTGCAAAATCCTGAAGGGGATGTTTTATGAATTAAAAATGAAAACAATATGTATTTAATCATCAGCATTTTTATATTTTTTTCAGAATAGAAGATCATAATCAACAAAACATAACAGATAAAACCCCAAAATTTGGAAAGAAAGAAATTAAATTTCTCACACTCATATGTTTTTCTGTCAACTTGCTGGTTATTTTCAGCAATAAACAAAACGTAAACGTCTGTTGCTTTGTACCACTTTAGAAGAAATCCTGGCATTGTTTTCGACAGTTTTTCCATCCTCAAAGTTTAGCTCACTACAATTCCAGGTGATAGATGACAAGGAGATGGTAAAGGAAGACACAAGAACTCCTAAGTAAAAATGTAACAAGTGTTCATTTTTAAGGAGTTCAATATCAAAAGGAACTACCAGACAAAACATCCTAACTATAACAAGCCAACCGGTAATGAGCAATACAAAAAGTTGACTAATTGTCAGTTTTTTGGTAGACAACATAATTAGCTATATCTGTTTTCTATGAAAAGTATGCCATTGCAATTAAATGTTTTATTTATTAGTTCATTTGCATACAAAGCTATTCAAATTATTTAGAATGCAGGCCAAATGTTTGGCTGTCAAACATTTTCACCTCACCAAATCTGGCCCTCCTTTTCTAAAGGTTTGGACACCTCTGGTGTAGGAGTTCCGATGTAGCTACTGGTCTATGCTACTGTCATGCATTTTAACAGAAAAGCTGTAGCTGTGGTCTTTCTTTGTGAACATTTCCAGATTCTTATTAATTTGTTGAAACTCTAGGAGCAGAAGCTGCGGAGTGACCTGGCTCTGGTGAAAGCAAACCTCACTGTGATGTCTGCAATGTTGAATGAGCTAACACCCGGTCACAGCAAGCCAGACGACATCCAGCTTCTACAGGTGTGTGTGTGTGCGCGCGTGCATGCATGCGCACACTATACATTTGAGAGTAATTCAGCAGATTGCAAGGGAATCTTTCTGCAAACATAACTGTAACTGAAGACCAAACAGTTCTGACCGCAGGACAAACACACAAAACTGGAACTGTTATCTCAGAAAACATGTTTGGAGGAACTAGCCTACATAAGTCAGGATCTGCTACAAATGTACAAATTGTTCATATGTGACACGCATGTTGTGCAGGTGAGTGTCTGCAGAACAAGGAGACTGATTCCAGTGAAATGCAATGACACCTCATTGAGTGTATTTTTCACTTCTCTTAGGAATGATAAGAAGAAAAAAATGAAAGAGCAAAAATGTTTCATTTCTGCTGTCATGTCTTTTTACATGGAAAGTAAAGAATCCTGCTCTTATGTTCAAGCAGCAGCTCTTCTCGGTATGTAAGAAGATGCAGACGCGAGTGGTGGAGCTCATCCCACAGCTGCTGAATGAAGGGTTCATTGAAGAGCTGCTGATGATCAATGATGACTTAAACAACGTCTTCATCCGCTATGAGAGGTGTGCCTCCTCCGAACTTTGCACTTGCATTTCTGGAAGATTTGTGGGAAACGATGGAGCTTGACTTTATCTTGTGTTGACATTTCAGGTTTGACAGGCTGAACAAAGCTCAAGTTACAAATTCACATCAGGTTAAAACATGAGCTTTTTTAAAAATTTGTCTTTAAAGTCCCACTCCAACCATCTTTTGATCTCATTTTAAAGCATTCTCAGTGGTCTTTTATTTATGATTTTTAGAAATTCACCTCTGAGTTGTGGGAGGGACCGTTGGCGTGGTGCAGCCCTGCCCCCCTTTCCCCCTCCATTGCTGAGACCTCAGAGCAGGGAGCTTGTGGCCCGCCCAGCACATTTTCTACATGATAAATAAGCTCTTTTTCAAACAGCATTTTTTTTGACTGCTGCTCATTCACAATGATTTGAATAAAGAAATTCTCAGAAATGCAATTTTGAGCTTAATTTTCTTGCCACATGTCCTCCATCATCAGAAAAATGTTACAAGAACACGTTAAAAACACCAAAAACACTGTTTTCATCGGAGTGGGTCTTTAATGAAACTGATGATTTCTTTTGAAAGTGTGGAATACTTGAGCAGGTTGATGTCCTCTGTTTGCAGAGCTCTACTGAGAGTCCGAGCCTCCTCGACCTCAGCCCCAAGCTTTCAGCCGACAAACAGCCGGCTGTCATCACAACAACCAGCCCACTAGCAGTCAGCTCCCAGAGCAGCCCCCAGCAGGCAGCTTGTCATCGTGAGTCAGCCATTTACAAACCATAATCCCTCAGTGATGATCTCAGGAACTCTGAATGGGTTTCCTTTATTTTATTTGTTTATTGAGGCTGTAATGTAAACAACATTCAGATTCCAACAGCAGCCAAGTTTTTTTAAAATCTGAAACTGTGTTTGACAGAAGAAGAGGAGGAGTTTGACATGTTTGCCCAAACCAGGGGTAGCTCTTTGGCTGAGCAGAGAAAAAGGTGAGTGATGCTGATAGAAGGCTGCATTTACTGCAGGCAAACTGAATGATTAAGTAAATTAAGTTTGTTCTTGACTGAATGCAACATTGTCACACATTTAATCTAAATTTTTGTAAAAATGTAATTATTAGAGAAAAAAAACAGATGCACAAATGCCAGTTTGGAATTGGATAATGCAACAAACTGAACAACAAAATGTACATTTAAAGACACTAACTTTCACTCATGTAACAAAAATTCAGTGAAATTGAGGGGCTTCTTCTATGGTGATGGAATTTGTTTAATTTGTTTCACATTTTTGTCAATTCTATTTCCTCTTATGTTCCTATTAGTCAAGTAAATATTTAAATGGGAAAAAAAATTACCTAATCTTTCAAAATGTCATTTAACCTAATAATTTCTGCATATGCATCTCCAAATGTATTATTCAAAAGAAAGACATTTTTTTAAGGGCTTACACCATGCAAAATCTACTTTTTTTAGCTTTTAAATGTATGATCATGTCAATTATTTCTGGAAAAACAATCCCAAAGTGGTAATTCTATCCATTCTTGCATTACCAAACCTTCCTCTAAAACCAGTGACATGTGGTGAGGTTCACGGCTGGTGAGGCTCTGACGTCATCAGTCAGATTTACAAACATGAACCCTACAGAGAAGCTTATTCAACAATTGATTGGCAGCAGTTAAAGTGAGTTTCAAATGTCATTTTAACGTTTTTCTTCTGTTTACAAACTAGCAGAGAAAACAAAAACACCAAAATTGTTTTTTTTTTTGACTTACTTTTACTTATAAATGAAGTCCGTGCACAGCTCCTTCTGAAGAAACATGGATAACCAGAAGTCTTCCTTTTCTTTCTTCAGTTTTAAAAGTCTCTCCGTATCAGTGGAGATCACTACCAGTGGCGTGTCTAAACTAATTCTTGAGTTTAGAGACGTAATCCTCCATTTAGAAAATAATGCTAAACATATAAAAAAATATCTGGACGGCTGTACTTGACTTACTACCGCAGGGGATGCTGTGCCTCACCTGCACGTCACTGTCTAAAAACCATAGACACATATTATCACTGGACGAAGCGAGGTGTCACGTCACCCATAAAAACTGTCTTACCTCCGGCGAAATGGCGCCCAATCCGTCACCATTGCTTCCTGATACATGTGCCACCATTTTGAATCCAGTCGACAGGTATTGGTCCAAGTCGGTCTGAGTCATGTTTTTCGGGGAACTGCAGTCACCAGTCATGAGTGAGCTTGTTGGGAGTCCACACCCCTTGCACTGCAAGTGGGTTTGGGAGAAGTTGTCAATCAAGCATTCCAGGTGGGGGCCAGCGGGCGCCACATGCTTTTACTGAGACATCTGATTGGTCAGTTTAGCTTATGTTATAAATAATTGTTCTTGTGTGTGCCAAATGTAACATGATTGTATATATGGATCTAATTTACTCTAAAAGACTTGAGACAAACCTGATATAGGCCCTTTAATTATAGCCTTACAATTGAATGAGAACAAATTCATGACTTTTTTGTCATTATCTTTGCATGAAAACATCCATCCATCTTCTAAACTGGCTTATTCCTTTAGGGGGTTGCTGGAACCTATCCCAGCTGTTGTCATGTGAAGGCAGGGTTACACTCTGGAAATATCACCAATCCACTGCAGACACCAAAATGTAAAACTTTGGCTGCACACAGTTGTGCTTATTCCTTTTTGGCACTCCAACCAACAATTAGAATTTTGTTTTCTAGAAAAAAACTGCTGATGAAATTTATGAAGGTATTGTGTAAATTTCTGTGTTTGCAAATTCTAGCAGAACACTGAAAAGAGGTTCCTCTGCTTCATCTTTGTTTGGTAAAAATATTCTCCCAATCTGAACGGGTTGATACTATTAACATAACTATGCCTATAAGAAGATGCTCTCCCCATTTGTGCCAGACCTTATTTTAAAAGAATGTAGGTGGGAACAAACGGTAACTGAAAGAAGATGGTGGAAGTAGCTCTGCAGCGGTCAGATGGAAGTCTGCCCATCATTAAACTGACACACAATGTCTTGGACTAAAAAGAAGATGACCCATGACTTTTAAGCAAATGATGATTGAACTTCTAGAAAGCAACCAGCTTCTTTACATGAAGATGACATATTGAACTGCCATAAGATTCACATACAGGAACAACTGTATGTAAACTCTTTGTGCTGGCTTCTTTTAATGTGCGTGCTGTTTAAAGGTGGGAGCTCTTACTTCTCTACAGTTGGACTGAGACTCCTAATCAAACAAAAGACAGAGGTTATGAATCTTTTTGCAGCATAAATATAAGTTGTTGTTTTTCCATGTCAAATAAGAGCCACACATCAATCACACAGTATATACATAAACATACAGTCGATGAAAAAATCTACCAGTCAGGTACATTTTTTTATCAGACAAATTATTAGATTATTTTACAAAGAAAAACTATAGGTGTTATTTTAAAAAAATGATATTATGTTGAATGCTGAGAGCGAGGACGTCACAACATAACAAAAAAATAAGATAACTGTTTTAAGTGACTCAGATTTCTAATCAGTCTTTGCTCTCTGCTTTTGGCATTTTCACATGGTTTATGAAGTGTTTTATTTTCTGTCACAATTGTGTTGTTTCTTCTCTTTAGCACAGCTAAAAAGTCCCCCTGTGACCCCTATGACGAGAGCTGTCAGTCAGCTTTAGCTTGAACCATTGGCATACAGTGGGTACAGAAAGTATTCAGACCCCATTAAATGTTTTACTCTTTGTTAAATTGCAGCCATTTTTAAAAAATCATTAAAGTTAATTTTTTCCTCATGAATGTAAACACAGCACCCCATATTGACAAAAAACACAGAACTTATTAAAGACAGATTTATTAAAAACAAAAAACTGAAATATCACATGGTCCTAAGTATTCAGACTCGTTGCAGTGACACTCATATATTGAACTCAGGTGCTGTCCATTTCTTCTGACCACTTTTGAGATGGTTCTACACATTCATTTGAGTCCAGCTTTGTTTGACTCTACTGATTGAACTTGATTAGGAAAGACACACACCTGTCTAAATAAGACCTTACAGCTCACAGTGCATGTCAGAGCAAATGAGAATCATGAGGTCAAAGGAACTGCCTGAAGAGCTCAGAGACAGAATTGTGGCAATGCACAGATCTGGTCAAGGTTACGAAAAATATCTGCTGCACTTAAGGTTCCTAAGAGCACAGTGGCCTCCATAATCCGTAAATGGAAGATGTTCAGGACGACCAGAACCCTTCCTAGAGCTGGTCGTCTGACCAAACTGAGCTGTCGGGGGAGAAGAGCCTTGGTGACAGAGGTAAAGAAGAACCCAAAGATCACTGTGGCTGAGGTCCAGAGATGTAGTTGTAGAAAGTCAACCATCACTGCAGCCCTCCACCAGTCGGGGTTTTATGGCAGAGTGGCCCGACGGAAGCCTCTCCTCAGTGCAAGACACATGAAAGCCTGAATGGAGTTTGCTAAAAACACCTGAAGGACTCCAAGATGGTGAGAAATAAGATTCTCTGGTCTGATGAGACCAAGATAGAACTTTCTGACCTTAATTCTAAGCGGTATATGTGGAGAAAAGCAGGCACAGCTCATCACCTGTCCAATACAGTCCCAACAGTGAAGCATGGTGGTGGCAGCATCATGCTGTGAGGGTGTTTTGAAGGGAAAGATGAATGCGGTCAAGTACAGGGATATTCTGGACCAAAACCTTCTCCAGAGTGTTCAGGACCTCAGACTGGACCGAAGGTTCACCTTCCAGTAAGACAATGACCCTAAACACACAGCTAAAATAACCAAGGAGTTGCTTCACAACAACTCTGTGACTGTTCTTGAATGGTCCAGCCAGAACCCTGACTTAAACCCAATTGATCATCTCTGGAGAGACCTGAAAATGGCTGTTCACCAACGTTTACCATCCAACCTGACAGAACTGGAGAGGATCTGCAAGGAGGAATAGCAGAGGATCCCCAAATCCAGGAGTGAAAAACTTATTGCATCTTTCCCAAAAAGACTCATGGCTGGATTAGATCAAAAGGATGCAGCTGCTAAATACTGAGCAAAGGGTCTGAATACTTAGAACCATGTGATATTTCACTTTTTCTTTTTTAATAAATACATTAATTTTGTTATATTTATCCACCATGTCCTAATGTCCACACCGTGAAAATATTCTCTGACTTTAAACCAGCTTGTGGTCACTGGCAACTTTGCAACAAGCAGCACAGCTCATTAGCATAGCATTGGTTGTAGCATGATAGCATCATTGTGTTACAACATCGCTGTCTCCAGATCAACACTTTTTTATTTAACTCTGTTGTTGCTGTGAGTCCAGCCTAAACCAAAACTCTATTTTGTATTTTTCATTTTGTAATTTTTGTACTTATTTACAAAATGTATTGTGTGAGTTACAAATCAAGAATTATGCACGCACAAATCGGGGTGATGCTATATTCACTCTATAAAAACACAGCTTTAGTGTTCTTCCTTGCCCCACCCCCAACAAATACAAAGGTTGCATTTTTGATCCTGAATAATAAATTGCCTCCATTGCTGCTGGGTAAAAATATTCTTGGAGAATGAAACAAGTTCATCTTCCTCTGGTCATTTCTTGATGACCTCAAAGAATTCAACAATGTTGAGGTTTTACTGCTTCAAAGCATATCAAACCTATAGATTTGATTGGGTGAATGTTAGCAGTGCCGCATGCGCTACCACCCCCTTCCTTGGTTTTTTACAGTCCCAGGACTTCCTGAAATCTGAAATGCATTTACATTTATTTGTCAAGCAATTTTTATAGTAAATATATAAAGCACCAAGATATATAACTCAAAAATCCCCCAAACTGTGATAGGTCTCTTTTCCTAAAAAAAACGACTGTGTTGATTGGAACATTTGAGTGTGTTCAAAAAAAAGGTTACATTTGCACGCCCCTGTGTTTGTATCTAGTGTCAGGTATGAGGACCCCGGGGCCATGGAGGGGCTGGCAGAAGCTCTGGACTCCAGGTTGCAGGTCACAGCAGGGGTGTGTATGCTGTCGTTTGGATCTGCATTCAGTTTTCATTCATATTTTTCTGAAACATCTCTTTTTGGTTTCTTCCTCGTAGGCGCAACCAGCAGACAACGGCCTGCAGAAGGACATTGACCGATGGTTGGCGTGTGACATGGTAAGGACAGTACAGACGATGTGCAGTGTGCGTGACAGTATAACACACTTGTTTGTTTTCAAAGCAGGAGGATCAGTCCTCGATCAGTGAAGGAGTGTCCAGTGAAGGTGTGTTTAGCTTCAAACATAATGTTTCGCCCACACTATTTCACTTTTGCGCACAATCCTCCTTTATGCCCTACCCCTGTCTTTCTCAGAGTTCGATAAGTTTCTGGAGGACCGGGTAAAGGCAGTGGAGTGCAGCGGCCAGACGGTTTGCAGCGTGCAGACTTCCACAGCAAGACCACCGCCAAGCAGCGCCCGGCAGCAGGACACGTCACATGACCAGCTGTTTTCGCTCTGAGTGTGGAACAAGCACAGTGCTTCATAAAAGTCTCAAATTAAAAATCTTATCAGCCACTGTTCTCACAGTAAATGCTGTATTTCCTTTCATTATATACTTTGTATGTACATATAAACAACCCTTCTATTACTGTATTTATGATGGATTATTATTATATTGTGAACAAAACCAGTTTACATTTAAAAATTATCAAAAATGATGAAGAAAATATATTTGACCAAAATGCTGATTTCCTATGAATAAGAATAAATGGGGATCTGTTCCTCAATCCTCTGCTCTTTTAACATTTTCCTGCTGGTAGTGAGCAGCAGAGCAGCTCCTCTCCCAGTGGGGTGGAGTGCATTCTGCTGTGGCAGAAGATAGCTGCATCGGGGACCAGAAACAGAGAAACAGCCGCCATGGCTGCCAATGAAGCACAGAAAAAATGAGGGAAACAGTCTTCTCTCCTGCAGTCATTTCGAAGATGAGATCACATAAAAACAATGGTTTTTTTCCTCCTTTAGGCTTCCACTATCTAGTTTTCATTGTGTTGTATTTTTTGAGAATACAACACAGTATCTTCTGTAATTCAGCATCACAGGAGTCACCTTTGTATTTTGCTTTTCAGACAAATCAATAGACCGTTTGTTGTACTTCTGCAGCTGAATGTTAGACAAAAAGCCCCCAGTTTGATTACTTTGAAAAGTTAACTTAATGCACGTGAGCTTCTCTTTTGGTTTTATTTAGATATCAATTACTTGAAAAACTATTTCAGCCTGTTTACTGTATTGCGGTTTGTTGCACACTTATTTAAATGGTTTGTCTTTTTTCCAATGAAAATTGTGTTTTTAAAATGCAACATAAAATAGGAAAATTAAGCTCAAAATTACATTTGAGTATTTCTTTATTCAAACCGTGAACCCGGAGCAGACAAGGAATGCAGTTTAAAAAAAGATTATATTTGTTTGTTGTCCGGTGGGCCCTGGTCAGGGTGCTTGGCCGGATTGCTCGGCTGGCAGATTCCTCCACTGGCCCTACAGAATGGTTTGGGGGGTCCGGGCCGCCGCTGCTGCTTCAGCGGGGGTCTTGGTGTGGGATAGCCAGGAACTCTCCCTCTTTTTTTTTGTTTTTACATCCCATCATCCACCTCAGCAAAGTAGTGTAGCAGACTGAGTTGGTTGGGTGGCTGTTCTGAGTTCCGGAGTTCGTGAACGCACCAGACAGAGATGCTGATCGGCCCCCTGTTCTGTCACTCAGCTGTTGTTGGGGGTTTGGATTAATTGGGATCAGCTATTGGGGGAATAGGGTCAAGGTTGAGGGGTGCGTGTGAGTGAGGAAAATAAGGCGGTTGGGGAATTGTTTGTGTAACATAGTTTTTTTTAAGAGGCTGGGAATCTGTACGGCGTTGGTTACGGCCTACAGTAACCAAAAATGAAAAACTTTCAATAAGATTGAGTCTCTGTGCCTCAGTGTGGGAAGGGACCTTACAATATAAACACTCACCTGAACGCAGATGTCAGCTCATCTTTGCCTTAATATGCATGACAGAATGAAATGCATTGAAATGTGTTGGTTTGTATAGATAGGTGTGTGTGTGAACTGTAGTTGTTTTGTGTACATGTTGAAAAGTTTGAATGTGAAGACTCTTGGAGCAAACAAGTATGTTAGTAACATTTGAGTGTGTGGACAGGCCCCGCCCATTTTAGACTAACATTCACACCTGACTGCAATGACTATAAACTTCCAGTATCTTGTTGCCTGTTGTTTATGATTCTACCCCCCTTTCTCCCCTGCAGTCATCCTCCAATTTCTTTAACCCCCTTTTTCCCCTTTCTTTTTTCCCATTACCCCCCCCCCCCCACCCCCACCCCCCCATTGTGCCCAAGGCGAAAAAGGATTTTTGTGTGCTTCCCCCCGCCGCTGTCCGGAACAAAAACTATGAAACTGCCTTGAATATGTTTAAAGTTTCTTTACTTTTACTCTCTAAACTTAAATATTAACCAGTTTTGTTAAAAAAAAAAAAAAAATCCCTGAGCAGGACTCGATCGAGAGAACTTAATATTGGGAGGTGAAAGCATTAATCACTGCACCACCAAGTGTTTTAAGGAATGAAATGGTAGGTTTTAATAGAGGCATCTCTGGTGTGAAAGGTTAAAGGTTCTTCATTGTTGACAGTTTAGAGATAGAAAAGAAAAAAAAACTAGATTGCCGGTTAATTTGTATTTTTCGACCAAAAACAAGATTATTTTTTGACCGAAATGCAGGGCGGGGGGCGGTTGGGGGTTGAATTTCCAAGCAATTGAATGTAAATGAAACAGACAAACCTCTGCTTTGAACCAGTTTTTTCTCCTCTTTCCTTCCCTTTTTTGACCTTAAAGCTGTCCCAGAGGGCTTGTTTTGATGCTTTTTCATCCTTTACATTTTAAAGAAGCAACAGCAGCAACACCGGCCCCCACGTCCCCCCTAGCTTAAACTGCACCCGCTTCAGGTAAGGAGGGGCGCTGCACCAGGAAAAGTTATTGGTTACGGCAAACTTTTGAGTTATTTTATTTTGTTTTAAATTAATGTTATTTAAAATTTATATTTTTAAAGTAAATGAGTGGTGTGTCCAACTGTTATAAATTTGTAAAAAATGAGCTAAAGTAAAAAAAAACCTTAGCCTAGTCATTGTCATTTGGCGCCCTCTCCAGCAGATGGCGACCTAGGCGGCTGCCTAAGTCGCCATCTGCTATGCACAGGGCCGGCCTGACACCCAACGCCCCCCCCTTATATCTCTGTTTTTTTTTCTTCCCCCTTCTTCTTTTCCATCCGGTCAAACAGAAAAAGGATACAAACATTATCAATATAAAATAAAGTTTCACCTAAATTACAACTTGTGTGTCTGGAGATCTATAACCCAAATTCTAACAGTAAAATCTGTCCAACACAGGAGGCTCACAGCTCATATCAGTTTGCTCAGCTGTTGGAGAGGACAAGTTAAAAAAAATAAAAGATTATATTTGTGATGTAGAAAATACGCTGGACTGGCCAAAGTCTTTCTGCTCCGCTCCATTCTGATTCATCCACTTGCTGACAAACAGATCCATGTTCGTCTTTTACTTGAGGCTTTTACTTGTGACACACAACCAAGATCTTTAGCTAGTGGTGTTAAAGAACGTAAACTGAACTAAAAGTCAGGAAAAAAAGCAGAAAAATATATATTATTTGGTTATTTTTTTCGACCCCCGCGATGCGAAAATCCGAGGAGCCGTGAACGCAGCAGCGCTGACGTCGACGTACACAGTCGAGATGGCAGCTTCAATGGAGGACGAGTTTGAAGATGCACCTGATGTGGAGCCGCTGGAGCCAACTCTGAAGAATATCATCGAGCAGAAGTCTTTGAAATGGATTTTCGTTGGCGGGAAAGGCGGTGTCGGTAAAACGACGTGTAGGTGAGCTGAAGGAGAAGCTGCTGTCGCTCCGTGATAGCTCGTTAGCTAGCACGGCTAGCTGTGAACTGAAGTTCGTGGTCTGTCCTCCCGTCAGCAGCAGCATTTGGACTGTCATTTTACCATGACTGAAGCTTAGCGGCGGCGTCTTCATTTTAACATACGGACAGATTTCGTTTAGGCTTGTTACGCGAAAAACCGGGTTTTGACGTCTGTTTCCCCGGGAGTTGAGTGCTGCTTAGCAGAGTCAGCAGCTAACGGATGACGCATGGATTGACGAGGTTCTCAGCTGCCCTGACACTCGCCAGCGTTCACCGTCTCCGAACCCGGTTCTGCTTTTAACGGAAGAAGCACGTCATATACAATTGTGAATTTAAACAGATTAAAGCCGCTGTGACGCCTATCTGAGGATGGATGCTGGAGTTAGCAGCTAGCGTTAGCCGCTAGGCTTGCAGAACAGGTGACACACACCTGAAGAGATCCCGACAGCGGGATAGAAATGCATGAATAAAACCGTGAGTTCCAGCTCCTTTAGCTGTGGAAAGTTTGCTGGTTTTCAGCGGTTCCTGCGTGGAGTGAGGTCCTAAAGCTCTTCCTTCACTGTGCTCAGACGGTCGTCACTGCTTGGAGCTTTGGAACCAACATGTAAACGTTCAACACACGTTTTTGTGGATTGTCTTATGAAGCATATAGATTTCAAGCCAAAAACTACAGTTTTGTTTCATCACGTGACCTGTGTTGCACTTCTGTGTGAGCCTCTGACATGCGCAGTACTTCACCGTGTGATGCAGCTCCACTAACCTGCTGCTGTTTTGTTTTTCCAGCTGCAGCTTGGCCGTGCAGCTGGCTGCAGTCAGGGAGAGTGTCCTGATCATCTCCACTGACCCGGCCCACAACATCTCTGATGCATTTGACCAGAAGTTCTCCAAGGTCCCCACCAAAGTCAAAGGCTATGACAACCTGTTTGCCATGGTGAGTCCATGAAGGTTCTGAACCATGTCTGAGCTGGAGTTGGTGGAAGCAGTTCAATACATTTTCGTTCTTTTAAATGTTCTGTATTAATTCCTTTAGAAGATGAACTGCAACTGAAAAAAACAGCATCTGTTAAATCATTGTTTACACTTTTATTCCCCTTAAAAGTGAGATGATTTATAAATGAGTTTAAAAGTTGTCTTAGGGCAGTGGACTTCTTAAAATAAAATGTTGCATACAAACGAGAGCTTCTATTTCGCTCCTCTGTTAGTGTAATTGATCTTTTCCTGTTCTTCTCCACTGTGACTCGAGAGTCATGAGGGTTTTTGTTTCCGCATGAGCTCTCACAAGCTTCGCCCAAAGGCTGGAACTGAAGGAGCTCTAATGTTTTCCCTTCATGCTAATGCAGGAGATTGACCCCAGCCTGGGCGTAGCAGAGCTGCCTGACGAGTTCTTCGAGGAGGACAACATGCTCAGCATGGGCAAGAAGATGATGCAGGAGGCCATGAGTGCATTTCCTGGGATTGATGAGGCCATGAGCTATGCAGAGGTCATGAGGTAAACAGAACAGAAGAAGTGCTGTGAAGGCCAGGCTTTTCCTCAGTGGTTGATGATGAACTTTCCAGTGAGGAGTAACTGAGCATGCTTATGTACCTGAACGTAAGGTTAGTGAAAGGAATGAACTTCTCGGTGGTGGTCTTCGACACCGCCCCCACTGGCCACACGCTGCGCCTGCTCAACTTCCCCACCATCGTGGAGCGGGGTCTGGGCCGCCTCATGCAGATCAAGAACCAGATCAGTCCCTTCATTTCTCAGGTGAGGCGGCGGCAAAGAGGCACTTTGGATTCCTCTGGAGCCTTCTCCAGCTGAAGCTGTAAACCTTTTTTCCCACACTTTTGTTTTGTCTCCAGATGTGCAACATGCTGGGTCTGGGTGACATGAACGCAGACCAGCTGGCCTCCAAGCTGGAGGAAACGCTGCCGGTAATCCGCTCAGTCAGCGAGCAGTTCAAAGACCCCGTAAGTTACATTCACACAAGTCTTTAGCTCATGAGAGGTGCTTTGCTTTGCTGCTGAAGCACTGAACCCATTTCAGAAACTTTTTCACAAAACCAGAGACATAAACTGAACATAGAAAAAACTTTCATGATTAAATAGATTCTTCCACCGTAGAACAGAGGCCTGCAACCTTTAGCACGAACACAGCCGTGTAGTCCAGTTTCTTACTGACCACAATGCAGCATTAGCCACAACATCCCACTTCACTCTTTTTGTCTTCACTCTTTCTTCATTCATTTATAAAATGTACTTTTAAACAATTATAATAATTAAATGATAACAGTGTTATGTGTTTCTAAATGTAACTATTTTAATTTCCTTTTGTGTTTTGACAGAGGTACATCGAAGTTCCTTTCGAAAACAAAATCCATCCTGTATCAAATATGATCTTCCTGCTGCAGCAGATTTACTTGAATTAAAAATGCAGGAAACGCTTGTATGGCATTTTCTATCATAGTGACTGCAGCCTCTTTGTTCTCAGTTTGCTCTCAATTATAAACAACATTGTTGTAGAATTGTTACATTAATTACATTAATTGTTATTGAAGTTTTAATGAAAATCTATCCACGTGAATGCAATTCTGTCCTTTTAGATCTTTGTCTCTGATCAGCAACTAGATGCTTGTGCAGCAGGGGATAATTCTAATAGTAAATCACTCTGACAGTACATTAAACCTTTATCATCATTTTGCACAGTAATCTCAACAGAAATGACCACATTTAACAAACAAATTAACAAAACTAAATACCCATTCTTTATTCAAATCTTTTGCATTTTTCTTCAAAACCAGAGAGCCATAATAAACGGATAAAAACGCCACATGTGGTGTCAGAGCCTCAGATTGCAGATCCCTGCTGTAGACTAACGGGAAATAAATGAAGAAATGTCTTTAAAAGAAAAGTAACTTGATTAATTCACTGTGCATTTTAAGTAGTGATGGGCAAATGATTGATTTATTGATCGATTGATTTATTTCAAGCATAAGTTGGACAATACACGAAAATAATTACACAAAATTATCAAACTCATTATTAAGACAATGAAATGCATTTATTGAGAGGAAAGAAAGAAAAGGAAAAAACAAAAAATAAACCAATGAAAAACGAACAAACAAAAACAACGCACTTAAGTCACATTTGTAACATATGTTAAGTATAGTGATTAATAACTGAAGTCCAGTAGAGCTTGATTAATGAATTAAATGAAGCCTCAGAGCTTCCTGAAGTGAAGGGATTTGAAACGGTGTAAGCTTGATTCAAAACGCCGGTGTCATGTGACCAGTGGCGTTTGAAGATTCGAATGTCATCACGGTTTTGCTTCCTACTTTATTACATTTCAGGCTGTTTGTTGTTTCATAGTCTGTGAGTGTGTGTCATTGGCTCATGGTATTTCAGTGCATTCTGGACCAATACCAGCTTGACAGGAATGACAGATTGGAGTGGTTTGCTGGCGTACGAACTGTATACATGCATCATCGTGTGTCTCAATGGGGTTGTGAGGAGAGAGAGATTTTGGAGAGTTAAAATATTTTCAAAATAAAAAAAAGAAAGAACCTATAAAGACAAATAACTTGTCAGCCTCTGTGAGTATTTCCTAAGCAACTATACAATTCCCAAAATCACAAATCATTATCTTTAAAGGTTTTTCTTCAAAAACGTCACACACAAGAAAGTAATGTTTCTTCTGTCAAACATCACAACTATATGTAAAGTAAGAAGGATTTCTAACCCTTTTTGGAACTTTTTTTGCATTTGTTCTTTGGGTTCATCTGGATTGTGTTTTTGAATATGGGGGAGAGAATCTGAATAGTTTATTGTGGTGATGATGATGATGACATCATCATTTGGTATGAATGAACAAAACATTGGAATGACCTCACAGACTTTTCTGAACTTCTATTGCCATCGTGGGAGTAAAACAGTGCCAGGCCTTCAACTGTGCTCACCGACTGTATAAGTAAACTGGATTGAGTGATCCCTCCCCCCTGCGTTCCAAATAGGAACCCACTTTCAGTGGAGGGGGTGTGGATTTTGAACATCTTTACTCATGATTGGTGACTAAATGCCATAGAAACGTTGACTCAGACCGACTCGAACCAATCACTGTTGTCTGGTTCCAAATGACAATGTCTGTATTGTGGAAAAAGGGTGACTAAATTGACTTAATTTTGCTGAACCAGAAATAAGGCATTTTCTATGGATGACATCACACCTGCTCTGTCCAGTTCTCTATATACAGTCAGCGGTTCAACTCTGCAGAGGTTGCCAAGGTTTTAGTTGTCCACCACGTGCCACTGTCCTTGAAGTCTTGAGACTTTGGACCTTTTTCAACACAAATTGTTAGGAAAGCTTCAGTGCTTTACGAAGCTTCGCTTGCCCACCACTGATTTTAGGGGAAAATTGATGGATTTCAATTAGTTAATTGATTAAAAAATTAAAATTAAACCCAGCTCTAAGTGACTCCCATCTTTTTATGCTGCCATGAAAGTTAGCTGTAAATAATAACATAGCTAGGATCAGGACAGACAAACTCTGGAGTGATTCTCAGTCTCAAAACAGTCTCGGTGAAGTGCTCTTTTGTTCTGTTCCTACATCTTCTGAGGAATATTTGACATTCTGTCCTGATCTGAAGTGGTCTACACATTTTTCAGTCAGCAGGTCTAAAATCAGACACATTTCCTCACCGTTTGGTGGAAAGTCATTATAAATGTGGAGCTTGTTTGCTGGTGTTACTTTAGGTTTTAAAGTTCCCCTCTGATCGTCTTATGATACTTTTCAAAGTATTCCCAAGGGTCTTTAAATCATGATTATGCCATTTTTGCAAAAGTAAAAAAATTGTCATTTTCTAGGACATGGTTTCTGCAGAGCGGCAGGAGTTCAGTAGAAATTGGGTCTGTGGTTGGAGGAGTTGTGTTGCAGTTGTCTGGAGGTCCTCCTGTACTTCAGCACATCTCATATGAAGCTCTTAGAACTGCTGAATGCTGTGGTTCTGATGGCTGTCTTCCCGGTTTCATCAGGAGCAGACCACCTTCATCTGCGTGTGCATTGCTGAGTTCCTCTCCCTCTACGAAACAGAGCGGCTCATCCAGGAGCTGGCCAAGTGCCGCATTGACACGCACAACATCATTGTGAACCAGCTGGTGTTCCCCGATGCAGAGAAGCCCTGCAAAATGTGTGAAGCCCGCCATAAAATTCAGTCCAAGTATTTAGATCAGGTACGAGCGTTCATCTTCTGGTGTGAAAGGGTGTGACGTCAGATCCCTACGCTCATGTCTGCTCTGTGTTCCTCTCACAGATGGAGGACCTTTATGAAGATTTCCACATAGTCAAGTTGCCTCTTCTGCCCCACGAAGTTCGAGGCGCTGACAAAGTCAACACCTTCTCTAAGCAACTTCTGGAACCCTACAAACCTCCAAACAAGTGATCCTCCCCGCAGACGACACTTCCACCCTGACGCCTCCTTCCAGCCCTCCTTAGATCCTCACGAGCCTCAGCGCGATCCGCTCCGTCCCCGAGGGAGGGGACACCACCCGCAGCACTGAGACGGCGCTGCCCGCTCTTCCCCCACCCCATCCGGTTTTCATCTCTCTGGCAGTTGTTCTGGTTTCAGTGTGCTTCAGGTCTGATCAACAAGCCCCGCCCCCTCCGCTGTGCACTTGTTGGTGTTTCTGGTGAACGTGTTTTTTATTTACAAATAAAACTGTATTATGACCTTTCCCCTGAAAGCAAAAACTTTGAGCAGAACCATCGGGTCTGCGCAGACGTAGAGCAGAAAGCGGTTCTCTTTCACCTCCGTCGTAGCAGATGTCTTGCCGTCTCTGCACTTGTGTCAAAGCCTGAGGTCATCGTTGCTGACTCTGACGTTTTGAATGAAGATAAACAGCGAGCGTCTTACCCATACCAGGATGGTTTTGTCTCAATATCGCTGAATTGATTGTCCTTCAACAAAGTGCTGAGGACTGACCCCTGAAAGCAGGACTTTGACTCCTCAAAACACAGAAATGTGCAGGTAGAAGACAAGTAAACTCCTTTGAAACTTTTCTCCCTGCTCCGTCAACGAATGCTTCAGAGTCAGCAAGTCTTTTTCTATAGGTCTTCTTTAAGTTAAACTGGCAGTGAGAATTAAACGCCGTTGCCTCAGCTCAGAGTCGTGTTTATTCTTTCAGCCGATGGTTCATGGACTCTGTTAATTTTAAGGGGTTGGGGGTTTGGTTGCACAGCAGACTGACCTGCCTGCAGATTGCCTCTGACGGAGCATGAAGCCCGTCAACCTGTCCTGCAGCCAAGGCTCTCAGGCGGACAAACAACTCCTGCTGAGAAAAATTTAATTCTTCACAAAACTGCCAGTAAGATATTCACCACTATGTAGGACGTTTGCTTTGGCATTGAAAGTTCCAACACATGCAGCTTGAGCTTATTCTACACAATCCTAATGCAGACATACAACAGAGGATTAAAGTATTTGATCTCATGTTGATTTTGTATGTTTGCCCACTTAAAAATTAATTGACTGATGGTAGCTCAAAACCATCTGAGCAGTGAGAGAAAATCAAGAAATCCTATTTCAAGAATTTATATACATTTACAGTGCATCCAAAAAGTATTCACCTCACTTCTTCTACATTTTATGATGTCACAGCCTTATTTTAAAATTGATTAAGTCAGTTTTGTTCCTGAAAAATTATTTGAAAAAGCTCCCATAATGATATTGTTGAAAAAGTTCTTTTGAAATTGTTGCAAATTTATTAAAAAGGAAAAACCAGAAAGATGACATGTACAGAAGTATTCACAGCCTTTGTTGTGAAGCTCCAAAGTGAGCTGAGGTTTCTTCTGTTTCCACTGATGAGTCTTGAGATATTTCAGCTGCTTCATTGAAGTCAACCTGCGGTCAATCCAGTAGATTGGACATGATTTGGAAAGGTACGACCCTGTCTACATGAGGTCCAGTGCATGTCAAAGCACAAACCAAACATGAAAGAAAAGGAATTGTCTGTAGACCTCTGAGACAGGATATTTTTGAGGCACAAGGCTGAGGAAGGGTCCAGAAACATTTCTGCTGCCTTGAAAGTTCCAGTGAGCACAGTGACCTCCATCATCCGTAAGTGGAAGAAGTTTGGAACCAACGGGACTCTTCCTAGATCTGACCGGCCATTTAAGCTGAGTTATCGGGGGAGAAGGGCCCTGATCTGGTCAGGGAGGTGACCAATAACCCATTGGTCACTTTTTCAGGGCACAAACATTCCTCTGTGGAAAGAGGAGAACCTTCCAGAAGGACAACCATCTCAGCAGCACTACACCAATCAGGCCTGTATGGTAGAGCGGCCAGACGGAAACCCCTTCTTACTAAAAAGCACATGGAAGCCCGTCTGGAGTTTGTCAAAAGGCACCTGAATGACTCAGTCCACGAGAAACTAAATTCTGTGGTCTGACCAGACCACAATAGAACATTTGGAGTGAATGACAGGCATTATGCTTGGAGAAAACCAGGCACCGCTCATCACCAGGTCAATACCATCCCTACAGTGAAGCATGGTGGTAGCAGCATTATGCTGTGAGGATGTTTAGGGGCAGCAGGAGCTGGAAGACTGGTCAGGATAGAAGGAAAGTTGACTGTAACAATGTACAGAGACATCCTGATGAAAATCTGCTCCAGAGCGCTCTGGACCTCAGACTGGGGCAACGGTTCATCTTTCAGCAGGACAATGATCCAAAGCACACCGCCAAGATCTGGAAGGAGTGGCTTCAGAACAACTCTGTCAATGTCCTTGAGTGACCCAGCCAGAATGGGACAAACTGTCCAAAGAAAAGTGTGCCAAGCTTGTGGCGTCATATTCAAAACCACTTGAGGCTGTAATTGCTGCCAAAGGTTCAGCAACTAAGTGTTGAGCAAAGGCTATGAATACTTCTCTACATATAATTTTTCAGGTTTTTTATTTTTAACATTTTCATTATGGGGGTTTTTGTAAAGAATTTTACAGGAAGAAAACTGATTTCATCCATTTTGAAATAAGGTTGTGACATCCTAAAATGTGGAAGAAGTGAGGCGCTGGGAATTCTTTCTGGATGCACTGTAAATTTATTTCAATTCTTGAATGGGATTTCCTGATTTTCTATCTCTCACTGCTTAGATAGTTTTGAGCTGCCATCAGCCACTAAGCCTCTCCAACCAAGGCAGACCGAGGATAATGGAGGGGGGCCTTGGTGGCGAAGAAACAAAGGGCTTCATGGTGTCAAGCTGGTGCGATGCGTGTAATGTCCTGAGTCAAGAACTGGATCCAGCCTGACCCCAGGGGCCATCCATTGAGGGCAGAGACTCGGGCATTGCAGCCAAGCAAAGAGACATGGTGAATGCGGGCAAAAGCCTAGTCTATGAAGATCCCTGCTGCCCCAGGGTCAATCATGGCCTGTGTTTCCACCACATGGCTGTCAAAATGTAGAGTCACTGGGAGTGTAAAGGTGAGCGTGGGTTCATTCACTGGCTCCCTAGAGCGCAGTGGAGGTCCATCTGGACAGGTGTTGCGGATGTGGCCTGGCTGACCGCAGTAAAGAAAGAGGTTCTCTTGAAAACACCTCACCCTCTCCTCTGGGGAGAACTGGGTGGAGCTGAGTTGGACCAGCTTGTGGTTGGAACTGGACATACCTGAGGAAAGAGACGAGACGGGTGTGGCAATTTCTGTGGCTGGGTTCTGCAGCCGCTAAGTTCTCAGCAGGTTATCAAGCTTAATGGTGAAAGCGATGAGCTGATCCAAAGTTAAGCAGTTGTCGCGGCATGCCAGCTCCCGCTGTAACTCTGCTGTAAGCCCCTCCCGATAGGCAGTTGTCAGCATGCTGGAAGACCAGTTGGTGCGCGCTGCCAGGGTTCGGAACTGGAGTGAGTAGTTAGCTGTAGTCTGCTGACCCTGTTTGACCCCCTAAAGCTGCTTAGCAGAGTCCTTGCCATTTGCTGGGTGACTAAACACATCACACAGCATCTGTGTGAATGCTGCATAGGAATGGAAGGGCAGAACTCCTGAGTCCAGAACACAGCCATCCACTCTTGTGCTTCTCCAGTCAAGAGCGAGCACATCAAAGTCACTTTCATCTTCTCTGTGTGGTTGCTGACGCAGAAACGGGTTGCATTGCATGAGGAAGCCGGTGCATTGCACAGGATCTCTATTAAACTTTTCCGGGAGTGCCAACCTCGGCTCTGATGTGAGAGCTGGAAACAGGCTTGGTGCGCCATCTGGCTTATTAACCTGCAGGTGTGCCGTGATGGTTTCAGTTACGGCAGTCAGACGGTGGAACTGGCGACATTGCTCTCCCAATATTGCGTCATAGCTGGGTTTGTTGGGCTTGACATCCCTCGATCCACGTAAGGCGAAGTATTCTGTCACAGAGAGGCAGATGGCTGGTTCCACGTGCATTAGGTTTATTGATACAGACAGGCAGACTGGAGCCAAGGAAGCCAAGGTGTCCTTCTTATGCTCCCTACTGTCTGGGGAAGCATTGGAATGGTTAGTGGCAGTCTGGTCTGGTGGTTCCCTGCATTTCCATTCATATGAGGCTTTCACTCGGCTACTCTGTGATGTGTTCCATCACTCCATCGACGGCAAGGATCCTGGGGATCAACTTACGGACATTAAACAAGGTAAAGAGACAGCCGCAGCCTACTCTTTGAAATTTCAAACTCTGGCAGCCCAAATGACTTGGACTCTATGCAGTTTAAAAACTGTTTTCTGCTGCCGCAACACAAATTTGGATCTGGATCAACTGATCACCTCCACTATTTGGCTGGACAACAGTACCCATAAATCCAAAGTCCTTTGAACCTTTCTCTATGATGTTGAGGCCATTTCCCAATGAGCAAACCATGCCTGGTAAACCTGTGCAGTTGGGTTCCATTTGCCTGACGCCAGAGGCAAGGTGAAGATGCGTGTGAGAAAACCTCTGTCTTTACTGAGGTCTACCTGGTCACCTGCGAGCATGGACCGTTCACCAAGATGATGACCAAGATTACTTACTTTTGAAATATCAATCATTGTGAGAATTGTTGACAGGACTATAACGACCATGGCCATGATTGATTCAGGGGGAGCAGGCAATTTCATTTATTTGACTTTTGCCAGTGCTAATATGATTCCTTCGCTTCCCTGCGAGTTGATAGTTGTCCCCTGGGTTCAGGCTTGGTAAAGTTCCTCACTTCAGATATCCGAACCTCAGATCCTGACTAGCCACAAAGAAACAATCTGTCTCTTCGCCATAGACTCTCCTAGCTTTGCCACAATCTTGGGTCTTCCCTGGCTCGAAACCCATTACCCCACTATCATCTGGTAATCAAGTAAACTCACGTTTAAGTCTGCCTCCTGCCAACTTAGGTGTCAGAACAATGGACAACAAAGCGTTGATTCCAATGTCCTCCGACACCGCCAGATAGCCTTGATCGAGATCACCATGCCCGACTCTGTCACTAAGCATGTTTAGCACTATTTATCCACCAACTTAACCCGTCGTGTTTGTGCCTATGACCAGACTGCCTATGGGGGTGTTGTTCTGCACAGGGATACTTCACTGTCTGGATGGGAGGAGGGGCAGAGCCATGTATTGTCAAAATCCTGAGAGAGAACCTCCTTCCGTCCACCAGGAGGCTTAAAAAGGTGGTGGACAGGTCTTCAGACATGATCATGATCCAAAACATACAGCCAAGGCAACCAAGGAATGGCTGAAGAAGTAGCAGATCAAGGTCATGGGGCAGACCAGCCAGTCTCCAGACCTCAATCCTATAGAAAATCTATAGAGAGCTGATGCTCAAAGATGCTATACAAAAGCCACCAAAACTGAATGATTTAGAAGTTTTTTGTAAGAAGAGTGGACCAGAATTCCTCCTGATTTGTGCAGAAACCTGCTCATCAACTAGAAACCTCTGACCTCTGTGTTTGATAACAGTTTTACCACAAAGTATTAAGTCTTTCTGGCTAGAGGGATCAATAACTTATTTCTATCCATAAAATGCAAATAAATGTATAAACATTCTTTAAAGTGGATTTCTTGATTTTCTTTGTGATTTTCTATCTTTCACTGTTCAGATGAACCTACCATCAAGATGACAGACTTGATTTTTTTGTAGGCAAACCTACAAAACGAGGATCAAGTACTTAATTCCTTCGCTGTACAAACCGTTGTGAGAGAAAACTTGATCTTTATTCTGTTCTGAATTGGTTAAATGGATAAAGTCTGAAACTTGAACTGCATCTCTGTGACCTCTGTGAAAACTGAACAGCATCTAACAGAATTACTTAATTCCCTCTGGAAAACATGGAGATGGAGGTGTGATGGTTTGGGCTCAGAACTCCTTTTTTTAATCAAATCTGAGGCCTTCTGTCTGGCAGCCTGGTTGGTACAGAGTCTTGCAACAAATCAGAGGTCAGATTTCTTCATAATGGTTGAAGGAGAAAAAGTGGGTTTTTGAGAAAGGCCCAGAGATCACGTAAACAGAAATGTTTTTACATTTCCAGGATTGTGTACTGCTGAACCAAAATTCTGTTTGAAAATGATAACTCTACAGGAAGAAACAAAAAGGCCTTTAAGCTGTTCAACTTCAGTTCAGCAATGGATCACATTTTTTAGACATTTTTAGGTGGTGGCTGGTAAAACTCTAAACCTAAAAATCTCTTGATTTTTGTCTATTATGCAGCTGAACTTCACTCTTTCAGAAAACTTGTTTTACCTACATCGTATCTACGTCATATTTTCTTCCTGAAGTGTCAGGTTTCCACGTGGAAACGTGCGTGTTGTTTTCCTCTCATTTGACACATCAGCCCTCCACGGTCTGCTTGCCTCTGTTTCATAAGCTCCCCTCAGCCTGCCCCTGCCCCGCGCTGTGGCCTGTCACTTGTGGTCCATCATCAGCCATGCACTCGCAGTCAGGGGCCTCGCTAACAAGCTCCTGCTCCCAGAGCCGTACTTCGGATTTACCCCGGGGTACACACACCGCTGCACCACTGCTGCCATGCAGCCGACTCCAGTACTACTCCAATAGTATCGGCTTTGTGGATTCATTAGGACAAACTGACTTTCATGTTTCAGCTTTACAGAGCAACCGTTTACGCACCATTCTAGCAGCGTCAATTTCGCATGAAATGCACTTTCAGGTGGATTCATGTCTGGAGGTGAGAAGATTATTTTTCAGCTTTTTGAATCTGTTCAACAGATAGTGATTAATGTCCATTCTCCTCTGGAAAGGTGTGAGCTGCAGACTTACAATGACAGTGACCTATACGGCCCGGGTGGCCAACGCCCGCTTCTGCGGCTTCTCCAAACTCCTCCTGGCCTGGAAAGGAAGCATTTACAAGGTACTGTACAAAGAGTTCCTGGCTTTCTTTGTGCTGTACTCCGCCATCAGCATCACCTACAGGTGAGGCAGCATGTCTGACAAAGGAACTTTTTTCTAAATGTCCCTTTTCATTGATCTCTGAGCTGTTTTCAGATTTCTTCTTTATGAAGACCAGAAGAGATACTTTGAGAAGCTGGCCATTTACTGCAACCACTATGCCAGCCTGATCCCCATGTCCTTCGTGCTGGGTGAGTTTCCTTAGAGAGCCACTCATGCCTGCATGTCTGTCTCTGCTGTCTGTGAATCACCTACTTTTGCACTTTTAAAAGTGTTTTAAAAGTTACTAGCAGAAAGTTGACTTGAAGACCCACTCCTACCAAGATGGTGTTTATACCATGTTTTTGTAGCATTTTTTCTGATAGTGGAGGACAATAGGTTACAAAAATTAAGCTTAACGTTGTATTTAATGTGGTGCAGTGGAAAGGGTGATCCACCTTGCCCGCACATGTGTTGAAGTGTCCTTGGGCAAGACACTGAACCCCACTTTGCCTCTGATGGAAGGATGGTGCCAGTGTTAGGCAGCGGAGCCATCATCAGTGTGTGAATGGGTCTGTGACTGTAAGCACTTTGGGCCTTTA
This sequence comes from Adrianichthys oophorus, assembly GCA_036245035.1. NCBI lineage: Eukaryota > Metazoa > Chordata > Actinopteri > Beloniformes > Adrianichthyidae > Adrianichthys > Adrianichthys oophorus. The sequence goes on along the minus strand of BSAI01000109.1, from coordinate 2,591,902 downwards.
ATGAAGGTAGAAAAGCGCGATATAAGTATACGCCATTTCTGAGCATTGCTTTATTTAAATTGTTGTAAATCAGGAGCAGACGAGAAAAAAATGCAGTTTGAAAAGGATCTCTTTTGTGATGTCACAAATTCACTGGGTAGGCCACAAGCTCCCTGCCAGGTCACTCTGATGCATCCAGTTGTAGAAAAATAGATTCACTATATTACCAAAAGTATTGTCTCACCTGCTTGGACTCACACATGAACTGAAGTTTCATCCCATTGCTAACCCATACAGTTCAGTATGAGGTATCCTGAAGCATTCAGAGTTCCTTTTACTGGAACTAAGGGGCCAAGCCCAATACCTGAAAAACAATCCCACACCATCATTCCTCCTCCACCAAACGTCACACTTGGTACAATGCAGTCTGAAATGTACTGTTCTCCTGGTAAC
>BSAI01000109.1:2548095-2591070 GCA_036245035.1 Adrianichthys oophorus | reverse complement strand
AAAACCCACGCATGCACGGGGAGAACATGCAAACTCCACACAGAAAGATCCCCCAGCCAGGACTTGAACCGGGAACCTTCTTGCTGTGAGGCAGGAGCGCTAACCACTGCGCCACCGTGCAGCCCCGAGCTCAGAATTGTGCTTGCTAACATCCAAGCTAAACTGACTTCACTTATGGCACTGGAAGCTAAGCTAACTCCACTCTTGGAGCTTGATGCTAAGCTAACGTCTCTGCTGGAACTTGTGCTTGAATTCTGATGAGAAACAGCAAGAAATGAACAACAGGAAAATCGGCTTGACCTCATGGATAGAAGAATGACTTGGATCAACAAGTAAGAATGAATAATGTCATTCTCATGGGATTTCAACTCAAACCCCGGGCTAGGTCTGGAGCAGCTAACGTTAGCACAGAAGCTAGCGGGGCAGCAGTGGAGAGTCAAGTTGGATCAATTCTCATTTCTAAAGGGATTTCTCTGGATCTGAAGACCATCGAGATCTGCCACCCGCTTCCCAGGAGAAAGGAGTCAGAGAAACCAGCGATACTTATCAGGTTTGTGAAAAAAAAAATACAAAATATCTCTGATGAAGCAAAGAAAACTTTTGAAAGGGATGGCTGTTTATCTTAACGATCATCTCACCAAAATTAATGCTGCACTGGCAAAGTACACCAGGCTCCTAAAGCGGAAAAAGCAGATCCAGAGCACATGGGTGCTGGATTCCAGGATCTATGTTAAACCAAACGGGCTACTGACCTGTCCAAGCCAATGGTCACCACCAGCATGAAAGACTTTGAGAAATGTGTGGTCACGGACGTCTGATCCTTTAATTGATGCATAATAAAGTCAAATATGATTTTAAGAAAATATGGCGCCAATGATCTACCACTGACTCTTAGGTCAACTTTAACCCTGATTTCCAGCAGCAATTTCTGCCCTGCAGACAACTTGAGCCCAACTTACTTGCTGTGATATCAGCTGAAGGACAATGGACCTGACAAACGAAGTCTGCAGTCATAACAACGAGGATAACTTTATAAACTTTGTTTAAACCAGAAGGATGGTTGTTAATCAGGCAGCACGAGAAGGAATACCGCCTTGGACAAAGGCTTTAATCAAATCACTTGACTTGGTTCCCTAAGTATGATTCATGACCAAGTTACAAACTGGATATTGATAACAAATGTAAAGTAAATGGTGTAGCTAAATCGAGGTGGGATTATATAAATTCGCTTCCTCCCACTCCCTTTCAAGCAACCTATCATTTGATGCTTAGTTACCCTATGTTTGACATGTTTTTATGGATGTAAACCTGTGATGATTGTGTTTCTTATGTGTTATTCTTGCCTGATTGCTTGAAATAAACCATTTCCAATCCAATTCCAATCCAAAATTAATCCTGAAATGCACAGGGAGCCAACGCAGCCATTTTAAAATGGGTATTATGTGTTCCCACCACCTGCTCCCCGTCAGAACTCATGCTGCAGAGTTCTGTAATAATTGTAAGCTTACAAAAGATTTTCAAGGTAAACCAGAGAGCAGGGCATTACAATAATCTAGCCGATTAAAAATAAAAGCATGCATCAGCATCTCTGTGGTGCCAAGAGAGAGGAATGGACGGTGAAAATATGATGTGAGCATGATATGGGTTTTGTGACTGATTTGTGAAGTGGACGAAGACGCCTGACATGCGAGGTACATGGGTTTGAATGGAAATGATTTGAATGTCTACTGCTAATGCGGACTGGTATATGACGCTGGTAAGGTTCTACATACATACACCTACAGGGTATTTTTGCTGTATACACTGAGTTTTTACACAGTACCTAACTACTGAGTATTTACATGTTGTGTCAACGTGTCTTATGAAGTACTTATCACACTTAAGAACAAAGTAAGTACAAGTACCTTGAATTTACTACTTCACGTATTGTAAGTTTCATGATATTTAGCATGTATAACAAGATAGTATGTACATAGAAACTACCTTTGAAGTACTGTAAAAATGGCCCAGGGTCAAATGTCTGAAGAGTCATAACCCCCGATTGTAACCGTAAAATCTTTCCAACACAAGAGACCCTCAGCTTGTATTTGTTTGCTCAGCTGCTGGACAGGACAAGAAACAAAAATGAAAACAGAATGGAGCCGAGCAGGGAGCTTGTGACACGCCCAAAGTGTTTTTTCTGTCACAAATATGATCTTTTTCAAATTACTTTTTTTTTTGTCTGATCCTGATTCACAACAATTTGTGAAACAAAGAAATAATCAGAAATATAATTTTAAGATTTGCTATTTGTGCCAAATTACATGAAACTTACTATTAACATGTTGAATTAAATTTAAATACCAATTAGTTGCTGTCAGGATGCTAGAATTTAGAAGCTGGGGAAAGTATGGTGCACTGGGGTTCTGTCTTCTATTCTCACTTACTTCTACTCTCCTCTATTTTTTTTATCACATATTTATTTTTATTTTTAATTTGTTCTACATACCCATTTGGTGCAGTGTGATTCATGTGTTGTCCCTCTCTCCCCATTCCAGATTCCAGGTGGATCGTCTGTACTATTGTTCTTGGTCTGGACCTTGCCTCTGGCTCGTCTTGTGTCTCGGAGCGGGAGAGATTCCAGGTGGATTGTCTGTGCTCCTGTCTTTGACTGTGGACCTCACCTCTGACACATGCAGCTGTCCCCCAGTTCCATCTGGATGAAGTCCATCTGCTACACTATTAAAACGTGTAGTTGTAGAGTTAGATAAGCTCATTCTTCTTTAACAGTTCTAGCACATCACCTGTCCGTTCTGGGAGAGGATCCCTCCTTCATGTGGACATCGCTGAGATTTCTTGTTTTTTTTCCCCCAAGACTGGGTTAATTTTTAAGAGTTTTTCCTTACAGAGAAGGAGGGTCTAAGGCAGGGATGCCAGCTTTGCTTAGTCTGTTTATTTTAGTATACCAACCAGCTATTGTTTATATGTTATGACTGACTTTATGTTTTTGTGCAAATACCAGTGTGAAGCCCATTGAGACAACTGTGTTGTAATATTGGGCGATAGAAATAAAATTGAATTTAATTGAACAGTTTAGTCTCCCAAATGATCAGTTTCTGAAACAATAAAAAAATATAAACAGTTGACCACTATCCTTTTGACAAGATCAGAAATAAAGAGCACTGGAGAAAGTGAAAGCCACTGGGGGGCTGGGGGTGGGGGTGGGGGGTAATTTTTGGAGCTGGCCTCTGCCTGGCGCTCATGTTCTCCATCCTTCTCTCTGGACCTGTTTCAGGGAGGCTGGTATTGGTATTGGAGTTCATCTTTATGACCTTAACTAATACAGAAGCAGGAGCAGCAGAGTCAGTGTACTCCAGATTATTGTTTATTTTTTGTTCACTGATAAACAAACTAGAGGTGTTTTTTCCCTAAAACTGTTTAAAATAACAAATTAAAACAAACATTTAAAAACCCTAGGTTGACAAAGGGACATTAAGTTTTACACGCAACCAAATGTTTTTTCATGGGCTGCCCGGTGGTGTAGTGGTCAGCGCTCTTGCCTCACAGTGAGAAGGTCCTGGTTTGAATCCTGACTGGGTCTTTTCTGTGTGGAGTTTGCATGTTCCCCGTGTGCATATGTGAGTTTTTTTCTGGACACAATCTAAAAACATGCTTCATAGATTAATCGGTCACTCTAAATTGCACCTGTGTGAGAGTGTGTGGCCCTGCAACAGTCTGGTGACCTGTTTAGGGTGTACCCCGCCTTCACCCAAAAGTAGCTAGGATAGGCTCAGGCAACCCCATGACCCCAAAAGGGATTCAACAGGTTTGGAAGAGGATAGATGGATGGATGTTTACTCTTCATGGTCATTAAAATCTGTGATATTTACCAGTTTAAGGTTTTTTCCTTCCGGAGTTCATGATTGTCTCATAGCTGATGTAGATGGTGACAGATGTTTGTTCAAGCTCCATCATGGAGCTTTAAGCAGCTGCTGTATGTCTGCAGGCATAAGGAGCTGAACCTCTTCTGCTGCTGCTGTGTGCAGGTTTCTATGTCACCTTGATAGTGAACCGGTGGTGGAACCAGTACACCAGCATCCCACTCCCGGACAGGATCATGTGCGTCTTGTCAGGAGGCCTGCAGGGGAACGACGAGCGAGGGCGCCTGCTCAGACGTACCATGATGCGCTACGCCAGCCTGTCCGCACTGCTCATCCTCCGCTCTGTCAGCACTGCCGTTTTCAAGCGCTTCCCCACCATGGACCACGTGGTGGAGGCCGGTGAGAGCTTCCAGAGAGGGTTACCCCTCACCAGCTACCTCCACTCTGATCAGCTGTCAGCGCCACCTAGTGTTTACAGCTGAGAAGTAGATTGGGAAGCTGACATTGTAAGAGTGTGTTCACTCTTTATCCAGTACACTCTTTCTGAGGCTTATGCTCCTAACAAATGAAGAAGCTGGAGCAGTGCTTATGCCATCTGTGCAGGATTCATGACCAGAGAGGAGCGTAAGAAGTTCGAGGGTCTTCACTCTCCTTACAACAAGTTCTGGATTCCCTGTGTTTGGTTCACCAACCTGGCTGCAGTGGCTCGCTGCGAGGGCAGAATCAGAGACGACCACACGCTCAAGCTCCTGCTGGAGGTGCAGCTCTTCAATCACAGACAGAGGGTCTTTGAGCTTCAAGGAGGCATCACTGACAGACATTAGCTGGATGTTCCAAAGTCATGTTTCTGTGGTGAGCTAGAAGCTAAAATGAGCCTCAGCTGAGAGCGTTGTCATAACACACAGGTAAAACAAAGCCTCCATATTCTGTTTCCATGAAGCCAGCCTGCAGGTACCAATTGTTGCAGTTCCTCAAATGACCACTGGAGGCTTCTCCTAGAAACCAATTTCCCTTTGACTCCCATTTTTAAAAATGCTCAGTCAGTCACTACTTTGATTGACTTGATCCAGCCAATCAGCAGTGAGTGAAGTGGAATGGCAGGTAAGCTAGCAGGACGGCAGATGTCAATTCTTTGGCGCCCACTACTATAGATGGACCACTTTAGCAGGACTGAAACAGATGGGTTTCTGTCCTGGTCCGAAAAAACCTGGAAGCTCAGGACAGGAGAAACGCAAAGAGTATGATAAAGACTAAATCCTTTCAGGTATTTAATACAGCTTTAGAGGTTCATTTTTACTATGTGGAAGTGCAGTTGTTGAGAAACATTTGAGCTGGTACTGGTGGTGTCTAACAGTTGCTCAAAGCCCCTCCATGCTGTCAGTATCACCGCAGGCTGGGGGTCCTGGAGTCACGTGTTTTTGGTTATACCGGACAGGAACTGAACGCCTTCAGAGGGAAGTGCAGCTTGCTGTTTCACTACGATATGGTGAGCGTGCCCCTGGTCTACACTCAGGTCAGTGCTGATCAGAACGCCACACACATGCTCTCCTCACAGACTCATTCAGTTTGGTTATTCTGTCCTGCAAGGACTAGATTGGTTTTGAAAGTCCTCTTTCATACTGCGCGTTGGAATGAAAATTTAACTCTCGCCACAAACTCAACAAAATTTGTACACACCTTAGACTCAGTTTTCTCACAATACATGGGAAAAAACTTTTGTTTGAGTGATATTCACAAAATTTCACACATACAACACCAACTTAAGTCTACAACCATCAAAGTTCTGCTGATCTTTGACCTCGGAAAGAAGATGCCATCTTGAATTGGACAAAAAAACGCCATTTTGAAAAAGTGTTTTTACAATGAATGTGCAGAATGGGGGGTGGGGGTTAGCAGCCACTTAACCAGTGAGGGTAGATAAAAAGGGGACATTTTGTGCCTGCGTGCCATACAACACTCCTCAGGGCTGTAATTATAATTATATCAATAAGAAAGGTTGAAAGACCCACAAATATTTGGTATTTTTCTGTTGATGGAGCACATGTACAAAGAAAATTACGAATAAAACTGTGTTTCTGGGTATTTCTTTACTCAAATAGTTTGTAATCAGGAGCAGATTTAAAGAATGCCGTTTGAAAAAGCTTTTATTACTGGCATAGGTGCTACAGTTGTCAGGCTACAAGCTCCCTGCTCTGCCCCATTCTGATGCATCCACTTGCAGACAAGTAAATCCACGAACGTCTTTGTTTTCCTCGTCTGAGCTGGAATCTGGATCAAACTTTACCAAATAGGTTGGGGTTGTGAAGGGCTGTAAGAGAGTGTAAATAAAGGGATCATGGGAGATGAGTAGAGGCTTAGTTCCGCACCAACAGTCACGCCCACAACTCAGAGGTGAATTTCTAATGAACTCCTGCTGCTCTGTATAAACTATGTCTTAGGAAACAACGCAGATTTTTAAAAGTTTGGCTAAAATATGCTCAATCCTACTTAAAAGATCACTGTGAACGCTTTGAAAAAAGACAAGATAAGACAAGGCAAAAGATGACCAGAGGGGACTTTAAAGGTGTTTAAAATGCATACAAATGAATCAAGAAACACGCGTACGAAAATGTCAAAACCTAACACCACGAGTGCTGTAAAGCACATTCAAATAATTATCTGCAGTCCACCATTCTCAACAGTAAAAAGGGTCAGCGTCTTGGAGGCATGATGAAGTAGAACATAAGGACATAACATATGGACACCAGCAGGGACTGTCTGTCTGTTGTCCTGTCCTCCTTCAGCGTCTGGCTTTGTAAAGATCAGGGATGAGCAACTCCAGGCCTCGAGGGCCGACGCATCTGCGTGATTTCCAGATATCCAAGCCCTACTCACCACTGATTACCTGGTTCAGGTGTGTCCAAAAAATTAGAACATGCCAGAGCAGAGTATGTTGGAAAACATGCAAGGTCGAGGCCTGGAGTTGCCTATCCCTGGTATAGAGGATATCGCCAAATCTCCAGCAGGAGGTCCACAAGCTTCCATCCAGGCCGCCTGTGGAATGTTCAGGATTCCTTTGATGACAGCAAATGTCAGAAAATCTTCCCACTCGCAGCAACAGCAGCATGTGGCCCATGTCCTTCTCTTCAGGTGGTGACTTTGGCGGTGTACAGTTTTTTTCTGGTGTGTCTGATTGGTCGTCAGTTTCTGGACCCCAGACAGGGTTACCAGGGCCATGATCTGGACCTGTATGTGCCAATCTTCACACTGCTGCAGTTCTTCTTTTATGCTGGCTGGCTGAAGGTCAGAAGGAGTGAAATCTAAAGTTAGTTCCGTTTTAGGAGTGATCAGTGACTTCATTTTCTCCTTTCGCTGTTTGCCCTGAAGGTTGCAGAACAGCTGATCAACCCCTTTGGAGAAGACGATGATGACTTTGAGACCAACTGGCTAATCGACAGGAACTTTCAGGTGAAAAATAAACCTTTAGATTTTACTTGTTCATATTTCCTCTGTTTTTTAATAGAGGATGTTGAAATATTAAACTTGATCAGGAACGTCTCTTTTAGCATATGGTGTTCACGCTGGACTGTCGCTACCTGAAACGAGCGCGTGCAGGTTTGGTGTGAAATGTCAAAGCGGTGCAAATCTGGTGAATCTTGCTCCAGGCTTTTTTTTCACAACTCTATTCCGATTTATGAAAGACTAGGTGTAGTAGAGTTCCAGTCGGGCACAAACCACCACAATTGATTTCTCCTCCATGATTCATTTTCAGTTGGCACTTCTGTGTTTTGAAAAGAGATTCTGTTGACTGTTTTCGTGCCTGAAGTTTTGTCATTCTTACAGCTTAAATCACATCTGGGTTTGTTTGTGTTGTAATCAGTTGCTTCTGTTTGACTCCATTCTTCAGCGTGGTCACATGTTGATGCGATGTCTTGCAGGTGTCCATGATGGCGGTTGATGAGATGTATGGAGATCTGCCGGTGATGGAGAGAGACAGATACTGGAACAACTCCAATCCTCGACCTCCATACACGGCTGCCACGCTCTTTGTCCTCCGCAAACCCTCCTTCCAGGGCTCTACCTTTGACATGGCGTGAGTTCCCCGAGTCCTGTCCTCTGAGCCTACTTAATGCTTGACTGAACAGGCAGAGATACACTACTCATAATGAGCTGGGGATTTAGTTAAAAACTCAGTGATGTTTAAAACACTGTTTCACCTTCATAGAGGTAGATGTATTGTGGTGACAGACCCCAGAATTCTCACAGCTGGACTTCAGGAAGTGGGAGTGGATCATGTGGTACAGCCAGCAATGACCTCTGACCTGAACCCCATGGAGCAGGTCTGGGACCAGCTGAAGCAGAGACTGGATGATCGGACCCCCAAGTGACCTGGTAGAACTGCATGTAGAACTTGTGGAAGAGTGGAACACCTCAGAACAACATGAAGAGTCTAGTGAGGAGCACGAGACGCCGCTGTCAAGCTGTCATTGCAGCAAATGGTTGAAACACCTGCTACTGACACGGTCCATGGCCGTGGTTTGGAGATATCTTTATTGTTGCCTGAATTTATACAAATATGAAAGTAATAAAAATGTTGTTTCTTTTTCATTCATTAGTAATATCAAAGGGAGCTTTCATTATTTTATTTCATTTCATTAAGATACAGAGCAAATAAAAAGAACACTCATGGAAATAACAATCTGACTAACTTATTAGGAGTAGTGACTGTAATAAAAGATGAAGTTTATAGTTTTAAGAGCATTAAACGTCTCAGTAAAAACTCCAATCCTCCACAGGCTCCCTAAAGAGGAAATGCACTTCCAGCCTCTGGAGAACATTGCAGAGAACATGGAGGAGTCAGGCATGCGCCACCCCAACATTGCCTTGTTCAACCGCCTCCTCGGTGCCGCCCACTCACCATCAGGTTTTATGGGCGGGGCTTTTCGACGCACGTCGGCACAGCTGCAGAGGCTCCAGCACTCCCCCAGTACTGACCGGTGTGTCAGTGATGATGATGAGGACGAGGACAGCTGTAAAATCGGAAAGGCGGGTTCTCTGCCGTCTTGCCTGGGACAGGACACCCAGAGCACGGTGTGCAGCCTCAGGGACGACAGGAGTGTCAAAACGCCCCTGCTGGACCTTCAGTTCAGGAAGGAGCAGGATCAGGGGGGAGGGAGTCTTTCCTCTGATGTGAAAAGGGAGCTGGAAGGGAAGAGCAGAAGAAAGATGAAGGAAGGACGGAATAAACAGAAGGGACAGACATGCAGAGCTGCGGTGTCACTGCTGCCCCCTCCACCACAGACAGGTCAGCCAGCCTCTGTGGTCCCTGCTCCCTCCCGGCCTGCTCTCCCGCTCCACTCCTGCCTGGAGCACTGCAGGTCCCAACCGTCCATCAGCAACCTCTGGCCTGTACCTGCGACCCTTGACTCTGCCTCAGCTGGAATCAAGATGTCTCTCCTCACTGTGCCCCCTGATGGTGAGCCGCAGCGTGTTCGCAGCATGAGCATGGGGTCAGAGTTCACAGCCTCTTAGGTGGCCACTGATGATGTTTCCTGGGAAAGCAGTTGGGAAATTTGTTGGCCTTGAAACGAAGCTTTCAGTTTGACCCCTCATGGAGTTTCTGGAAACTTCCTCCTGTCCTAAAAACTGCAGCTGGAGGCTGAGAAATTCAACAAAGGTGAAGAGGACCACATGGAAAACCGGGACTTTGGAGGAGCGTGAGACAAACGTTCATTTCATCTATATTCAATCAACACTTTCCTTAGCAAAAAGTCGTCTGGACGAGAAGTAGAAGTAGAAGTAGTCTATGTTAAAAGGGCGGCAGTTTACCACTATCTATATATTGTAAGCTTAAAATGTTCTAAATTACTCTGAAGTGGTATGCAGTTACTTCTGAAGTTACTGCACATTTATGGTCGATAGTATACTTTACTAATACTCAAGTATATTTAATGAAACTAACTCCAGGTCTTCCACTTTTTGCTATAAGGTTCACCGGTTCTTAGTGTATCATAGTTTCCTGGAGGATGAGGATATGTGGGGATGGTGGGTCCAACAAGGTTCTAAATAGCATGTTTTGCTCTCTGCCATTTACTTTCTGTTATTATAGTTTACTAGAGTGACTGTGATCCTGTTTAAACACTAATCTAAAGCTCTAAAGCTCATCCTATCTATCCTGATTCTGGATGAAATGTTTTGGTTTTATTCAAAAACTTTTTTTAAAAACTAATGATGAAACCAGTTAATAAAAACTAACGATGAAACCAGTTAATAAAAACTAACTATGAACTCGTCTCACTCACTTTGATGTTATTTTTAATGAACATTTCCTAAATGAACTTTGCTAAATTGTGATGTACAACTTTGACCAGCAAGTGGCGATAGAAGTTAACTTAAGCTTCACACCTTGTTTAGTTGTCATTTAGTTTCTGAAGTGTTTTGTCCCCCCTCCTGGTGGACGTCCTGTATGGTCAGGAAGGACCTTGGTGGAGCTGAAGGTGGAGCTTCTTCAGGACAGCAGCTCTCAGAGATCCTTAAAGTTCAGCCAGAGTCACCTGATTCCTTCCACTGCCACTCAAACAAATCTGAATTCATACGTGAAAAAGTTTCAAGATCACAAACGATTGTCTTAGTAAGAACACAAAACGGGGGCCTCCTGGAGAGCACAACTGACTTTAGGAGGTGCCAGCGAGCTGAGCAGAGAAGAAACATGACCTCCTGAGGAGTCACCTTGAAAATGTAGTGGTCAGAAAGCAGCAAATAGGACTGTTCCATTAGTCATGTGAAAATAAAAAGCCTAGCCGTGTTCTCACGCATCTGCACCGACACGAAACCCCTCAGATTCCCATTCAAAACCAGAAGCTTGAAGCAGTGAAACTCCAGCACCAAAAGAAAATCGTTTTCTTTCTTTAAATTTGCTCTGTGAAATTCTGAACTTGTTCCTGAAAGAAAGTGTTAAAAAGGAAAATTTGAGGACCTTTTTGAATTTAAATGAATCTATTCTAAGGAGTTGCTGTTTGCCTCACAGTTTTCCAAACTGCCAGAACTGGTTTCTCTTAAACTGATCATTATGTTTTCTAAAAACCGTCACTTTTGAAACAGAAGAATCTTGGCCTCCTTGCTGCTTCTCATTACTGGAGCCAGAGTGCAGTGCAGGCAAATCCAGGCACAACACAAACAAAAATAAACTTTGCATGGTTTATCAAGATGCACGGCGGCAGCCCCCCCCCAGCAAGCCTCTGACTATCTGTGTGCAATGGACCCGACATTCTGTTCCGGCTCCCCACCCAGGTCAAAGGTCCTGCCAGCTCCATCAATGTGCAGGAGTAGCATCCCCCCTGTTTCCTAACAAAGCCAGAGAATGGAGGCTCCACTGAAAAAGAACCAGTTTCTATAACATGAACGAATGAAAGCCACGATAAAACCAATCTTTGATTTACAGTCAAAATAACAGAAGAAATGCAGCAAAGTGTAAGAAAGCTGCACAAAATGATGTGAATCTCTGTTTACACAGCAAAAAACCTGACTCTGTTTTGATGTTTTATTGGTGCTTTTTGAACAGGTGAAGCTCCTCACCTGTTGAACAGAGTTAACAAATGTCTCAGACAAATTCTCCTGTTATTTTCATCAAAGTCTGTGGCGTAGGCTACTTGTTCAACAGTCTGACCTCAGGGGGAAATCCCTTTTCTTTCATTTCTTTCTGTCGCACTGTGACGTTTCCCCAAAGACCTGCCATGTTCTTTGCACAGTTTCAGTGACCCAGAAGAAGACCGCCTCCCCCAATTCTCAGCAGGTCATCTTCAGGCACTTGGTCGCTTTCAAACCAGCAACCTGGTTTTTGTCTTTTTCCTTTCCTTTTCCTTTTTCCTTCTCAGGTTTTCCACATCAGCGTGTTCTGTGGTGGATTGAGTGTCGCCTCAGCTCAGGTTTCTGGGGAAATGTACCAGATTCTGCTGTCATTAGGTGTGAAAACACGAGTGTGGGCGACAAGTGTTGGTTTCTTTGGAACCAGAAGAAGTGAGGTCAGCAGGCAGCTTTACTGAAACTCTCTCTACCCTGCAGCTAACCATCAGACCAAACTTACCACACGAGTCTGCGAGAGCGCTTCTTCACCTCTGCTGCTCCTCAGTGTGTCGCAAAAAACGGAGAGGGGAAAAAACAGAAGAGAAATGTGGGATGAAAGGAAACTGATAAGTTTCTTGGAATCTGAAAGTGTGAAGGCCTTTTCTGCTGCGACACGCGGGATCCCACAAGTCACACAAAGAATTCTGGGGGAAGACTTCCGTCAGACACGTTCTATCACCACCAGCTTCATCAAAGCAGATTATCTCCAATCAGCTGATGGTTAATGTGTGACTGATCACGTAAAAGCAAGCGCATCTCTCATGTTTCTTTCTGTCAGAGACGTGCAGTCAGGGATGATAACCAGCATTAAACACACGAACTACTTCCTGCCTTGGACAGAAACAGATTCCTGATCTCGTACTGCTTTTGCACATGAAGCCTGCCAGTTACAAAAGTGACTCCAGAAGTCTGGGAACGAGACAAGCTGGTTCAGAGAAACCCGGTCTGACATCCTATCCACCGCATTTTTGGTGTAAAACTGAAACCAAAAACACAAAGAGTTATTGACACAGCTGGATTCAGGTCAGTGCTGGGGAGGACAGTTTCCCTTTGAACTGGTGACAGTGTTAGCTTCTGCTGATCTCTATGCAGCCTTTCAGACCAGCTAACTGACGAGGAGTGTTACCAAGCAAAACCAGTGTCAAACTAATAAAGTAAAGTGTTTTCTCTTTGAATCGTGTCATGTGACCTCTGGGCAAGCAGACGACTCCATTTGTCCTTCCGTCTGGGTACCTGTGCATTTACTGTTGACCGAGCGTTTCAGGTGCTCTGGTCTCTCCCTCTCAGGTACATGAAGAGGCGCTCACAGACTTGTCTGTCTTGTTTTTGGTGTGTCTGTTTTTCAGCACTGCCTCCCTCACATGCACAGACACGACTCCCCTGGTTGTTCAGTTTGTTTAAAACCTGCTCCAAAGAAAATGGTGTTTTTGGTGTTTCTAACATGTTCTTGTAGAATTTTTCTTTAAGTGGAGGACATAGCTATAAAAATTGAAGATAAAAACTGCATCCCTGAGTATTTCTTTATTCAAATCGTTCTGAATCAGGAGCAGACAAGCAAATGCACCGCTAATGTTAGCTTGGGGTTGTGAGGGGCTGTAAGCTAGCGGGAGAGCATGTAAACAAAGGGATGATGGAAAAGGAGTGTAGGCTCAGTCCACGCCAACAGCCCCGCCCACACCTCAGAGGTGAACTCCTGCCGCTCTGCAGACACTACGTCCTAGAAAACAACACAGGTTTTTAAATGTTGTCTAAAAACAGCACAATCATCATGAAAAGACCACTGGGAACACTTTGAAAGTAGGTCAAAAGATGACCGGAGTGGGAGTGTAATGTAAAGCTGCCCTGATCTAAAGTCAATCAGCATTTTCCCCTTTTGTTTTTTTTTTCACTTTTTTCTGGGGATAAATGGAAACCATTTATCAGGATCTCCTGAGGCCTGAGGTGTGTGTGTATGTATTGTGTTGTACTTGTAAGAACCAACCCAGCATGTTACAATTTTCAATGTGTTTATTTCACCTTTGAACGTTCAAACCAAGTCGAACCTCAGATCCAGGAACAACAGTGCGGTTTCCGTCCTGGTCGTGGAACTGTGGATCAGCTCTACACCCTGTCTAGGGTGATGGAGGGTTTGTGGGAGTTCGCTCATCCTGTCCATATGTGTTTTGTGGATTTGGAGAAGGCGTTCGACCGTGTGCCCCAAGGTGTCCTGTGGAGGGTACTTTGGGAGTATGGGGTCCGTGGAGCCTTACTCAGGGATGACAGGACTCTGTATGACCAGAGCAGGAGCTTGGTCCGCATAGCCGGCAGTAAGTCAGACCTGTTCCCAGTTCATGTTGGACTCCAGCAGGGCTGCCCGTTGTCACCGGTTCTGTTCTGTTTTTATGGACAGAATTTCTAGGTGCAGCCAGGGTCCGGAGGGGGTCTGGTTTGGGAACCACAGGATTTCCTCTCTGCTCTTTGCAGATGATGTTGTCCTGTTGGCTTCATTGAGCCAGGACCTCCAGTATGCATTGGAACAGTTTGCAGCCGAGTGTGAAGCGGCTGGGATGAGGGTCAGCACCGCTAAGTCTGAGACCATGGTTCTCGACTGGAGAAAGGTAGTTTGTCCTCTCTGGGTGGGTGGAGTGCTCCTTCCTCAAGTGGAGGAGTCAGTTGCGATGGCCCAGGACCACTCTGGGTCTGTCAAACAAAATGTATGCTTCTTCTGCTAACGTTCTTTATAAAAAGGACTTTCAATTATTTCTAAAAGAGAAATTCATAGTTGAAGTTGGTTTAAGGATGGAAAGGATGCAAGAAGAATGATAAAACTAGAAAATAATATTTTTATAATCCAGATTTCGAGATGAAATTAGAGATGTGCGAGGACCCAATACCTTAAAAGTGTTGCACTGTAAAGCTGCATTTTCCCACTTCAGAACCCGCTGGAATTACACAGATGGTCAAACAGTTACAGTAATTCAAAGAGCGTGTGTTGTTTCATGTAGCCAGCAACAGCTCCAGTGGTAAAGCCATTTTGGCATCAGCCCTGCATGGTTGTGCCGATTGACAGCATAAGAGAGAACTGGACAAAGATGGTGTGACGGCACCCATTGAAAATGCCTTACCTCAGGCTCCAGCAAAATGAACCCAGTTCAACCATTTTTTTCAATACTGACGTCACCATGTTGGAGCCAGACGACAGTGATTGGTCCGAGTCAATCTGAGTCACTAGTTTCCATGGCAACCACAGTCACAAATCATGAGTAAGCTTGTTCAAAGTCCACACCCCTTCCACTGAAAGCATGTTTGGGAGGATCTGTCAATCAAACATTCGAGGTAGGGGCCAGCGGGCACCACATGCTCCCTAGTAGGGCATCTGATTGGTCAGTTTAGAACTTAAACAGCTTGTGAAAAAGAAAAAAATATCATGAAAAAAAGAATCATCAAGAAGAAGTTATGAATGCATCAGAGACAGGATGGTTATTCTGACTGAAAGAATGACTGGGTCAGAGCTGTTACTATTATATTTTACAGTTATTTTATACTATAGTATTTCTCTATAGACGTCTGTGGGGTTTCGGCTTCTTGGAGCCAGCAGACACTTCCGGTTTGGAACACCAGGGGGAGGGGTCACTCAGTCCAGTTCTTATTTACAGTCAATGGTTCTGCCTTGATGTTCTTTACTGTTACAATAAGATTCCCCCAAAAAAAAGAGAGATAGAGTTGCTGCACACTTGAAAACGTCCTCTGAGTTTCTCCTTATTACAAAAAACCTTCCTACTTTGAGGCTCTGTTCTGATTGAAACTGGACTAAAGGTAAGCCTCAGTCGCATGCACCCATACGGGGTTGAACCGTACAGGTGATTCAGAAAATCCCACTCTGATCAGCTTTCGATCTATTTTTAAAGCATTTCCAGTGGTCTTTTCATTATTGTTCTGCCATTTTTAGTCAAATTTAAAAACCTGTGTGGTTTTCTAGGACACAGTTTCTGTAGAGCGGCAGGAGTTCATTAGAAATTCACCTCTGAGTTGTGGGCAGGACTGTTTGCATTGAGTAAGCCTGCCCTTACCTTCCATCATCCCTTTGTTTACATGCTTTAGTTACAGCACCTTTCAACTCCAACCTAACATTAGCGCTGCAACTAAAATGGTGAGCAATATCGGAGCCATCCAGCTGTGCAGTTCTGATCTAGATTCCAGCTCAGACGAGGAAAACAAAGACATACTTGGATCTATTTGTCTACTAGTCGTCTGACTTACAATGATATGAAAAAAGAAATTCTCAAATATGCAATTTTAAGCTTAATTTTCATCGGAGTGGGTCTTAAAAAAAACTAAGTGTGAATGGTTGCATGTTTACTGTTATAAGTGTACTGTTTTATTTGTTAACTCAATAATAAATGGTAAATCTCTATCGGGTTGTGTGGATGAGATGGGCTAAGAAGGTTAAAAACGGAATGTTTAAATTAAACATAAATTAAAGCTTTAATGTCAGCAGAAACCATGCCGTTCAGGTTCTTCTCTCTGCTGGCAACAAATGAAGCTTATATAATTCTGCATCAAGTTATATTTAACAACATTAGTCTCAGATGTGCTTCCAAGGGATCATTTTAAAAATCGAATTAAACAGGATCCATGGTTTTCCATGGTTTTATGTTAATCACCTTCCCTGGCTCTGGTTAACATGTGGGTGGAATTAAACACAAAACGGCATGAAATTTAACAGCCTCAAATCTTCACGAGAGGTTCTGAACCTCCAGGGTGTGAGGCTCCTGGAACAGAGCTTTCTGTTGCTGTTGCTGTGTCTCAAAGGCAGCCAGCAGTAAAAGTAACCTCCACCTGGCCGCAGCGCTGCTGTTTATGTCTGCGCTTCAGCTGTGGCAGCAAAACATGTTTTTCCCTCCAGGATCTGACACTGCATGGGCAGACGGCGTCTGCGCTGCGTCATCATCAAAGCCAACCTGAGGATGTCATTATGGAGGGTGAGGTGAAGCACACGGAGCAGCACTTTGCTCCTGACACCAAAACACTTCAGTCTGAACATTTGCTTTCACTCCTCAGTTTCCAGTCAGACGTCTTATAAAATGTGAAATGATTTCACTTTTATCGTAACTTTTTACCAGGAGTTTACTTCTGTCAAAACACAACAACGTCTGTGGCCTTACCTCTCCACGAACCCTTCTCATCTGTGGTGACTGCCTCTACGGCTTTCTGCTTACATGTAGGCAAATACACGGACAAAAGTTGAACTGCACTAATCCTTTGATTGCTTTTTAGTGCAGCCACCAGAGCAGTTGAGTCTCAGATCAGCCCCTGGCAGCTGCAGTTGCAGGGGTTTATCACGTACAGAAACTCAACCTCAGACCCATCAGATCACAAGCAGTCACATGAGTTTACACGTGTTCTGCCAGGAAATACAAATGCATCAAAACACATTGACCCCACATGCAGGTAAACACCACGAGGGGAGTGAGTAATCTGAATGCAGTAACGGTAAAGATGTCACTTGGATGGACCAACGACACCGTTCACTGTTCCTCACCGCTCCTGCTCCACACAGTCAGCTCTAGGAGGATGCTGGTTGAAGGCCATCTCAGGCTGCCGTGAGGCTCATGTCAGGCTTGTGTTTGCTTCTGTTCCTGAAGATTATAGTGGCCCGAAGTGCAAACCACATCCACCAATCACTCAACACAAAAACACACTAAACATCACAACCACAATTATAACAGCTAAACACAAAATAAAAAAACAGCATCACATTTTATAAATAAAGACAACATTCCAGAAACGAAAACAGAAAAATAAAACAATTCCAAGCAAATGAATAAAAAATAAACTTTTTGAAAAACTACAATAATTTCCAGAAATCAAAATGAAATGTTAAAAAAATGTAACAAAATAAGAAACCAGGAAAGGTGGGTACTGTTGGACATCTCTGGAAATTACTTTTGTTTTCCCAAATGTTTTGGTTTCTGCAATTTTGTTTTGATTTCTCAAATGTATGTTTTGTTGTTCTTTGTTTTGTTTTCTAATCGTGGTTGTGATCGTTTATGTTTTTGTGTGGAGTGATTTGTTGATGTGATTTTGACTTCAGGGCCACCGTAGAAGTGTCACATGGTGTCATGATGGTCCTTCACGTCGACCTTCACGACTGTCTGGCTTGAAGAAAAAATTACTTTCATTTTAGAACTGAACTGGTTGTCAAAATTTTAAGAGATCAAAAGTGAGCAGACAGCAAACAGTAGGGATCAATCAACAAGTTTTAGATTAGTGTTTACACTCACCTGTCAACAAAAAAGGCTTTACAAATAAATACCACAACACTACTTTATCGTTTATTCTACACAAAAACTGAAAACAAACACATTTTCAAAAATACTAAGAAAATGAAAAAGAACCTCTCATATTTCTGTGAACCATTTCTGTTCACAGAAATATGAGAGTACTAAAGCCTAAAACACTAGAACAACATAAACATGACAATAATATGAATAATATTTATAAATCATTCAATAGGCTGGATACAAAGGCAAATAAAAGTAAAAATCAACCAAGTTCATGCAGCATAAAGGTGTGCTTGTGAGCAGCTAAAATCCAACACAGAAAAGATTATACAACCAAAAACAAATTAGTTCAATAAAGTTTAAAACGAAAATAATCAAACTTCAAATGGGATTCTTTAGAACTAAAATCATAGCATTGCTTCAAATATTTGTTTGCTTTTGAATGAAATCCTCATGAAGGCAGAAGGTCTCAGGTCTACATGGAAGTTGTTCAGCAGGTGAGAAGCAAACAACAAAAAGTATTTTGGTGACTTTTCGCTCCACACCTGAGAATCGGACTGTTCTGGATGACCTGAACACTTGAAGGACGTTTGTTTTTTTAGAGTCAAAGTGGAGTTCTCTGCCTCTGTGGATGACCGTCATGCTAAGCTGAGCCGATGAGCCGGAGCTCCACAGTTACCATTCTGATGCAGGAGTGGGATCGGTTCTGTTCCAGCATCACAAACGGCTTCATCTTCCTTCCATCTTTACCAGTGAACTCTGCTGAATGTTGTTCCCGTTGACATGCATAAGTCATGTGAAGAGCTTGTGGAGAAAGTCAGCAGCTGCAGGGCGACATCTGCATGGCGAGCAGATGAGGAGGGATTGGGGCGGGGGAAGTGGGGATGACTTGTCTCGGGCCGACTCCCTGCCCTGACCTCTCCCCCTCCTCTTCCTCCCCTCCTTCTCCTGTCTTGCCTGCCTCCATGTCACCCCTGGGCTCCCTGATGGATGCTGACAGGAACGGCTGTCCTCCGTCCACTAACCCATCACCCCAAACCATCCACACCCCAACTTCCCTTCCCTCTCCGCTTTATTTGTTCATCCATCAGTCCCCCGGCTCTGATCGCTGTGACCTCGCTTTGGAAGTTCTGATCCCACGGCCCGGCTCGCAGGCTCTTCAAGGGAAAGACGTGTCCGAGCCTGGCTGTCAAGAGAGCATCTGGAGGAAGATCCGCTGCCCATCCATGTCCAAGGATCTCTGGTGTTCCTGAATGTTTCACATCACAACATGTTTTCTGCCTGCATCTACTCGGGCGGGATCCTTCAGAAAATCGAGTCAACCTGACAACTGCCTTTATAACAAGGGATTCAGAACACCTGTCCATGGCCGGCGTTAAACCCAGGTCTGGCGCCTTCTTTGACGTGTCCTCACACAGGCACTCCTGGGCGGGATGGAAGATGGCAGCTCATCAGCTCAAGCGCCTGCCACGGAAATAGAAGTGGGGCAGCTGAACGCACTACGTTCCACGCTGACACGGGTCAGTAATGATGAAGTAAACTTTACAAAACAGCCAAGGAAGGAGGGGGAAGTGGGGGCTGTCTTGTTTCTGTGGGGACATGCATTATTCATTGCATCAGCAGAGACATTGGGGAAATCACACGGCTGTAAGTAATAGCGTGTGTCACATAAATCAACAGCAATGATGACCTCATTTTAGCCAACAACTCCCTCCACCCACACAATCTGTAAGGAGCTCCAGATGCACCAGGAGGAACGCACGCACGTCACAGCGTGCACAGGTCAGTGCTCTGACAGTCTGTGAGAATGAACAGGAATAATAATGATGAAGATGGAAACAGCAGGGCAACCTTTTGCACTTGTTTGAATTCACCTATCTCCTTTTCCTGCTCTCATCGGTTTGGGATGAAGACTCAGCTTTCGAGGGTCATTCCAGTGAAGTGAAATATTCCACATGAAGTTCCTACAACAGAGCTGTAACTGTGGCCTCAACCTGCTGGTTACAATCCCTGTGTGGCCCCTGCTGGGCCACAGTGAAGACTTTAGAGGTCTTGGCCCAAACATGCTATAACAAAGTGTAATACTGAGTGTTTAGAGAAACCAAACCGACGCAGAAAGATGGTTCCTCGGGAGACTGGTGAAGGCTCTGCCCATCTTCCTCACACCAGGCCGAACCAAGAGACCGAGAAATATACAGCGGTTACTCTGTCATTCTGTTGGTCAGAATTACCATTCTTGCTTGGATACATCTTGATAATTCTCATTTTTGGATTTCATGGATGACCTGTTTTCCACAGGTGATATTTACTGTAGATTTACCATCCACCGACTGGAAAGAAGAATGTATCTGAGAACCAAAACATTTCCACCATCTTCTGTCTTTGCAGTTTGGTTTGTGGTTTCAGACTGTCATGTTTCGAGCAGCTCACGTCTTCTGCGTTCAGCATAATTGGTGCCATGATGTTGGACAACTGCATCTCAACATAATTAGTGATCTATGCTGCAGTAGAACCACGGTTCTGGTCCACCTCTGATAGTTCTCTGAGGTTTTCCGTCAGACTTTTCAAACTCAAAAGTAATCCTGCAGTCTGAGAGTCAAATCTTCACAAGATCAGCAGAACGTGAAAGAACCGGGTCATTAAAAACTGTAGGGACACAGCAGGGACAGAATGCAGAGAACCATCAGGTATTGGTTCTTACCGTCCCTTCACCCAGAACCTGTACTGATCCAGGGTTAGAAAGCTCAAATCCCCACAGAGCCCTCACATCCTGGACACAATCTGTTTAGACTCCTCCCCCCAGACCTTTCAGAGCGCTGTACACCAAAACCACCCGCCACAAAGACAGCTTCTTCTCCCCAGCCGTCACTCTGATAACCAGTCACAGAGTGTGAAACCACACACATTAGAATTATTAACCCAGCTTGAATATTGTACATGTCTTTATTTATGTCCTATGTTCATGTTTTACCACTATTTATGCTTTGTCTTTGTATGAGAGATCATAAATGACTGAAATCCAATTGCTTGTATTTGTGCACTCATACTTGGTCAATAAATCTGATTCTGACTGTGGAGGAAAAAGGCAACAATTTCCAGAGACGTCGTGGGAAATGAAAGTTCATGGAAGCTCATTCCTGCTTGAGCTTGTGCCCTCCACACAGGTGACCTCCACCTCTAAAACCATTAAAACAGATAACTCTCTGACGCCATCCGTCTGCACTCTTCAACACACCGTTGACCCTCGCAGGTGTTGTGATGTGATGTGATGTCACAGACGCAGAGCACAGCCAACATCTCCAGCTTTCCCTCTTGATCACCGTGTATCTTCACATTGTACTGGATGTGAACTGCTTTAAAGGGAATGGAGCAGAGTTGTGAAACAGGTTTTCCAGGAGCCATGCCTCATGGTGGTTTTAGGGGAGCGGTGCTGCTGACTACACCCCTAAAAACATCCTTCCTGTTCCAGTGCCATCACTACCGTTTTCTCTCATCTCTCTGGTGTTCCATGAAATCCCTTATCTGTCAGTGTTTCACATTTCATGCTCTCAACACTCTCCAGCTGCAGTGTTCTGCATGTGGTTGTACAGCAGCCTGAAGGCTCTAGACAGCTAAAAAGGAAGTAGCAGACCTACCACTCCACTCATTAGATGTAAAAAAAGAAAAAATCCCTTTCGGGGTCACTGTGCTGCCAGAGTCTGTCCTGGGTACTGATGGGCCAAAGGTACATCAGGACAGGTCCAGGGACTGCTGCCGGCACGTGTGCCTCGCCTGTCCCAGGAATAAACTGCCCGGCTAAGTGGGGATCCCCCACTCTAATATGCCGCCGCTGGCCGGTGTTGTTACAAGGTTCGCCCCCCCCCCCGCCAGAACGATCCCTAAGACTTGGGAAGCAGAATCCAGCAGAGGAAATGTTCCTTGGTATAACACTGACACCAGCGGGCAGCAGCAAAGAGACGGGGATCCCTCTGCTGCCGTTTTTATTTTCTTTCATCATTCTCTTATTGACATCTCTCTTTTTTTGCCACCACTTCCGTGTCCATTGCAAAAAAAAGAATATATCTTTATTTCCCAGCAGAGCTATCAGCTATCAGCTAGAGCTATCAAGATGATTTTCCTGCCATGAGATCAATAACATTCTAAAAAGTTTAATTCTATTTTAGTTCAATAAATGAGTCGCAATCTGCAGGCGCACTCAGTTGAATGGATGTTCCAGGATTCCATGTTTATGCCTGTGACCCCCTGACGTATTTTTGACAGTTTGTTATCAAGAGAAATGCGTATTTAAGATTAAGCAAACATCGTATTCAAAACAAAGACAAAACTAAATGTTGTTTTCATTTTTTTCTGAAAAAGTTGTGAACAAAGCACAACTTTACATTCATGAATACGACTTTGTCTTTATTGAGTTTGTTGTTATGTTTCTTATTGACAGCTATCTTACCCCATATTCCAGCACCAAAGAGAATAAAAGCTGTCTTGTGAAGAAATTTAGGCCTTAGAACACATGAAACTATCAATAGATATTTTAAATGATTGCATCACTATTGTATTTTCATTGTATATATTTTTTGTAGCTTTTTAGGTAGACAATTTTAAACTAGCATTGATGTTTTCAATGTGCAAATGAAACAATCAAATGAATCAAATACCAGATGAAAGTTGCAGATGACCTTTCAGTGAGTCTTTCACGACGTCCCATGAGCATCAGACTCCTCCAGTGTGCACACTGCTGCCTGTGTTCAGCTGCAGATGACTCTGTGAAGGTGTTGTGCCTGGCAGCCGCCTGCTGCCACACCTGGCTGGAGCAGCAGACAGCTGCATGGGTACTGAGGCTCCTCGGCACATGGCGGTGCGCGCACACGCCAGCGCATGCTGGTTCATGTCAAACGCAGACAGATGGCCAAAAACATGAAATGGACTGCAGTGGGCTCTTTCTTTCCCCAAAGGAAAAACCTTTCAGAAGTAATGAGCCTCATTTTCCTGTGGCCTCAGAGCCACAATAACAAAAGTCATTTTTCGGAAAAACCTCAGACATGTCTGGTCTGCTCTGAGGTGAAGGCTTACACACTTTTTCTCCTTGTTATCACAAAACAGAACCATCATAAACTTTTGCAAGTGGATGACTTTTTCCAAAGTATCAGCTTCCAGGAGGCGGTACATGTTACCTCCTGATTATTTGCCTCAGGCCGGCTTTGAGTAATGAGGGGATGGCAATAATTTTGCAAACCTTTATTTTCCAGCTGGGTTCATGGCGGCTCTTGTCGTGTCTTGCTGCTTGTTGTTTTGCAGCTGAGGAGCTTGGAGAGGTGATCTCATCCGTGCCTCGCTCCCCAGCCCCTGCTGCCAAAACAACAGTGTATTTATCTGACCAAAATAGCTACCTCAGGCTGGAAAAACCCTGGACAAACAGAAATAGGCCAAGACTTCTGAAGGAAGGCAGTCTGGGCTGGAGGTGATGCTTTTGACTGACAACAGCCACAGGGCAACTGAGCAGCACCACACACTCTGACTCCAAAGTGATGGTTGGAAGCAGATAAATCAAAACTCTTGTTATTTTTGTGTCACAGAGAAGTGGAAAAGCTGAACTGACACTTAAACACGCCTGTTTTGTCAGCTTAGAAAAAGAAAGCTGCCTGACACCTACAGTGTGCTATAAAGTAGACAAGCCAACATAATCTTATTCAAGAACACTATATTCTCAGACATTTTATCAAATGAAATTCAAATATCACCTTAATTACTGTATGAGGTGGTTTACACAAAAGAAGAACATTTTTATGTCTTAATTCAAATGTAAAAACTGTCAAAAGATTTCCAAAAGATTTCAATCTAATGTTGTTGTCATTGTTGTCATTAGAGATGTGTGGTTAGCAGTAAAAACCCCCTGCAGAAAGAAAGTCTGGTTATTGACCACAAGACAGAAGCAGCTTCACAAGTATCTATGGAGAGTTGAAAAAAATCCCTGTTGTCTCTTCCTCACATGAACCAACTCACATGTGAGTCCACCAGGAAAACCGGATGAAAACCTGGTCAGGTTCAGGGCAGCGAAGGCATCTGCCCTCCAACAAGACTGAAGGTTTCTGATCCAAACAAAACATCACCACTGACAGAACAGAGGTTCTGGTCCTGACTTACAAACTGCAAAAAAATGGATTTCATTTACCAATGAAGCAGAATTCAGATGATTATGATGATGCTTCAGAGATTGTCACAGAACTTTACACACTTCCATGCAGTATTGGTGGTAACAGATTTCAAAGTAACAAATTACTGACATTGAATTACTTTTGTCAGTAACAGAGTAAACTCGCGAATTACTGTTCAAATTTTGGTAATTAATTACAGTTACTGGACTATAGAAACCCTCGTTACTTTGGTTTTGTAGGCTCTGACATTTTCTCTTGGTTAAATGAAACAAAAATGCAGATTCATTTAAAACAAAACGGAGTAAATGGAGCACACGTGCATGTGCACGCAGAGTTGGGGATCAAAGTACAGACATGCACTGTTTGCTGCAGTCACAGTGATTTCCAAACTGACTCAAAGATGAGACAAAAAGAGAAGCTGTTCTGAAAGGAGTCCTGTCATCTCCACAGAGCAGCAGATGAGCAGCAGAGCAGAGATCTCAGATCTGTGAACTGATGTGTCTGTTAGAAATGAAACCACTCTAAAGCTGCTCTTTGGTGTCAAAGACAAGAGTCCGCTCCTTCCTGGGACTCTGAGACGATTATTTCTGTATTAATTCATCATTTCTTTCTTTCTTTTTCTCTCTAAGCTGCACGCCACTGATCAATATGAGTTGGCGCTCAATGCGCTCTGCAGGGGCGGGGCTGGGATGGGGGGTGCATAGTTTGGTAGACCTGCAGCCGTGCAAAACTGTGCACAAAAGACAGATGTAGAGAGAGAGAGAGAGAAAGAGACTGATGCGTTGGGTGCAGCTCATTGCAATGGAATACATAAAGTTGTCCAGAATGAACATGGAGACATTTCACAGTTCTTTGTGTTTTCAAAAAACTGGCTTAGTTTCAGATTTGGTAGAGATGGATATGAATATAACAGTATTTTCCACATCTGACTTTGAGCTGTAGCATAGACCACATATGTTGTAACAGTAACATTTATTTTGTGTCATTTTTCACACTGTTGTCTGAATTCAAATGAAGCCAGGTTGAACATGTTCATACCTTGTACAAGGTTATTGCTTTAAAAATGTGTTTTTTATTATTTAGTTTTATCTTATTTACCTTTATCAACCAGATAAGTCCTATTGAGATTAAAAAAACTAAAAAAAGGAGCTCTGTTAAATGAAAGACAAGAGGATCTGTTTGTGTGAAGCTGTTTTTCCCCTTGAGAATTTGTATGAGTGGAAAAAAAGTAAAGTAACGAGTAGGGAATTACTTTTTCAGATAGGTAATGAGCAAAGTAGTTTACTTACAATTTTGATCCAGTAAATAAGTAAAGTAATCAATTACTTTTTTTGGAGTAATTTACTCAACACTGCTCCTACGGTACTTTTTTTACAGAAGTCTTAATGTTCTTATGGTACTTTACAGAGTATCATAGAACTTTATAGATCTTTATGGTTCTTTCCAGATTTCTACCAAACTTCATTTATTTTTATGGTACTTTAAAGATGATCACAGAACTTGACAGATTTTCACAAACTTTGCAAATCTTAACTATAAGATTTGCAAAGTTTGTGAAAAAGTACTAACTTTACAGTTTCTTGTGGTACATTACAGATTTCTTTACAAATTCCTATGGTACTCTAAAGACTCTTGTGGTACTTTAGATTTTCTAAAAGTACTTTACTGACACTTATGGTGCTTTAGAAAATCTTATGGCACTTTACAGATTCTTACAGTACCTTTGAGACCTTTATGGTACTTCAGAAAGAATTGTTGGCGTTAGCAGTGGTTCTGCCCATCTGATGTTTTTGTTTATGGACAGACCCACGTTTTGTGGCTTTACTATTCCTGACTTCGTGCTATGATAGGCTTTCTGACTGTTCCGTATTTACAAAACATACGTGAAGGGTTGATGGTCCAGCACACAGCAGGGCAACACCCATGAGCACCTCCCAGTCACAAACATCCATCATTCATAGATCATTCCTACATGATCTCCTTCAGTTCATAACAGTAACAACAAATGAATAAACAACCATAATAATAAAAGCATTTCAGTGATTCACATAAAGCCTTTTCTCTTATACCAGGTGTCAAGAATGCAGATACTTTAACTAGTGTGCTAAAAAAAAGTGCAGCATCAAGCAAGGGTCTCTTATTGTTAATTGTTGCAGTGAAGAAAAGATCCCATCAATAATGACCTTGGCAGAACCAAGTTCTCTCATGCAGTTATCAGCAGCTTCTGTGTCATTCTTCAGGAAAATTCCCACATTAGAAGGATTCCTGTCATCACTCTAAAGCTCTCAAAATGTAATCATGCTCTAAGCAAAGGAACTGATTGTGTCATCCTTGGTGGTAACAACCAAACGTTTACTGAAACAAAGCAGAATTACTAACATGAGGATGTAAGAAGCTGGGAACGAGGAGCTGAAACCCAGATGACTGTAATAATAACATGCCGACTCAAAAGGGGATGGGAGAACAATTAACAGAGAGCAAAGTGGAGCGACTGGAACAGAAAGTCCTGAAACCTCAAACGCTAGAGAAGAGCCATAAACAAACCATATGACAGTTTCCAAGAATCCACAGGATGTTTCATGGGTTCACACAGCATCCCGACCTGGTGAGCAATCATGACACTATTGGGTCTCTGCTTTTCCAAAGGGGCCGATGCATACTAGCAATTCTGCAGGGTGCCCAAACTTTTGTACACATTATTTTGAAAGGATAAGTAATGGAAATATTTTTTTGCAGAAAAGAATGTCGCATCTATAAACTGATGTCTGTAGGAGATTTTTCAATCTTTCCTTGAGTTCTTTCTGCACAAAAATAGAACGTTTTACCTGGGGTGCCAAACTTTAAATCCCCACCATAGTATTTAGTTGAACAAGTCGCAGTTAAAAGACAAAACATAAGGTAGGTTTTAAGGCAGAAAAAAAACACTTCAGGATATTTTTCAGTCCAGGAAATAATTCTGGACTGAAATATACATTAAATTTCAAACGCTAAGTGGTTCTAACCATTCTCATGGAAAGTAACCAGTGTGATTACCAAATAAACAATGGATTCATTAACAGCCTGCCAACAACGTTCTACAAACTAGCCGAGCTGTTTAACGACTAGTATTAGCACTTTACTTTTTACATTGATTGTATTTGAGAACTGGACTGAGTGAGTGTGACATCATCCATAGAAAACGGTCTACTTCCAGCTCCAATCAAATGAAGTCATTCATTCATACCATTTTCTCTGAATATGGAAGCTACCACGTTGGAGCCAAATGTCGTAAGTAAGTAGAGATTAGTTCGAGTCCGTCAGAGTCAACGTTTCTATGGCAACCACTCTTGCCAATTAGAGGTGAGCTTGTTGGAAGTCCACACCCCTACCACGTGAAAGCAGACTACATAAAATCTGTCAATCAAATATTTAGAATGTCCAACGTTCAAGATGTTTGGGGCCAGCAAGTGCAAGCGGGCTCCACCTACTTTTAATGAGGCATCTGATTGGTCAGTGTATAACTTTATTAACTCGAACTACAGAGAAGATATGATGAGAAAAATGAGGATTATCAAAAACATCTCAATAAATGCATCAGAGTAAAAAATGGTTATTCTGACCAATAGAATGACAGAGTCACATCTGTTTATTTCTCTATGGAAGTCTGTGGGATTTTGGCTTCTTGGAGTCAGCAGGTACTTCTGGGATGAGCGGAAGCAGATGGATGGACGATGGAATGTTCAATGTCACGGTATATGTTTCTGATCTGATGCTGTAAAATAAATGTTTTGTTTTTGTGTAGCTTTCGTTTGTTAACAACATCAATTGTTGCAGATCAGGATGTTGTGTTGAATATTTTAAACAGCAGAACAGAAAAATGAAAATGATGTATTCCAGAGTGTTTAGATTCTACGATGAACTAACAGAAGCTTCACAAAAGTCCTTTCATGAACTTCCTGTCAATCTCCGTTCAGCACGCCAACTTTTCCAGGCGTTCCTGGGGAAACATATATGAAGAAGTCCCATACTCCCACACTTGTCTAAACAAGACTGAAGAAGTAGTCAATCTTACTCGTTAATGCTAGAATGCCTATTAAATTTCCATCATTGCGGACATCGTAAAAGTGGGTGGAGCCAAATCCTGTTCTGCTGAGAATCCAGGAACTCCTCGGGCTTGCAGAACTTTGGTCCAGTCACAATCAACTGTGAGCTCTGCAGTTTCAACAAGTTTTGGCTCAAGTTTTCCATGATCAGCACTACTTTAATGCAGTCAATCAGGCACTGACAGTGTATGCTGCGACTGAATGGACAGGATCAGCAGACTGAATTAGAGGCCAATTTCTTGTGTTCAGTTCTCTGTCTTCATTCTTGAGTTAATTCTTAGTGCCTGTCTTTGCCTCATGAAGTACTTCTAGATTCTGGATCTCCCAGCAGGATTAGTAATGCAGAGACACTCCACAGCTGGGCTGGTTGCCATTTGGTCTTGAAGGTCGGTGCAACAACCGGAGTTTTCCTGATAAACCACTTCTCCATTCGCCTTGTCAGTGTGTTGTTGAGCTCAGGTGTTTGCTGCAGTTCTAACTGCTATTTATATCAACATTAAACTATTATTATGAAGATATTCAACAATCCTAACATAAAGTAATCAACGACTCCTGGAAGTCTCCTCTTGTTTATGACCTCTTTTCCTTTCTTCTCTTTAAGGGGATTTCTTTGTCGGTTTTACCAGATGACCCGCTCCCATTCTGCCGTCTGTCTTCTGTCAGTCAAATATGAACTATGAAGACACGAACACCGCTGGGCTTGTGACGAGCGGCCAAGAATGTGCTCATTTCTGGTTCTTGAACATGAGTGGAGTTCATGGTGTTTACACTGCACAAGCAGGGCGGGGCTTGTTCACTACTGCATGTCCACCACCTACAGTTAGAATAGAATTGGTGTGAAATGTCAAAGCGGTGTAGGTCTGCTGAATCTTTAAGAAGCCTGAAACGTGCATTTATGTGAGTTTAAATATCCTTTTCCTTTTGCATTAAGCCTGTGCTGCCAAGGCCGGTGTAAACGTGGCCACAGAAATGTCAAATGAGTAAATGACCACTGAATGATGCACGTCTCCACAGACAGACACAGCTTAAGCTTTAAGGACCCAGTAAGATGAAAATGGGGTTTAACTTCTTCTAATAATCTTTTCCTGTGGATGGAGGACGTTCTGAAAGAAAATGAAGCTCAAAAATGCAGCTCTGACTATTTCTTTGTTCAAATCGCTGTGAATCATGAGCAGACACGACTACAAGCTTTTTCAAACAATATTTTGTGGTGTGACAAAGAGCGTATTTGTGATGCAGAAGTTAGAATCAGTGGGTGATAAGCTCCCTGCTCTTTCTGACACATCCACCTGCAGACAAACGGATCCATGTCCGTGTTTTGTTTTCCTCGTCTGAGCTGGAATCTGGATCAAAGCTGTACGGCTGGAAACTTGCTGGATATCGCTCGCTGTTTTTGTTGCAGCTGTAACGTTAGGTTGGGGGTCTGAGGGGCTGTAAGCTAGTAGGAGAGCATGTTATCAGAGAGCTCTCAGAAACAAGGAGAGAAAAGGGGCGGGGTTGCTCTGCAGCAACGGTCCCGCCCACAACTCAGAGGCAAATGTCTAATGAGCTCCTGCTGCTCTGCAGAAACTATGTCCTAGAAAACAACACAGGCTTTTAGATTTTGTTTAAAAACAGCAAAACCATGATTAAAAGACCACTGGGAGCACTTTAAAAAAAGGTCCAAAAATGCCTTTACGAGAAACGTTTCTGTCGGATGAACTGTTTTGCACCGCGTGTGATTTAGTGGTCACTGTCCAGAACCCAAAGCAGCAGCTTTGAAACAGCCTCCACAGACAGGAACGCTTCTTCTTCTGGAAAACTCGGGTCAGCAGCAGTGACTGCACCTACAGAAGCACAATGACTATGGTTGATGGTTTTAGTGTTTTCATTCTGAGAGACGTTTAAATCTCTCTTTGAAAAAAAAATCTATGAATGGCGCAGAGTAAGGCAAACTGAGCAGTGAAGGAGGTTCAAGAGTGAGTCCTCTTCAGAAATGTATGAAAAAGTCCAGCAGGGATTAAGGAGACTTTGGAATGTTTCTGTCTCAGCAAACATGGATCTTTGGAGTTTTCATCCTGCAGGATAAACTTGACACACACTTTCAGAAGAGACACAACTCAGACAGTCCACGGTCTGACCTCCTCTGCTGAGTGGGGGGGAAGGAAAATCAAACAGGAGACTCAAAAACACATTCCTCTTCCCGTAAAGCTGGCAGAAGGAGGCGTGAGTCACCGCGGCAGCTTGAAACAGGCCTTTCATACGTTTGAACGTCTCCTCCAAGGCTTCCTCCAATCCTCGGGTCGTCTGCATGACTGCATCCCTTCCTTCCTCCCACCGCCATCAGTGTGCTCGTGCCAGATCCTCGCCGCTGAAGGAGAGTGACTTGAAGGAGGAGAAGAATGGATCAGTTTTGGTTTGGCTTTTCAATCATTTCAATAGATATGATAGAGACGCTGTTAAATGCAAAATGACACAGGGGGATCACACAGAAGTTCACACGAGTGTCTTTAAAAGACGACTGCCAGGAAAAGTTTGAGCCAGTCATTTTAGAAGACCTTTCTCTCCTCCTACAGGCCAGACTGCAGCCCCCGCAAGGAGCAAAGCTCCGAATGCTTTTCCATTT
Source organism: Adrianichthys oophorus (assembly GCA_036245035.1). Lineage (NCBI taxonomy): Eukaryota > Metazoa > Chordata > Actinopteri > Beloniformes > Adrianichthyidae > Adrianichthys > Adrianichthys oophorus. The sequence continues at coordinate 2,560,509 of BSAI01000109.1, read as the reverse complement.
GTTTGACAGGCTGTATCCTGACTCACACACACCCGCTGCAAACACACGCACACACTGACAGGTTAATTGACTGCAGTGAGGGAGAGTCCACGGTGCAGATGCCCTGCTGATGGGGCCGACTCACGGGTCGGAGTTCGGCTGGACCAGCTCTCAGGCAGGCCTGTTCACACTCAGCAGGGAGCTCGTCCAAAACCACCAACATGATCAGGACCAGCTGTCGCAGAGCTTCTTGTGTTTCCAACCATCTTTTTCTCTTTCTTCAGAGTTGTTGCTATGTTTCAGGAAGCTGGAGGACTTTAAAGACCCACTCTGATGAAAAATTGTGTTTTTACCATGATCTTGTGGGATTCTTCTGATGATGGAGAAGATATATGAAGAAAATGAAGCTTATATTTGTATTGCTGAGTATTTCTTTGTTCAATTGTTGTAAATCAATAGCAAATAAAAAAATGCTGTTTAAAAAGATCGTATTTGTGATATAGAAAGCACGCAGAGCGGCTAACAGCTTCCTGCTCCTCTCCATCCTGATGCATCCACTTACAGACAAACAGATCCGTCTTTGTTTTCCTCATCTGAGCTGGGATCTGGATCAAAACTGTAGGATGGATAACTCTGATTTTGCTCATTGTATTTGCAGCATCATTAATGTTAGGTCGGGGGTGTGAGGGGCTGTACGCAAGCAGAGAAAGTGTAACCAGAGAGCTCTCTTGCTCACACACAACAACACCACAGGTGAACTTCTAATGAACTCCTGTCCCTCTGCAGAAACGATGTCCTAGAAAACAACGGACATTTTGCCTGAAAACAGCGTAATCAAAACCAAAAGACCCACAGGAACGCTTTGAAAACAGATTAAAAGATGATCGCTGTGGGACACACAGCACAGTACAGACGGTAAGAAAAGCCAGTCTTTTAAAAAAAATCATTATTCTGTGAAAGTTTATACTTAGTTTTTTTTAAACCAATACCAATGATAGGATTTGACATCATTTCAGCAAGTAAACCCTTCCATCGAATGAAGGAAATGTGTATTTTGCAAGTGTTTCAAACATTTTCTGCTTCAAGTGGGCATGTGGTGTAGTTAACACGTTGTTTTCTGTGTTGAAATGCTCTCTTTTCTGTGGCTGTTTGGTTAAACTTCCTGTTGTAAAGCCTCCTGTTTGTCATGAAAGAGCTTGTCTTCTGATTGCCGGTCAAACTATTTATATTTGATCTTTTCCTTGGCTGGATTGAGAAATGTGAATGAAGTTTTTCCTGTCACATAGGGCTTGAATGGATGAAGCTGAGCTTGTGGTTGCTGAGTGTGAGATAAAGCCTGAAAACACTGTAAAGATGACACACTTAGGCTGGATTTGGTGTCACACTTTTAAGTCATCAGAGGAAGTGGTTTAGACCTGGGCAGCAAAAAGAAAATTAAAATTCACTACTGGTGAGTTACTCAATAACCTCTGCCTGAAGCTGCTGATTAGTTTCCCCAAACATGGGCGTCATGTCAAACCGGTTTGGTGAGTTTAGCTGAGAAGGCGGGACTTACTTGCCAGCCAGGATGTTTTGTGAAGAGTTTTCCTGACTTTGGTCATAACGGTGAACTTCAGTTAGTATGTGTGAGGAAACAGACCCACACAGCAGCCGGTGGGTCAGATGAGGTCTGTAGATCATGTCTCACCAGGATGAAGCATGTCCTGTCCGGGTCCAGTGTGGCCCAACTGTGATTGTGGTGCCACCTCCCAAGAAAACACAGATTTGGGACACATCTGGAGGAGTGAGTTAAGTAGACAAGCTCACTCAGAGTACACTCTACCGGGGAGGGGGGGTAGAAATTTGCAAAATATGTCAACAAATGTGATGGGTTTTTCACCAGCAATGTTATGGTAGAACATTTGTCAGTATCTGAGAAACCTGAAAAACCAGAAAGGAGCAGGAAAGCGGTTAAAAACAAAGATGTGTCTGTGTAAAGTCCACAATATTTGTTTTTTTAACACAGCAATCAAAGCGTGAGTATTTCCACCTCACTGCAAAAACGGCCCGTCTAAGAAGGATTGTAGAATAAAGAAAAAAATCCTGCATCTCCTGGTGAGGCAGAGGTTGCGTACGCACAGGAAGTGGGACTGCAAAACTTTCCTTGTCAGATTCTTGCAGGTCAACAAACAGGACTTTCTCTCTTGAAAAAGGGATTTTTCACTTTCTTAAGATGTGAGTGGGTTGGAAACAGTTGGTTTGAGTCAGAACAGGACGGTTCGTCACCTGCCAGTAAACAACAGGAAAAAGAAAGTCCACAAGACAACAACCCTTTCTCTGCATTATTTCAGGAATGTAGACGTTCTGAAGAATCTATGGATTTACATCTGCTTTACATCGCCTGACAACCAAAACACAACACGGACTGAAGTCATCTTCACCTGTCAGTGGAAACGAATCAACAAACGACACCAACGACAGTTGGGTACGTGAGCTGCATCACTCAGCCTCTGTGACCTTCAAATGTGGTCTCCACTGCTGGTAAGATGTGACACGGCTAAAAGCATTCAAGGAAATTTCCTCTGTGGGCACAAACAATATTTTAACGTTATCATGTGTTTTTGTGTAATGCTGCTTATGCAAAAACATGCCAGTGCGTGAAGTATGCAAACATCACAGGCTCACAGTGACAGACACATTCTATACTGCAAGAACCCAGTCTTACGGAAGTGAAAAGAATCTCGTTTGAAGAGAACTGATCGTATTTTCAGTCTTTCAAGAAAAAATACTTTATTAAGACAGTTTTTTAACAGCAAAACAATCTTACTTTGAGAACACTTGTCTTAGTGACAAGAAAAACCATTTCTCTTACCCCAGTGCCAGGTTTTATTTTCCCTTTTAAATAAAATCTGGGGTAAAAATATGTCTTCTTTCTAAGGGGCCTGGTTTATGAAGTGTTCATCTTTTTTATTGTTCAACTTTCTGTAACAGAGAGATGACGTCCGTACTGATGGTCTCTCTAAGACTTTAACAGACATCCTTAGGAGAAACTGGAAAACCTGATGTGTTCAGTCATCCCATGTGGTCAGACATCTCTGTCTGTTATCTTCACATAGTAAAAGGCATCTCACGCGTGTGGGGAACAGCTAGATTAAAGTTATTTTTGCTGAGTGATACGGGTCTTAAATTTTGTTTGATGGTGGATTAAGGAATAATCTTCATAAATGGCTTTTGTAGTCATGTCAGCATTAATCCACATTCAGCAGCATGCGCCAAAAGTCTTACTGAAGCAGTTGTTATTTTTAGGTCCTCATAGCGAAACTGAGATCAAGCGAAATCTAAAGTAAAAGCATGATTTGAGCCTTCGACCAGAGCGCTGCCGTTTTTGGAATGTGGTCTGCAGATGGCTGGAAGGGACAGAGGAGAGGGAAATTTGGCTGAGTTTTCCATCCAAACCCCCCATCCTCATGTGGAACTACTAATCAGAGAGAAAATTAAGTCATCTCCCCCTCATGGGAGTTTACTACCTGCATGTAAAAATAAATCTTACATGGAGCAAAGCTCCAAACGGATACCACAAACTAACAAACCCTCACAGCTCATTGTTCTTTCTGTACCAGAAATGTTTGTTCAACAAAATGACATGATGAGGGAAAAACACAGAGCGACTGAAACCAGTAGAATGCATAAAATGGAGTCATCTTCTCAGAAATAACCTCATCTTTCCCTACGAGAAGGTAGAGGAGGAGAGCAAGGAGGAAACTCCAGATAAAGGGAAGGGCAGGCAAGGGAGGGAAGGACTGTGAAGAAACCAGTTGGAAAACAGAAAGGAGGGAGAGATCAGAGGACAGATGGATGAATGCTGTAACACAGAATGAGAGGTGAAGGAGGGCGGTTTGCTGGCACAGTGCTTATGAGCAAACGTGTGCGTCACTGAAGCTATTCCAAGATGTAAAAATGCTCTCTCCGTGTCAAGCACGCAGGATAAGCTTTGGCTGTTTCCGTGACAACGCCATAGTATTTTGGGGGGGGTCAGAGGTGACAGTTGTGTGTACAGCTGACAGAGTCTTGGTGATCAATGCTGTGGTGAATTCAACACTTTGACACCACAAACAGAGCTGCTGTCACACAGTCACATGGAAGTCAGAAAATGTGTGAAAGTTCCTGAAACAATGGTGACTGAGTGCGTCATGCCGTCATGTTTACAACTCAATAAACCCCTTTAATCCCATTTTCAGCACGTCTGTCTGTGCAAAAACACATGATAAAAAAACAGAAGTTGTGCAGCAGATGGATGTTGCTCTGAGTCCCAGAGAAGTTCATCCTGCATCAAACATCTCACTTCATTTAGTTATGCGAGTATTTTTAAACAACAAAATAAAGGAACTATATGAGCCATGAGAAGTGTTTCCATCTGCATTTGAGAGGATGAACTGCAGTAAAGTGCTGCTCAGTATCACACTTGGATGAACGGATCCTGAGCCGGTGCTTCAGAGAACGTTTGTCAGTTTGCTTTCAGGTGTGCTGTAAGGAAAGCCAGACATCTGCAACAATCTTGGAGAAGCAACTGCTCCTGCACAACAGTCTGGAAGGACGTGGAAGTTTACTGACATGCAGCAGGAGAGATGCGGGTGTTCCACCAAAGCTTTGCAGTGCATCTGCAGTAACAGATGTCATTTCTTTTTAAAGTTCCACATCTTCTGATCTTTTGTAAAAGTGTTGCCAGTGGTCTTTTTTATTCATGATTGTGTTTTTTTTTTTGCCAAAATCTAAAAACCTGTCTGGTTTTCTAGAACATAGTTTCTGCAGAGTGGCCGACGTTCACGGATCTATTTACCTACAAGTGGATGCAACAGAAGGGATCGGAGCAGGGAGTTTGTGACGCCTAGCGTACTTTCTACAAATATGATCTTTTTCAGCAGCATTTTTTTCTGCTCCTGATTCACAATGAAGTGAATAAAGGAATACTCAGAAATTCCTAATCCTTTTTGTCTTTTTATATGTCCTCCAACATCAAAAACATGCCACAAGAACATGTTAAAACCACCATTTTCATCAGAGTGGGTTTTTAAATCCTGATGGGAGAAAAGCCTCTTGAAATAACATGAAAGCTTGACTTATTTTCACGAACTGTACCTGAAGCTCCAGACTCCTGGAACAGCATCTTCTGGACCATTAAACAAAAACATTTGACCCTTTCTGTTGAGCATGGCAGAGGCAGTGTGCTGTTTTGGACTTGCTTTGCAGCTGCAGGATCTGGACCGTCTCTGAGTCAATCATGAGCTTTCTGGTGAAACGTTTGGAAGTCCTCTGGGTGAGAGTCAAAGCATCGCTGAAACTGAACCATGAAGCAAAAGAACACAGCAGTTAATCTGATACACACCTTTATTATCGTTCACCTTTCTGAATAAATGTTTTGTTGCTGCAGCTGCTTTCCTTTGTTGGTTTTAGTCCCAGACAGTTTGCATTTGTCTCTTCCTTTGGTTACCCTTTCACAGTCTGCTTCTTTATTTAGTTAATTTCATTTTTTCATTGAATTTGTGTGTTAACAGTGTGTGGGTCACTAATTAAGTCTGGTTTTGACCACAGTTTGTCCAAATTAAAATGATGTGAGCTAAATTTGACTGTTGTGATCCTGAAATATTTGGAATTAAGATCATTTTAACAGGCATCAATCGTTCTTTCTATGGACGCTTCAGAAAAACCTTGCTGTCAAATTAATATTATATATATAATCCAAATCTAAAACAGTTCTCAGTCACGACTGCATAATGTGCTCGGTCTCGTCTCCGATCATCCCCGTTTTTTTTTCCTATAAGCTCAGTGTGTTGCTGACCGTCAGGGGAGTGGAATGAAATCAAAACAGTGTCCTAATATCTCCTTAGCAGCCTTCGTCTCAGGATGTTTCTGAGAAAAAACGTAGACCCCAGTGTGATAGATCTTCCTCTTTAGTGTTAAAACTGATACAAAATCACAAGCTAGCAGTCAGTCAGCAGTACACAGACGCACAAATACACACTAACCTCCACCTACACTCCACTACAGGAAATCAAGCATTTCCTTTTGCACAGGATGTGGGGTTAGTAACTGGCTGTGTTTCAGAGTATTATGAATGAGAGCCACTCTCACTGTGTACCACAGGCTCGTTCACAGCACTTCTGAAGTGCAGTAAGCAGTGGGAATCACATTTAGATGACATGTAGGACTGCCACATGATTGCTAGTAAAAGATCTGGGTTTGTTAAAAAGGTCAGGATTTTAAAATAGTGCAAACAAGGACAAAAGATAAAACAAGGTAACCTTCGGTGCTTCTTGAGGCTGTTGCAGACATGAAATAAAGGTTTACCGCTGCTTTTGCAGAAATGCCCGTTTTCCCTCATTTAGGGTCTTTTGTAGAGTTGTTGTTCAGAAATGGTTTGAACTGGAACTTGGCAGCACACGGCACAACTATGACTAACATGTTGTCTGCCATTTACTTTTCTCACAGCAACAAAGCAATGAGTCAAGGCTGAACATGGGAATCCGTTAACAAGACAACGCAGCCAACTCTCACAGCCGCTGTTTACGGTTTAAAATACATTTAACAGTTCGGATGACATCACGCCGTGTTAGATAACATCGTACGTTCTATCTCCAAACAACTGTTTGGTACCAGATTTTCCTGTGGCATTTACATGTTAACTGCTGAAAATATCAGTCATTTGCTGGAAATTGACTTTACGACAAACTCAGAAATGCTGATGATTCATTAGTTGGTGTTCTGGCAGAGGGCTGATGTTTGCACAACCAGAGTGGGGTTTTGTCTGACTAACATGGCAGGAATTCACTATTCTTTCATCCATTTAGAACCAAATTACAACACAAACTGCTCGAGCTGAGTTTACACGCCAAAGACAAGACTCCACCAGAGAATTCCAGCAGTTCTTTCACGAGGAAGCGCAGGAAAAACGTGATGCAAAGACAACTGCTGGCTCAGGATCCAAACAGCCAGGGCTGACAGGAAAACACCGAGTGAACTGTGGTGATGGAGACTGCAGAAGAGGAGCTCTTTTTCACCTCAGTGAGCAGGAACTCCTGCCTCCCAAACCTGTGCTGGGAGCAGGTGACGGGTGGGAGGTCCAATTCCCACATTCAGTGCTCCTGCTTTCTGTGCGCTGAATATTGCCCAGGGCATGAATTTTAAAAGCCCCGCTTGTGCCAAGATTGTGTGTGCGAGAAATGACCCCCACCCCCACCGGCAAACATCATGCTCAGTGAAGCACATGTAATGCCAGCACCCACCAGGAGAGCCGACACTACGGTGGCCCTGAAGGGCAAAGCACATCACTCAACACAAAAACATATTTGAGATTACAACCACATTTAAAAAAAGCTGAACAAATCATTTAAAAACATAATTCTATTTTAGAAACTAAATCTAAATTCAAGAAAACAAGACTTGATTAAAAACAAAACCACAATCCTAAACAACATGAAACGAAAAAAAAAAGGAAAACAAAAGTAATTTCCAGAAACTTGAATGAAATGTTAAAAAGAAAACAGAAACAGCAGGTTTTATGGGACATCACTGCTTGAATGATGACATTTGTTCACCTCATTAACAGGAGGTTAGTTGTCATGGCGATTGAAAACATGTTTTAAACTTCTGGCCACGCCCACTGCAAAAGTTCCGTGATTGATCCATCAGGCCGTCACCACAGTTCAGGCTAAACATCCTTCTGCTCTCTGTCTTCTTCAATGTCTGATGGAGCAACAGCACCCGACACCTCATTTCTGGGTACCAGGCTGCACCAGTGATACCAGACAGCTGGGAGGCTCAAAAAAGCAAAAGCGCAGTTTAACCGTTTCACTGCTGGGGAGAATTGACTTGATTGTGGTTTTTCTGACTAAAAGTGATCCCTCTCGCTCTCAAAATATTAGTGGTTTCACTCCAGTAAGTATTGTTGAAAATGTCACTCAGCCGCTCCCAGTCACGCCTGTCTCCACCGCCACCTGACAGCGTTCTCGGCACGGCGAGGAGACCGCTTCAAGTGTCTCTGAGCGGCGAGTGAATAACGTCTTCCACATGTGCTTCATCACCACAGAGCTCACCTCTTGTGTACTCAGCGCTCACACAGAGTGAATATTTTCTTTTCTTATGACTACCAATGACTCTGCATCTCTCTGTCATGATGTTTCAATTTCCCCTTCACTCTCATGGGAATCTGGAGGGGGTCATTTGGGGGCTCTGAAACTGTGAGATCAAAAGCAGATTAAATGAGTGAGCTGATTTTCATTTGAATAAAAAAAAATTTGAACTGGAGTATAAAATCTAAATGTTGAATTGAAAGATGCACATTATGACCAACTAAAGCAATCTTTGAAGTGAAACCTTTTGATCATTGATGCAAAAAATGGAGACATGTTTATCTGTTTTCCCCAAACGCATGCAAATGAAACTGCTAATTCAAACAGATAAATGAAACCCAAAGCATTGTGGGTAAATTTGAAATTTTGTTCTGTTTAGATCAGCAGACAGCAGCAGCTCTTTAAGAGATGAAGGCAGTCCCACAGCAGCTCCTGAGCGCTGCAGCAGCAGGAAGCTGCTCAACCTGCTCAGCTTTGTGCTGAGAAGAAGTTCATTCAGAAACAACTCAAACTAGAACTCAGCTGCTACAGAAGGCAGACTGAGATCAAGTCTTCCTGCTCAACAAAACTTAGATCCAAGCTGTTTCCTTTGCTTAGAAGAAACAGTGACATGAAGTTTGATGCTTGAAGTTGAGTCACAGCATCTGGACTTAAAAACGTCGGTCTCGTCAGACTGATGAAGACAATAAGATGAGAATTATTCAACCTCTTAAAACCACATTCTTGTTTGATACACCGTGTTTTATCCATGATCACCGGGCTCCAGTAAAGCAGAATAAACTACTGTGGTAAAATAACCCACAAGGTGATGTCCATGCATGTGGACACCAGGTCCTAAGAGGTTTAAAAAAAAAAGACTTGAAGTCCAGATGCCATGACTCAAGTTTGAGACAACATACCTGGATGAATGAGAACCTTCTTCTTCAATGAAAAGTTCTGCTTCTTCTAAAATATTAATTTATATATCCAACAAGCCTGAAAAACTGTTTTACAATTAACACAGCTTGTGAGAAACATTTTCCTCATTTTTATGAGTTTTGTCTCTTAACTGTAGGTAAAATTTAGATAATAACTAATCTTCAAAAGGTTTGGACTCCTATAAGGTCACAACAGTCGAAAAATCCTACCTTTTCTCTTTCTAAAACGATCTTCATAATGCCAGTGAAGCTGCTGCCATGAAAGGCAGTTTGGCTTAGACTGAGATCAGAAATCCAAAAACAATCTCTTATCCATATTGTCTTAGTCACAACTGTCCTTATGAGTGAACACAGGCTGTTCATGTGTGGAAAAAAGGTCAAACCTGTACGGGGCACACAGGTGGACCGCAGGAAATATCAAGATCATAGACCGCTATGTGAGCCCGTAGAGAGAAAATGTTCATGCATATTTTTCTATGGGTATGCTGCGGGTGACAGGTTGTAGTGAACACTTTTACAACATTTAGGTGAGACGCAGGTGTGTTGTACACATTTTTAATTTTTGAACACTGAGCAAGGATTAGTGCTGTTCCCGTGATGCATTCATGCTCCAGCCTGACTGTTACAAAAGAGAATAAGACAGTCTGAGCGTGGACATCTTACAAGCGTCCTATGGGCACTTATATAAGAGGTCGTATGATACAATTTGTCCTGTCTTACACACATACCATCTCCTGCACACTCCGTGCATGCAGCGTTTGTGCACAGCCAGTAAGGAGCCAGTGCTCACGATTTACTAGCAACTAGAACTTGGTGTGAGGATAGCGTACGACAGCATCACTTGTGCATCATGTAACCTCCATTAGCTTCATGAATACTTCACGAAACACTTACCACGTGCACCACAATGGTACGTTCTATTTTCATGACGTCCATTGAGGTGGGCGTACAAGGCTCAAGGGAATCTCAAGACACACCTGTGCTTCCTCAAAATCTATGCCCACCAACCCAAAAACCTGCAGCACCCATATGTGTGGATGTGACGTTATACTTTTCCTTTACGAATTTGTTACAGTTCACATTTTTAGAAAAAAAAATACCTGCATAAATCCAACTATGGAAGTTAGTCTGGAGCTAATAGGAAAATTAGCACCTAAAACCAAGAGTTGAAAAACACTTTCAAGAAATACAGTCAAGAACAAAGTAAAGTTTGGCAGAGGACATCCATTGATCCAACTGAGCTCAATCCACAATCTGAAACAGGAACAAACACAACTGGAAAGCTGCTCTTGGTTTAGCTTCAAGCAAAACCAACGGAAAGGCGAAGATGATGTGAAACAGCGGAGACAAAAGACTCCAAACATGGGGCATCAGAACAAAAACACAATACAGAAGAAAGATGAACATCTGAACAGTTGAAGGGAACAGGATTTACACCAAACTGTGAAACATAAAGAAGCTACGGCTTTATCACACTGTGCACGACATTTGTTTGTGTCTTTGTCTAATGTTCTGCTTCTGACAGTATCTGAAAAGTAATGCTGGAGTTAAGTAACATTCCAATTCTGACACACGTGTACTGTAAAGACAACAAGAGGCTCATGTGCATTTCTGGTGGGGAGCAGCTTGCAGGACTCTGGTGATCAGCAGAAGATGAGTGACAGCAGCAGTCTTTATACCTCGTTTTTGGGCTCACAGAGCTGCTGCAAAGGTTTCTTTTTCTGTCACAGGATTGACAGTTTGGGCATTTTACTAACTGATAATCCATGATTGACTCATCTGCAAAGATGATCCGTCAGGAAAGCCGAAACCTGACAGCCGTTTGTTGACAAAGTCCACGCTTCAATCAGACTTCATCTTTCTTGGTAAATTTTAACCATTGACTGTATCTGAGAAATGGAGCGTGTGAGTTGGAGATTATCCATAATAATCCATAATATGGACGCCCCCATGTTTGGGGCCAGATGACATCAGTAAGGAGTCGGTCTGAATCATTGTTTCTATAGCAACCACTCTTACCAATCAGAAGTGATCTTGTTAGAAGGGCACACTCGAAAGCGAGCTACACAAAATCTGTCAATCAAAGGTTTTGAACGTTGGACAGCAGGCTCCAGCTAAGTTTTTTAAGACATCTGATTGGTCAGTTTATAACTTGAATATCTTGAACTACAGAAAAAATATCATGAATAAAATGGAGATTATCATAAAAAAAGTTATCAGAGCAGGAATGGTTATAAAGATCCATTATTTGTCACACGCCGAGATAGGAAACTTTAATCTCAGCATTTTACCCATCCTCTGGGGTAGCGGTGAGCTGCAGATACAGCCGCGCTTGGGAACCATTTGGTGGTACAACCTCCCAATTTAACATTTACCCCGGGCTCACACTGCATGGGGTCTAGCTCAGGTGTGGCTGTGGACGCTGGAGACTTTATATAACATGAAAAGTGCTAGAGGCACTAACACTGCAACTAGTCCGGTCCGGCCTCTGCCATCCGGCCTCTGCGGTCCGGCCTCTGCAGCGCTACTCATCAGTTTCATTGGTTTCTATTTTTTTCTGGATGCCAGAGCTTAGCCGTAGCACTTTATTGTGAAGTTGGGGCAATTTACAACCTAAACTGCAAATCATGAGAGTGAATGTGAAGTGCATCCGCTACATTTTTCAAAATAAAACCTTATTTTTTGCTGTTTTCACCGTGTTGTAACCATGACGTCATTTCTGCTGACATGGGGTCTCAAAGTGTGTGGTCTAACCTCATTTCAGCCATATAACACCATGGGGGTCGAGAGGCTGATCAGAGATCCAGAACTGCCCCATCATTTATGATACATCACATGCTAGGATAATGACCAAAAGGACAGAGTCTGGGCTGAGATATCACAGGCTGCTGGACTTGATGGTGAGTTTGTGTCATTTGGACATTCACACTCAGGTTAGAAAGTTAAGACCTTTGTAAATCCATTGATTGAAGATGAGCCACACAGAAAAAGAAGTGTTGTGAATATACTCCAAAATAATGTTTGTTTGTTTTGTGGGGAGTTCTCGCTTGAACCTCTGAGTTCAGAGGTCAGAGGTCTGCAGCAGAGCCTGTCTGCAGCAGGACCGCAAGCAATCCGTAGTCAGTGTGAGTTACCGACCGTAGCTAAACTGCTCTGCCGCTGCACCGGATTGAAGTCTATGGTGTTTTGGCGTTTTGGTGCAGTGTTTAGTGGTCTCGCCCCTGGTGCAGATTCTTTCTGTGTGGAGTGTGCATGTTCTCCCTGTGCATGTGTGGGTTTTCTCCTGGCACTCTGGCTTCCTCCCACAGCCCAAAAACATGCTTTATAGGCGGATTAGTTCAAGTGTCCCTGAGTGTAGTTGTGTGAGTGTGTGTGTGAGTGATTGTGTGAGTGTGTGTGTGAGTGATTGTGTG
>BSAI01000109.1:2501770-2548085 GCA_036245035.1 Adrianichthys oophorus | reverse complement strand
GTGTGTGTGTGAGTGATTGTGTGAGTGTGTGTGTGAGTGATTGTGTGTCTGCCCATAATGGCCCATAACATGACGCTTTTAGCCCCCTACCTCGGCCTTAGAAAACTTTTTTTGTTCTCATAAAGGTACTGATGTGTGTTTGCACAGTAAGAGTGAAAACCACCCCCCCACCCCCAGTCCAAACACAGACATGGCATGATTTCAGAACCAACATGATGGAGAGCAGAAAAACCCGTCTGACTTTGATACAGCACCACACTGGTGCTGGTTTCCCAACACTGGACAAGAGGACGTTTGACTCATTTGGTTGAGGTCATGCTGCAGATAACATCTGAGCACTTTGTCCCTTTTTGGGTTTGAGTGTGTCAGTGAGTCCTGGAGGGACTTCTTTCAAGTCTCATGAAGACTTTCATGTTTATCTTGGCAGAGACAGATCTGGAAGATGCGAGCGTTTACTGGGAAACATCAAGGTCATTTATACTCAGAGAGAAACAAACCTGTGAGTGTGACTTCCTCGAAAGAGCTGCTCCCACCTCCAACGACCTACAGATCTGCAGCATCAAAGAAGCACCACGGCATCATTTCACTGCTTCAACAGGCTAAAGCATTCCCATTAGAGCCAACAAACAAACCGTTTCTGTGTCCCAGCGTTCAGATGGATGTGCTGATAAAAAAACTACACTGTGGTTGCGTGTCGTTTTTATGGCCCACATTACTTCATAGGTTTGTACAGTGTGGTTTGGTGAGTTTGCATATTTTTGGTTCTTGCGTGTGCAGCAGACCAGCAGCTGCCCCTCACTGTTACCTTTACACAGGTATATTTCTAAAAGGTCAGCAGGCAGTAAACACGCTGTTGACTGAGGGATCAGGAAATTCTTTTTACATTATTCAGATAAACGACATCCCAGCATAAGAGGCTGACTGAACTATAACACACACTGATGTGAGCGTGTAAACAGTAAATGATGGAGCAGCCATTCTGTCTAAACACTGCTTTTCTCAGCCTAAATGTTCACTTAAAACCAAAGTCTTTGTTGTGAGTGCAAGTTTTTTATAACAGAAATGAACTATGACCACCTTGAGCTCAGGCTGAATCAACCATCTTCAAATGAGAACAGCAAACCTTTGACAGGAAAGCTATTGTGTGTGTGTGTGCGTGTGTGTGTGTGAAAACCCAGACTGGTGAACCACTTCTGGTGAAGAAAATAGAAGTGGGCTTCACTTCCTTCAGAGTCGCCTCTGTGTGTGCACGGCAGTGAAAGCAGATGATCATGCTGAAGGAAGGTTCAGAGGAAACTTCATCCATTTTACTGGAACACATCTAGCTTTCAGATGAACACTTATTGAGAAAGATCGGCAGATAATATCAAAATGGATCATGGCAGTGAAAACACAAGTAACTCTGCAGTATCATGGACACAAACAAATCTCATAGAAAGTGGAAGTTGAATGGTATGAGTTCTGCATGGACAGATATTATCATTACAGAATCAGAAAGCTTTGTTTTTGGAGAACAAACAGACAAAGTGCTTCAAACAACTCTTGATTAAACGTGGAAACGTGACATGATTTCTCCACCCTACTAACCGCGTTTGTTTTTATTTTGTTCACACAAAACTCTGCCTTTCATGATAACAGAATCAGCTGCATCATGGCATTCACTTCCCTGCATGCCTTTGTGCTGTATTTCCAGGAAGCAGTAAAGAGTAGAAGTGCTGAATCTCACCGCTCATCACCATAAGTGTAACCTTCAGAAGGCGCCTTTCATGCCCACATGGTTTCAACCAAACCTGCAGTACTGGTGTTGCCAGCAACCACACGGTTAGACACAGTCCTTTCCCTGCATCTGCCTCTCATGGTAAACATTTCTCATCATGTAGGTGAAGCAGGGCAGCATGCACGCAAACCATGCAAGGACTCTGCAGTCTTTCCAACACACAAGGGCTGAGCTGCGTGTCGCTTTACAGCAGCGCTGGGTTAAGAGCAGCAACTTTTCACACCTCCTTCCCCTTCCAAAAAACTCCTTCATGACATTCTCAAAAATTTCCTCGCACGAAAGTTCCAAGAGAAGGAAGAATCTGAAGTTCAACCCTGGTAGAAAAATGCTGTCATCATCCGCCACCATCTACCTGTCCAACATTCAGACGCTGAGCACTATGTCATGTCAAGAACAGGCAGTTACAACAGGATGAAACAGAAAAGACGGAATGCTAACCTGTGCAGCTTCTGGACCTACTGGATGAAAATAGTCAAGCGCCACCTTTGGTCCAGTGGAAAAAGAAGATCTGGCGCTGACATTTAGTAACTACTCACAAAACTCTCACACCCCAACTTTAAAATAAACAGAGTAACACACAAAACTAACCAGAGGCAAACACAAACCTTATTTAGAAATGTGTTCTCTTTTCTTTAGCTCTTCCATTTATTTACTCATAAATGGGTTTGTTCTTGTGTGAATTTGGGAGTTTTTCTGCGATTGACTGCTTCACATCTCTTTAGGTTAAGTGAACTAAGCAAGACCTCAGAACAAAAAACAAAGTTTAAGGCTTTGTGTGCTGTTAAGCTGATAATTAGTGCTGTAAATCAATTAAAAAAATAATCAAATGAATCACACTTTTGGATTGTGATTAATCAGAATGTTTTACTGGGTATATTTTATAGAAGAATATGCGAGTCTTTAACAAAAAAAAAGGCCAGAGAGAACATTTTTCCTTCATTTTTATTGTCTGAAATGTTTCAATTTATAAAGTGTTAACTCAAAAATGTAATTTGTGTGCACAAAACACATCAGAACTGTAAAGACTTTAATATTTAGAATTACTCAGAGAAAACAAAGATGCTGATATACTGCCATAAGAAACAAACATTGTGTTTCTGCACTTTAAAATGGGCTGGTGAATACTCCAATCTGATTGGCTGCTGGGTGTTGACATGCATCTAAAAGCGAAATTCCAGTCTCATAACCCAAAAGTAATCTATCAGTGTGCAGGCTTCTTTAAAACAAACTTTTTGCTTCATCTTCTGGACAAAAGCAAGTGGTAAGAAACAAACTTTCTCTCTGAACTGATGCTTTATTGAACCTATCGTGACGATCAGCATATACAGTGAGTACAGAAAGTATTCAGACGCCTTTAAATGTTTCATTCTTTGCAGCCATTTGCTCAAATCATTTAAGTTCATTTTTTCCCTCATTAATGTACACACAGCACTCCATATTGACAAAAATTTTATTTTCGACATATTTGCAGATTTATTAAAAACAAAAAACTGAAATATCACATGGTCCTAAGTATTGAGACCCTTTGCTGTGACACTCATATATTAACTCAGGTGCTGTCCATTTCTTCTGACCATCCTTGAGATGGTTCTACACCTTCATTTGAGTCCAGCTGTGTTTGATTCTACTGATTGGACTTGATTAGGAAAACCACACACCTGTCTATAAAAGACCTTACAGCTCCATCACCTGTCCAATACAGTCCCAACAGTGAAGCATGGTGGTGGCAGCATCATGCTGTGGGGTGTTTTTCAGCTGGAGGGACAGGACGACTGGTTGCAATGGAGGGAAAGATGAATGCGGCCAAGTACAGGGATATTCTGGACCAAAACCTTCTCCAGAGTGTTCAGGACCTCAGACTGGACCGAAGGTTCACCTTCCAGCAAGACAATGACCCTAAACACACAGCTAAAATAACCAAGGAGTGGCTTCACAACAACTCTGTGACTGTTCTTGAATGGCCCAGCCAGAACCCTGACTTAAACCCAATTGAGCATCTCTGGAGAGATCTGAAAATGGCTGTTCACCAACGTTTACCATCCAACCTGACAGAACTGGAGAGGATCTGCAAGGAGGAATGGCAGAGAATCCCCAAATCCAGGAGTGAAAAACTTGTTGCATCTTTCCCAAAAAGACTCATGGCTGGATTAGATCAAAAGGTGCTGCTGCTAAATACTGAGCAAAGGGTCTGAATACTTAGGACCATGTGGTATTTCAGTTTTTCTATTTTAATCAACCTGCAAAAATGGGTGCTGTGTGTACATTAACAAGGAAAAAAATGAACTTAAATGATTTTAGCAAATGGCTCCAATATAACAAAGAGTGAAAAAATGAAGGGGTCTGAATACTTTCTGTACCAACAGTACAGACTGAAACACAGAATAAATGTATACTTTCACTGGTTTTTACGATTTTAAAAATTAATCAGATTAATCACACTTTTGCGTTGTGATTAATCACAATGTTTAATGAAAAAAAGTCTGTGTGCGTTAACGTGTTAGCTTTGACAGCCCTACTGATAATCAAACTTTTTTTCTGGAAGTTTCCAAAAACAGCAGGATATGAGAACCTGTAGGGCATCAAACTTTAGCATCTGTGTGCAAAGTTGACCCGGTGCGCCATCATAGACAGCATGAAACGTGCAAAAACTGGTTTAGATTTGAACCAACAGTTTCATCCTGAATAAGATTCTTTGTCTATTCTTAACTGATTCATAACAAACAAAGGAACTGTGCTCTGAAATAGTTAGGCAGCAGAAAAATTGAATGAAGTGCTGTGAATTTCTGGCCTTCAGACTCAGGATTGCTGATCAGATAACAGGAGAGCTGGTTCTCTGTGAGCCAAACGGCAGAAAAGTTAAACCAAACAACAGGAGGGTCCAGAAATCATTGTTTTCATCCCACTGGGACCAGTAATGGATCCCACCAACAGCCTCTCTGTTCCTCCTCCTCCTCTTCCTCCTTTAGCAGGATGGACTAAACAAGAAAAAAGGAGTGGAAGGAGGAACAGTTCCCAGAACTCAGATTTCCTGCACATATCTTACTGTTAGCAAATGTTCCTGATGTTCTATTATAATCTGTACCACCGGTATCTCACCTTGACACCGCAGTGTCTGCTGTGTAAAATAAACAGAGCTACTGTTTCTCATTTAAATGACTTGCTGGGAAATTGTGTAGGCTGAAGTAAGGCCCTAACCTCAAACCAATACCACAGCTTCTTATTTTACATCTCAAGAGTAAACAAGTCATTTACCTGTTCCTGTGACTAATGCTAACATTTGCTGTATGAATGAGATTTCTTTCTCACAGATCCGTTCAGTGCAGGAAGCCTTCGCTTCCTCACCAGGAGCCATTGGAGGAATGGAGGTGGGTCAGAAGATACTCTCAGGAGAAAAAAAAAACTCTTCTGTGCTGTGTCATAGACTGAAAAAATGTAAACATGAGCAGCAGCCATGCAACAACTCACCACACACGGTTTTCCCTGCAGGAGGATTATTTTTATTGTTCACGTGAAGAGTCAGAGTAACAGGAAACAACAGGCAGCAGGTGGATTTATTTCAAAAACAAAGAATAAAGCCTTACAGCGAAGAAGAGTTCAATAAAGGCCATCTGTCATTTGTGGATTCACTATTTTAGTGCAGGAACATAGAAAAGCTCTGGGAGGACAGAAAAAAAGAGCTAATTGGTCTGAAACAACGGAGACAGTCGAAATTCACAGCCATTTCAGAGGCTGCTTCCAATGGCTCAGATGAAGACCATGAACTGAATCACAATCATCATAAGTTTGTTTCTTATCTGCATGTCATATGCTAACACAAATTCGGAGGGAAAGCTGAGCTCTGCAGCGGGATGAGTCAGGAGTTTTGGCTGTCGCGTCATCCTGAGACTGGCGCTCTTCCCTCAAAAGTCCTTGTTTTCTGGTAAGGACACCGTCCTCCTCACTGTAGTGATAATTACAGCAGATACCTGATTTCTCAGGAATAAAACAATGCATTTTCTATCACAGTTCTCTACTTCAAGGAACAGATTTCAGTCTGTAAGTTCTGAGCAGAGCCAGGCACAAACTGTCTGGTTTGGAAAAAGCCTCAGAAATGGTTCAGTAGAAGTTCCCAGATTTGTTATTTGTTGTGGTTTGAGAAAAGTGAAAACCGCAGAGTTTTAAAAGTATCTGAGTGATGCAGATACAAGGTACTGGAGTCTTCCTCTCAGTCAACTCAAATGTGCATCAATCCATCACAGTGATTCCTGATCTGATGCTTCCTGAGCTTCTTCTTGGCACACCGACGCCACAGCCGGCCTCTAACAGCAGCTTGCTGAGGAAATGAAAATGTGTTGAACCCACATCCTCCACACCCTGGCCTCCCGCCACGAAACATTCACTTCTCCTATTTTCACACAAAGAGGAACTCCTGCAGTGTCATGCAGAGCAATCAGACTTACACCAGCTCTCCTCCATGATTCACCACTTCAGCTCTGAATCCTGGAGTCGACTGCATTTGTGAGGGAGGCTAAAAACAAAACTTCAGAAGACAGAAAAGTACCACACAGCCTGGTAAGAGGTGAACATCAGTATGATGCAACGCCACCTCAAAGAGGAAGTAGCGCCTCCGTCTCTCTTTAAGATTTTATTCAACTTTAATTCAACTTTTTTAGACAAAGCCATTTCACAAACCACAGGATGACTGGAAGTGCTAAATGAATTCCAATTAGGAGAGATGTTAGGAATGCAGGTAAAATGTATTTGTGGTACAGAAAAATGAGCATAAAATAAGTCCATAGTCTTTGGCGGTTAGGCTCTGGGCCGATGATGTGGTGGGTGCTTTGGTTGCACTCAGACCATTATAGTGATGCCAGACCATGACAAAGATTTGCTCCAGGTAGAGAACTGGGTGGAGGAGGGACGGCAAACCATCAAGCATGGAGAGAGACACCCATTTATGAAAATAAGATGATGGTTGGCGGATAAGAAAGATGGGCTATTTAGCCATTGGTTTAAAGTGACGGCTCAAATGATAACATTGTGTAGAGTGATGCAACAACCCACATTTAAGTAAGGTAGATCTTCTCTACTGAAACTGTGCCAAAGCTTCCCTAGAACTGCTGTAATCCAGTTAACTCCAAACTATTTTTGTTTGTTTGTTATATTCCAATTTGGTCCAGATTGTTTAAAAAAAATCCCAATGTGTCCTATTTTAATATCAGCCTGTAACCAACAGATTACAGTCTTTACAGCAATCTGACAATAAAGACATTTCTATCTGTCTGTCTGTCTGTCTGTCTGTCTGTCCATCCATCCATCTATCCATCTATCCAATTCACTGACCTAAATGGATTGAGGACATCTTCATCTTCTTTTATTAGTTTCTTTGGCGCCTTTCTCATAAAAGTATTAAAGTTTGCCCCACTGCTAAGAAGTTCCTCAAACCAATTAGGGTAAACTGCAAAAGATGATAGATAACCTGAAATAAACCTGCTTCAAAAACAAGTCACTTAGTCAAAATAGATAATTAGATCTTCGAAAGCAAACACTTTTGTCAGTAAAAGTGTCAGTGTCATCAAAATGACAAGTTAGGACTCTAGCATCCAGAAGACTTCACCAAACTCAGATCCAACAACCAGCGTGCCCACACCCAGGAATCCAGCCGGATTCGCGGCGATGCTGCTGGAGCACGGCCGTCAACGCCATCGTTTGACTGCTGCCACCAATGCCATCATAGAGTGGCTCCTAGCCAATCTGCGGCTAATCCAGCATCCTCTGTGCCGTCTCGGTCCGCTCCACTTCCAACTATGACCACAGGGTTTGAGGTTTCTATCGCCTCATCCAGTCCAGTAACTGGCCCACATCTCTCACTATTTTTTTTAAATTCACTGGAAAACATTGCAACTGCTTCCTTGTGCAGTGCCAGTTATTCCTCCAACAACAGGCTCATCTGTATCCTACTGAGGAAGCCAAAGTGTCCTTCTTATGCTCCCTGCTGTCTGGAGAAGCATTGGAATGGCTAGCATCAGTCTGGTGGCTCCCTTCCTTTTCATTCTTATAAGACTTTTACTCGGCTGCTCTGCGATGTGTTCATCACTCCATCAACGGCAAGGATCTTGGGGATCAACTTATGAACACTAAACAAGGTAAAGAGACAGCCTATTCTTTGAGATTTCAGACTCTGGCTGCCCAAACGGCTTCATGTAGTTTAAAAACGGTTTTCCACCAGGGCTCTAACTAGAAATTGCTTGCTGTAACAAGAATCTGGATTTGGATCAACTAATCAACTAATCGCCTTGACCAATGGGGATGTTGTCGAGCCTTCGGTTGGACAACATCCTGAGAACCCAGAAGTCCAGAGTCACAACCCCCAGACCTCACTCTATGACGCCGATTAAGACTTCCATAGCCTGAACAAAATCGTAGTGAAGTACCGCTACCCTTTGCTGTTGGTTCCTTCAGCCCTAGAACAACTGCGCCAGGCTCAATTTTTCACCAAGCTGGACCTGCACAGCGCCTATGACCGGATACGCATCCGTAAAGGTGATGAGTGGAAAACCTCATTCTCAACCACCACAGGTCATTATGAGTCTCTTGTCATGCCATTTGGACTCTGCAATGCCTCTTCTATGTTCCAAGTCTTTGTCAACTACGTTTTCCGACATATGTTACAACATCATGTCATAGTAATGATGATATTTTCATTTATTCTGCCACTTTTAAGGAACATGTCTCCCATGTCCGCCAGGTTCTCCAACGCCTCATTGATTTCAACCTGTACACCAAGAATGAGAAATATGAGTTTCATCAAATCTCTATTTCTTTCCTTGGCTACATCATCAGCACACAGGGAGTAGCTATGGACCAGGGCAAGGTGGAGGCGGTGCTGCAGTGGCCTCAACCAACCACTGTGAAGGGGCTGCAGGGGTTCCTCAGCATCGGGGGCTTCTGCACGGCTTCATACTCACCTCCCTCCTGAAAAGAGCTCCCAAACAACTCCTTTGGACTTCGGAGGCCACCACAGCATTCTGGTTCCTCAAGCAACGCTTCTCCCAGGCGCCCATCCTCCACCATCCGGATCCCTCCATTCAGTTTACTGTGGAGGTGGATGCTTCCAGTACAGGGGTTGGGGCCATATTCTCACAACACCATGGTCAGCAGTCCAAGATGTTCCCATGTGCTTATTTTTTAAGGAAGCATAATGACGCAGAAAGAAACTGTGATTTAGGCGACCAAGAGGTGCTCGCCATGCAGGAGGCGTTTTCTGAGCTGAGGCACTGGCTGGAGGGGGTGTCTCAGCCATTGCTGGTTCTAACGGATCATAAGAACTTGGAATACATCAAGTCTGCCAAAAGGGTGAATCCCTGTCAAGCACAATGGTCCCTGTTTTTCTCTGGGTTCCAATTCCAGATCTCATATCGGCCAGGCTCAAAGAACGGGAAAAGGTGGCAGTGCGTATTGGGAGTCCAATTCCAGTTCTTTCCCTGGTCGGGAGTGCCTACGGAGATGCCTGCAGTGGATGGCTGTTTCACCACTGTAAGGTGACAAGTTGTCAGCTCATAAATGAAATTAAAAACCAGAGGGGACTTTCTGGATAAAAGTCAAATAAAATAACACAATAATTAGTCCAAAGGAATGCTTTCTTTTCAGCTCAGGCATGCAGTCCTCAGATCACAAGAGCAAGCCGACCGGTGCCGCTGCGAAGGTCCAAACCTGAAACCTGGTCAGTGCGTCTGGCTTTCACCCAGGACCCTCAGCTGATACTCCCAGGCAAGAAACTCAGCCCCAGGTTTGTGGGCCCCCTCCAGATAGTGAAACAGGTCACTCCTGTCTCGTACTGCCTTCTGTTGGCTCCTGAGAACCGCATTTCACCCACATTTCACTCCCCTCTAGCTGAAGCCCGCTGGACTGCTTGCTTTTGGTTTCTAAAATTGGATTCTTTTTTTTGAGTAATACGCATAGGAAAAGGGCTATGCAAATAAAGTATGATTTGATACACTGTGTAGAGAAGCTGCATCTACACACTCTACAATACCGGCTCCAAACCTGTGATGTTTAGCTGCAGTCTTCAGCAGTTCACTTGGAAAAACGGGAAAGCTGCAGAAAAGCTGAAGCTTTAGTTCAACCAAAAAAACAGAGATTTGTTGGTGCTGCAGCAAATCCACAATAGAAAGGCCAAAAAAGAGAAGACTTTGAATGTTGCAATAGCCGTGGAACTAATGTGGTCAAAACTTATGAAATCTGCACACCAAGAAATAACTGGAAAGAAATTAAAAAGACGGGCGTGACTAAATTCCCACAGCCAGCAGCTGAATGAGGCACAGACTTAAAAAAAACAAAGTTGTTCAAGTGGATGTTGCATCACGGAGCCACTTTTCTCCATTCTGCTCATTGGCTTTGTGTCATCGACCACATTTTTCTCCTTCCAGGATGAATGTGGAGCCATGACTCCTCCATATAGAACACTTTGGAAGTGAAGGAACTTCTCTTTTCCCCTCATGACTGGAGACTCGTGCACCAAAAACTCTGCTCGCTGCGCTGGCAGTTGGATGATAAAGGGTGTCATGTTTGGGCATGTTCACAGAAAGTGATATTTTTAACTCTTCTCTAATTTTTACTAACAAAAAAAGAAAGAATTCAATAAACAATTTATTCAACTGAATATGCACTGAATCATAAAACCAGGCAAACGATGAAACTGTTTATCACGTTTCCAGGAAAATTGGTTGAACTAGTTTTATGAGAAATATTTTTTTGGAAGTGTTTTCCCAAAAGATTCCCCAGCCAGCACTCGGAAAAATCCTCTCATGAGTTGTTTGCTTGTCCATAGAGGGCAGAGGGATCACGGTTTAACAAAAATTCTGGGCAAAAGCATCAAACCATAAAAGAAAAGCCAAACGAGAACTTCTACAATGCAGTCAATTTGATCCTTGCAAAGATTTCAAACCTTGTTTTTCGGCATTTCAGATATTTTACCAGGTTTTCAGTTGTTTTAGGTTCTCTTTGCTCTGTGTAGATGCAGATTCCAGCTCAGATGAGGAAAACACAGACGTTCATAGATGTATTTGTCTGCAGTGGATGCATCAGAATGGAGCGGAGCAAGGAGACTTTTGGACTTTGTCCAGCATATTTTCTACAACACAAATACGATCTGTTTCAAACAGCATTTTTGGTCTGCTCCTGATTCATCACGATTTGAATTAAGAAATACTCAGAAATGCAATTTTAGCTTAACTGTCTTTATATCTGTCCTCCCTCCTCAGAAAATGCTACAAGAACATGTTAAAAACACTATTCTCGTTGGAGTGAATCTGGAAAATGTAAGGAAGGACGTGTCTGCTGTTTTCCTCTGCGCTCATACTCCATCTTTTTCGGGGGACAGTGAGAAAAGCCTAATTAATAAAGCAAATGAGCATGTTAAATCTGATTAGGGTTAATCGCCCCACTTCCAGCTGTTTGCCTTTTTCACAGGCTGGCAGCAGAGTGGCAGGGAGTTAAAGCATCCGTGTAGATGGAGGGGAAGCAGGAAGGACAGCTCCGTATGGGCGCCGTCAGCCTTGGGGGACAGTTTGGTCTGACCGTCTTTTCCTGCCTCGCTCATTTGGCCTCAGCAGTCATCATGTCTTGTGCTAAAGGTCTCTCGTTGCTACGAGGCTCCTTGGCACTGTCTGCGAGCTACAGACGTAGAACATACTGATTAAAAGTGCCTTCATTAAAGCGATTACACGCACAGGCAGCCCAATTTCCCACAGGCGGCCGACTAACGATGAGGGAGAGGCGGCAGGGACGAGGGCTCTGAAAGGGGAGCTGTGCTGATGGCTCGTTGAGGAGACTCCATCTCTAAGGACTCGCAGTGCTGTGAATTAGAATGCAGTGTGAAGCGGTGAGCTGTCCAATCCTGAGGGGGACAGCCATCTTTTTGCCCTGACAAACACCCACACCTGACTCACCACACCTACAGGCCGCTTCCAGGTCATCGAGCTTCTAGCATGGAAGACCTTGCCAAAAACACAGGAGATACGTTACTTCTGCTTCATTTAATAAAGTCAGCAAATGCTTTGTTGCATCTGATGGTGCAGAGGGAGTAGAAGTGCTGATGAAGGCCAAATGAACATCCTCAGCTTTGAGGCATCCGTGAGTTTGTCCTTCCCCAAGTAAAGTTTGGCATCAGAAGCTGAACGACAGTGAAGACAAAAGCACCAAACGATCCCAAGAATTTCAAAGACAACTTCGTTTTTTTCTTGTGAAACATATTTAAATCAATTTAAACGGAAGTCTGTATGATTTCCTGTAGTCTTATCTCATCTTTGAGCGCCTTTGCCTCCCACTGCAGTTCCTTTTGTCAGCAACACTGTCTCCTTCCAGATCTTTGAGTTCTCGGTAAACGTTTCTGAAGCGTGACTCATTATCACGTTGATCCATGTGCGGATGACCCTACAGACCACGTGAAAGCATCTTTGGTTCCTCTGCTGGGCTGTGGAATGCACACTTTACCTGCCTTCAGCTGCTCCTCTGGCCTCGGCCCCGTGCGCCCGTGTGCTAATAACCAGTGAAGAGCGGGAGACGTGCTTAATGCGGCTTTGCCACAGGCAAAATGCCAGCAGCGTTGCTGCTGCAGCTAATGGCGCCCTCTCCTCTGCGCCTTCCATGTCTTTCTTCTTTCAAGCTGCTGTGGTCAACAGAAAGTGATAGAACGGTTGGAATGTGTTTTCACTTTTGAGGTTCTGCTCAGACCATGGTAGTGAGGTGAGGAAGAACGGCTTCAAAAAGCTGAATATAGGCCTCTAAAGTCGAGATTTTTCAAAGCCATAGAATTCTCTGAGTGTCCATGGGGAGAGAGAGACTCTCACGGTCCAAACCAGATGATCTCAAGCAGAAACATTACCCTGATTGATCAGCATGACTTCAGTGACCTTTGAGGAGTTGATGAGGACATGCTGAAACAGGAACTGGCCGTGGACTGACACCTCAGCCTGTTTCTCTGAAACTACTTCTGTTTTTCTGTTTCTCGTGATGCCCATCCGCCCTGACAGGAGACCTGACCAGACCTCCAGACTTTCACTGGGCGGAGCTCCATCCAGACCGACTTCTGACCACACGACCAACCTCTGACTCTCAAGCAGAACTTGCAATATTGCATCAGATGCATTTAAAGAGGAGCAAAAAATAAATCTGTAAATAATAGTGAAGGAAAAGTGACGTCCAGGACTCTCATCCATGTTCCTGCTGTTGAATCGCTTCAATACAGATTCTTTGAGTAGGTGACACAAAAAAAAGAAATAAAGCAACCACAGCAGTAAGTGCTGCGGCTCTGCAGGGGCATGGATTGGTTTTATCATTGGACGTAAGCATCACCTGAGGACAGGCAAAGGTTTAAGATTAGAGACCTGAAGAGGACGTGTGTGCGGGGTGCACAGCGCTTGGGGTGATTGAGATCTTTATGCAGGAACAAAGGACATGTCTGTTCATCAAACAGGTGTTGAGTTCAGGGAGCGGCCGTGACTCTGGAATACCTGAGTTACTCCATCATGACGTGGAATCAAAAACGCCGCTGAGGAAAAAAGGCGAGACAAGTGTCTCTGTGGAACCATCTGATCAGGTCCAGATCATGAGGTTCTGATTATGTTCTGAACATCTGCCCTTCTGCCTTCACACAGTGTTGGAGGCGTCAAGCCGAGCTGTGCCTGCTGGGCGCCCCTCCTTCTCCCACATCCCTGCCAGGAGCTGGATGCGGGCCAGGATGGGATCGGCTTCCTCATCCTGTCAGGAAGGGCCTGGATTGACAGGATACCCAAATATGGAGAGACCGAACACCGAGACATGTTCAGGTGGAGGAGAATCAAAGGAGGAGGGCTGAACGCGCTGTCGTGTGTTATTATGAAGAAACAACACCGTCATTGTGTCTTCAGGTCTTGAAAAGGCGCAGTGACTCGTGGGTCCTGCCGCCCGTCTTCAGCAGTCTTTGCGCAGAAGAGGCCTGGTCCTGTTTCCAGCGCAGTTACTGGCAACAGCGTCACCAGAAGTCTGCTTGAGGCCGGAGGCGGGAGCGCAGAGCAGGCAACCAATCCGCTGTGCGCGCAGCGGTCTACAAAGGCTGCGCAGCCGGCCGGCCGGCCGTCATAAGGAAAGTGATGAGAAAAGTTGCAGCAGAGCGTCTCTTTTGCCCCCAGTGGAATGAAAACACCCGAATTTATCAGTGGAGCCCGCTTTGAATCCAACTAAAGGTACAAACCGACGACGTGGTACAGTACAGTTCCGGTGTTTTGGGAGGTGTTGCTGTTTCTGGTAGCTTGGGGTCTAATTTCCGCGGGACTTTGGACAGTGACTCCTTGGGGACACTGACGCCGCGCGTCTGTGCAGCAGCGACTCTGTGTTTGACTGTCTGATTTGAAATATGTCCACAATTATGGAACAACCTTTTTATGACGACTCGTTTCTCTCTGCTTATGGCCATCCAGGCGCAGCCCTGCCAGACTACAAGCTGCTAAAGCAGAATATGAACTTGAACTTCACCGATTCTTATCGGAACTCCAGCTTCAAGCCCCAGCTCCTGCGCGCCGACACGGACTTCTATCCAGCGGGGACGGCGGACGTGGGCTCGCTGAAGCTCGCCTCTCCGGAACTCGAGCGGCTGATCATCCAGAACAGCAACGGGATCATCACCACCACCCCCACGCCGTACCTGTACAACCGCGGCATCACCGAGGAGCAGGAGGGCTTCGCGGACGGCTTCGTCAAAGCTCTGGACGACCTGCACAAGATGAACCAGATGGCTCCCCCGAACGTCTCCATCGGTTCGGGCGGGGTGGGCTGCCCGGCTCCGTCCTCCGTGTTCGGCCCGTCCATGCAGCCCGAAGCCCTAGAGTACACGAACCTGAGCAGCTGCACCACGAACGGCAGCCTGGGCTCTGCAGCCAGCTACCCCCCCACCACCATCAGCTACCTGCAGCATCACCAGTTCCATCAGCATCCTCAGGCCGTTGCGCACGGGTCCCACCACTTCCAGCACTCCCTGTCCGGGGCCCCCATCCACTCGCAGCGCTACGGGGGCCTGAAGGAGGAGCCCCAGACTGTTCCCGACATGCAGAGCAGCGACAACGGCTCTCCTCCGATGTCTCCCATCGACATGGAGAACCAGGAGCGGATCAAAGCGGAGCGCAAGCGGCTGCGGAACCGGCTCGCCGCGTCCAAATGTCGGAGACGCAAACTGGAGCGCATCGCGCGCCTGGAGGACAAAGTGAAGGTGTTGAAAACGGACAACGCGGGCCTGTCGAGCACGGCCTCCCTGCTGCGGGAGCAGGTGGCGCAGCTCAAACAGAAAGTCATGACGCACGTCAGCAGCGGCTGCCAGCTCATGTTAGCGCCCAAAGTCAAGTCCTACTGAAGAAACGCTGCACTTTTTGGTTTGTTTGAAACACTGGACAAGAACTGCACTGAAGGACACGAAGTCTGCGCACGTGACAACTGAGCCTCCGGGCTTTCTTCCGCGCCAGGAGAAGCCCGAGAAACCTCAAACAGAAAACACTTCGGGCATTGGAACACCTTTTCAAAGGTGTCGTCCCGGTTTTACCCGTTTACACTGTCGTTTGTGACGCTCTCGCTGTAAATTATTTGTGCTCATCAGGTTGAACCGGGTGATCCTCTTATTTTGTACTTGTAAAGTATATATTTAAGTAAATGAAGTGAAGAAACCGACGGAACCGAGTTTTGTCTTGACTTGTGATGTTGTTCTGGTAAACGTGGCCCGCTTCTGAGCAGGAAAACGCCCCTGTGGAGGATCGTTTCCTTGTGACGCACAGACGTCACGCATGTGAAGGTGAGTGAAGCTGCCCGTCCGCCCTCCCGCCGTCATAACGCGAGAATGTTTCCGGGAACTCCCTCCCACGCTGCCGGTCAGAGAGGCTGCGTTCTCCCCTTCACACCACAGACTCAGGCTTTTGTCAATGAGTGGCTCTTTCGAGCGAAGGGAGTTTCCCGCGCTGCGCTCTCAGTTTCCCAAAACAAGCTGCACGAGCTCTGGTTCAGGAAAGACCAACAACCCAGGAGTTCCATGTAAACATGCGAACCGAAGAACTTCTGAGAAACTGACGCTCAAGAAAAAACAAACTGTTCAAGTGAGACAAGAGTTCATTTTCAGCTTTGTATCTTCTGATACGTGAGCTTCAGACCAGAACAGCTGAAGTTAGTCACTCTGTCTCTGTTCAGGGGCGGACTTACCATTAGGCAAAGGTGGGCGAATGCTTGGGCCCCCCCAACATTCTGGGGTTCCCAAGATGGACACTTAATAGAAAGGTAAAAAAAAAATAATCTCCATGCCCACCATCTTTTAAAGTGCCACTGCAATCAGTCAGTCTTATAGGAGACTGTTCTCCTGAGCCAAGGGTCTGCAACCCGAGGCTCCGGAGCCACATGTGACTCTGGTTAAGGAGAAATAAAATGTTTTTCATTTCACAAATAAAGTAACTGTAAGGTCAAAAGTAGTAAAGTAAAAAAAAAAAAAAAAAAAAAACTGTATTCAATTCATTCACAATCAGTTGAAGGACAGCACACTCAGCAATGCTCCTGACTACAGTACCCATAATGCTCCAACAAGCTCTTCAGCTTTATAGTTTAAGTCAAACTAAAACATTTTGACAGATTTTTGGTGCATTTTGAGCACAATCAGAGTTCCTACATAAGGTGCACCTATCCATTTTTTGGAAGAAATTCAAGGATTTAATAAGCTTCCAATCCGTCATCGCTGCTGACGTTACATTACACAGGGCTATTACTACATTTGCTGCAGTGAGATGATCTAATGTAACACAGGGTGTCAAAAGTTATAAACTATTTTATTTTTTTTAAAAAGGCAATAATTTCTTTGTTTATTTATGCCAAAAACAGCAATAATTTCTTTGTATTTATAAGAACAAAGACAAAAAAAATTGTTTTTTTTTAAAGGTGAAATGAGCATTGTGGCGCCTACTGGGTTGTGCTCAGTAAGAAATCGACCCAAATGGCTCTTCAACCTCCTCGGACCCAGGCTAATATTTGCGTTAACCATCTGAACATAATCACAAGGCCCCAGTTAAGCAGAATCCACTGCTGTGATGTCCACGTGTGTGGACGCCAGGTCTGCAGAGGTTAAGTTTTGAAGGTTGTAGACTCCTGTCTTAAGCAGAAAGTGTCCCCATTTAAAGCTGCTTTAAACAGCAGAGCAAAAATAAAACCTTCACTTTTAGAGCTCCTCATTTTACAGGAATACATTTGAAATGCCTCATCTGAAAACAGATTTCATCAAAACCTCTATGGAACCCAAGTTTGGCTGACGTAAACCAAAGCTCAAGGTTCCTGCAGGCTGAAGTCACTGCTGGTCAACTGCAACACTAGAAGAAAGAAAACACCACAGCATTGGAATGGAATGATTTGACATCATACAAAGAGCACAACTAAATTTAAGGAGGCCGTCGTGTTAAGGTGCATTGGGGATTATTAGAATAAAGGACTATATTAAAGACAGTATGAAAATGCATGTACGTGCAAACGTTCCGGCGTTTGTAATATGTCACTCAAGAGCCCGATGGACCATGGGTAAAACCAGTTTTTGAGTCTGTTGACTGTGGATCTAGATCTCCTTCCTGATGGCCTCAGTGAGAGCAGCCTTCAGTGTTTCCTTAGCTCTAGACATGTTCTCCAGGGGGGGCAGAGGGCAGCCGTTCGGGCCACCCTCTGCAGGGCCTACTTGTCTGCAGCTGAGCTTGCAGCAGACCACTCGTGCAGCATCTCCTGCAGGTGGTTTCTCCTTTTGGTGCCTGTAGGACCTGTGTAGATGTGTTGACAGCCCGGGTAAGGTCCTCAGAGATGACAGAACCCAGGAGCTTGAAGGCCACTTTCTCCTCGTGCACGCCATTGGTGAAGAGCACAACATGATCACCCCTTTGGTCTTGGTGGCGTTTAGCTGCAGGTGGTTTCTGGTGCACCAACCAGTGCTCCTGGATTGCCTCTGCGCCGTTTCACCCCCCCTCCAGATCAGACCCACTACTGTTGTGTCAGCAGCTGCCATATTAGCTTTTTATGCGAGTCTAAAGAAACCCTAACTCTATAATCCTAAAGAGATTACTGCTGACACAGTGAAGACATTTAAGTTATTTCATACACAAACATTGATCCACCTGCTGGTTTCCAGCTCTGGAAGGCCTGTCATTTTTCACAGGTTTTCTTTCTACAAGAGCTGATGTTAATTTGAAGACAGAGAACCAAATGGATCGGCTGGTTCTGCTCATTTTAGAAGAATTCAAAGGCTGTGTCATTGTATGGAATGGATTCATCTTTCCAAATTTGACATTTCTATAAATTCAAGCAGCAGACTTTCAAAATAAAATAAGATGAATGCTGCCACCTAGAGGAACAAATAATAAGTAGCTCATGATCCTTACATGAAATGAAGAGACGCTCAAGAAGTCTCCACTGTTTTATTAAAGATTGTCGTAAGTCAATCATTGCAGCAAAGGAACAAACTTTGAGGGGAAAAAAGGTCAGTGCTTTGGACTAAAAGGTGAAGCTGATCTCTGCAGGCTGGACTTAAAAAAGGGAACTCTAAACAAAAGCCAAGTCAGCTTCAACAGATTCAACGCGACACCATGAAAAACTGCTTTAAATGGACCACTGAAGGCAAGTTCTCTGATCATGGAATCGGACGACAGAAGACCTTCACTGCTTGGAGAAGAAGGTTTTGCTCTTCTCAACATCTGGGACGATGGTGTCGCTTCCAGGTTTCCAGCCAGCAGGGCAAACTGTGGAGAGGAACAGCGATTACTCCAAGCTGCTGAGTCATTTCTGCACTGTGCAACAACTGAGGGCAAAGTTCAGGTGTGAAGGCCCAGGGGGGGTAAAACCAGCGACGTGCGGTGAGGTTCACGGCTGCACTGTCATCAGTCAGATTTACAGACATGAACCCTACAGAGAAGCTTATTCACCGTTTGATTGGCAGCAGTTAAAGTGTTGTTTCAAATTTCAACATTTTTTTCCATTTACAAACTGTAGCAGAGGGAAAAATATCACCAAAATGTTGTTATTGACTTTTAGTTATTAATGAAGTCATGTGTCGCTCCCTTGTTTTCTGTCTGTGGTCTCTCCTTCTGAAGAAACGCTTTCATAACCTGTTTGTAGAAGTCTTCCTTTTCTTTCTTCAGTTAAAAAAGTCTCTGTCTCAGTGGAGATCACTACCAGTGAATGTCTAAACTAATTCTTAAAACCGTATTCCTCCATTTAGAAATGATGTTAAACGTATGAAAGAGTAACAGGACGGCTGCACTTGACTTTCTACCTTTTATTCTATTTTTCTTTAGCTGCGGTGTCAATTGCTCCAGGTTCACCAGCGCCTCCTTGATTTTTATTTTAAAAAGTCTATTAATTTTATTTCATTTTTAAGGTATATTTTGCAGATGAGGCTGTGCCTCACCTGCCTCCCCTGACTGCACTTCAGTGGGCAAAACCCTGAGTCTTTCAAGAATGCCAGGTTGGACTTGCTTAAACGTATTTGTCCCTTTGCTCTGCAGTGTGAAAGCAGTCCTGGACCCACATTCTCAGCAGTAAATGAAAATAATTAATCAGAAATACATGCATTTATAAATAATAAACGCAGAGTTGGTATGGAAGAGTAAAGAAGCAGCTCTAGAGTCCTGAGGTTAGTTGCACAGCCTGAAAACAGTCAAATGTTTTGGGTTATTATCATTTTTGTTTACCTCGCATGCAGACGGTAGAGAAGAAGACACAATAAATTCGCCAGAAGCTAATAAACATGACTACGTTTACACAAACATTTCCTCTCCATGTAAGGACTAATCCTCTAACTTTTACTCGCCAAAGAGGAGAAAATTATCGAGACTGGCTAGTGTTAATTTCCGACCCTTCAAAATAAAAGTCTATCATGATGGGCATATTTTCATATGGAGGAAAAAGTACCATCGCGATATCAATAGCTATCGTATTATCGCCCAGCCCTAGAACCCGGCATGTGCAAATCTTACGTCACTTCCTTTTGTCACCAACATTGTGACTTAATTTGAATTAGATTAGCTCATGGTAGCATTTTTCAGACAGTAGCCATTTAAACAATTCATGCTTTTAACATTAAATAATTAAGAAAATAAAATAAACTATTTGATTAGCACCTGTCAAGATAAAAATTACAAAGTGCTTCATAGTAAAACACATAATATAAAACAGAATTAAGAAAAAAACATTTTAAAAAGATATGTTCCTAGCTGCTTCTTAAAAGAAAATAAAGATTTTACAGATCCGAGACAGAGGATAAATGAAGTGTGGGTAAGAGGCCATATACTCATACACTGGGGGGTACAAAAAAACAACAGAAGAAGAAAACATTTGCGTAGTACGGATCAGGTAGACCCCGACATGTGATTCAACTTTGTACATGCTCAGTAAGGATTGTGTAGTCCTGATTTGTAACTTCTTTTATTTTCGTTGTTATAATTAACATAAAAAGGTTCATTACAGTAAACATTTTAAAAGGTAATTGTTGTTAACATCTCAAACGATAGTCTGAGCAGAAGGTGCTGTAATATGCTGTAGTGGATACAGATATATTTCACACATGCTCATATGGGGACCATCGGGTAGTGACATGCAAGTGTTTTTTTCAAGCTTATAGCTCGGCGTCTTTACTCACCCTCTCCATATTTATCAGTGTGCTGGAAGGCTTGGATCAGACGAAGAGTTTCGTCCACGGAGCGACCCACAGGCAAGTCATTAATAGTGATCTGTCTCAAGATGCCTTTGCCATCAATCACAAAGAGCCCTCTAAAGACAGAAACATTTGTGCTGTTGGGATCTAGCATTATGTAAACGCTTATAAATCCAGAATCAGACCTGTATGCAATTCCTTCGTCCTCCTTCAACACTCCGTAGTCTCTGGAGATGGACTTGGTGAGGTCTGCAATAAGTGGGATCTTCATGCTGCCCAGACCCCCCTGCTTTCTTGGGGTGTTGATCCTTTCAGAAAAGCCAACGTTTGCATGTCAGGAACATAGAGCACGTTTTCTGACATCCACACCAAAGGTCATTTTCACAATTCAAAAAGACCTTGTCAAAGTTTTCAGTCTGCACTCAAAACCTTAAATAAGTCATGAATTTTTTCCATGAAAAAAATAGCATATATTTTAAAACTTATTTGGAAATTAATTTGAAAAAACCCAGACATTTTTCCATCCAATGAAGCTCCGCCCCTTTTACAAAAAGCACCCTGTGCACAACGCTTCAGAGCAAACTGAAGCTGTCGGGCCAAAGCAGACCGCCCGCAGCTACGGAGCAGCAAAGGTCAGGGTTCTTGCTCAAAGGCACCACAGCAGGGTTAAGCAGGGTGGGCAAACACCGCGGGTCATTTCTCCCACAGAGATTTCATCTTTGTTGGTCCAGGAATTTCAACCTCCTCCAATCGGACCACCTTGTCAAAAACAACGTCCGTGCCACCTTGTTTCTTAAAATGCGTAATTGATTTACACTGTGTGGCCTGTGCGATACAAGGTAAGGGAAAAAAGCCCAAAGTGCTAACAAACAGAGACGCCTGATTTACACTGGTCCGTCTGCGGAGCATCTCCATTGTGTTGACAAAAAAATAGAACGTTCATTAATCAATCAAAACATTTACAGATTTCACAGCAAAAAGCTAGAGAAACCGGAAACTAGTTCAGTTTCAGAATACAAACTTCCATTGTACTTTAAAGAAAAAAAAATCAGATTTTATATTTAAGGCGCCGTGGCCATGCAACAACGCACGTCATTATGGACAAACCACTCCTCTGGAAGCTGAGGGGAGGGGGGACAGGCCGCTAAACTGACGGCCATGAGACAGACTCCCCACGCAACGCAACGGCATGCACCACAGACAGACCAGTGTACATCAGGCTGGACGATTCGACAGGTTTTTGTCTTGTTTTATTTTGTCGTCTGATAATTCCACTCTGTACAACAAGTGTCTGCAAATCACACAGAGCAAATGTGATGATCAAGGGAGACGATCTTCCACTTTAATTTGTCTAAGAACAAACATCTTCACCTGCACCCGTGCACGTCGTGCAAGTTTACCTGGAAGGGCCACGGTTACATAACCAACACTCGGACCACTGGGAACGCTTTGAAAATAGGAGAGAAGATGACCGGAGTGGGACTTTCTGCTAGTATGAAAGGGGTGCAGGTTTTTACTCATTAGATTTTTGGTTTAAATCTGGACCAAAACCCGGGCTGTGGGAGGTGTAGCTCTGGAACCAAATGGGTGCACATTTAGCAGATCCTTGTATAACCTCAGAACTTAAGGGAGGAGCAGTATGACGGAGACCGTTGGGCCAGCACTTATCAAGCCCCTGCAGCCAGACACCACAGGAGATAAACCTGGGGGGTTCCCCTCTACAGAGCCGTGCTTCAGACTCCGGTGTCATAAGCAGTTCTAGAGCGTTCCCAGATCTGCTCACTCGGTAGAAAGCGTTCACTCTTCCTGTTAAATCACGTTGCTGTTCCCATTTGTGAATACTGCTTGGGATTTGCAACTGAAGCAGGATCTGGTTCCGAGTTCTGCACAGGCTCCACACCAGCACTGGGGTGGGGGTGGGGGGTTCCCCAGTCTATGTCGGTCATCAGATGACCTTGCACAAAGGTCAGCCTGTGCTCACCTGCTGAGCTTTTCTTATCAAAACTTTGCAACGTGTCAGCTTTTCATGACCTTTGAAAGACTCGTAGCAGAGACCAACGAAAACGCGCTCAAGGGCACTTTTCCCAGGAACAAGTTCCGATGCTGACAAACTTCCAGCGCTTAACCGGCTGCCTCGCTGGCGTGGGCGATCTCAGGTTTCTCCAACAGGAAGACTCACCATGCCAGGTGGCTGAAATGAGAATCCACGGAGCAGCCAATGACCTCGCACCCGATCTTGCGGAACTCCTCTGCCCGGTCGCTGAAGGCAATAATCTCGGTGGGGCAAACAAAGGTGAAGTCCAAAGGGTAGAAAAAGAAAACCACATACTTCCCTGAAGCACATAGAAAGAACTGGTTACTCAATCCAGAGAGGATGAATCCGGTTTCTGTGAAGCCAATCAGAGTAAGAGCAGGTGTCAATACTAAATAATGGAGTACCTTTGTAGTCTGACAGAATTAAGTCCTTAAACTGTCCATCCACTACAGCTGTGGCTTTAAAGTCTGGAGCAGGCTGGCCGATCTGAGCTTTTCCAGAGGACATGGTGCAGGTGGTGATGAGCAACTGAGGGGAGAAGATCCACCAAGAAAGAGACTTGAAAACAAACGACACGTTCAAACAAAGGCAGCAGCTACAAACTCTCGAGGTTTGTTCTGGAAGATCACCCCCACCCACCCCAGGTCACGTGCAAGCCCTGCTCGTGCAGCGGGAGAACAAAAGCCTTTTTAGGAGGCTTGCACAACCGCGAAACGCCTAAAACCCCCCAAGAAAAGGCGCGCTCTGCCGCGGGAAGCAGGATTAACGTTCAGTCAGTGAACTGTTAGCAACAGACAGCAGACATGTCAAAGAAACCTTCAGCAACTTTCAACCGCCTCTCCAAGCAGACCGAACCAACCCGGATCGTCTGAGAGACCCAAACAAAGACGGAACCGCAGGCGGGCCCGGACCCTCAGAGGAGGAGGGGGCGCTAGCTTCTTTTGGGTTTTCTTTTTAGCTTTATTTTGTCCCCGCGCGGAGAGAAGACGCGGTAAACCACCGGGAACATGACACGAACGACGGTCGCTCCCAACACACCTGACTTCCCGGGAGGCCGCGGAGAACTTGGAGGAAGGTTTGAAGCTTTTGGAGAAAAGAAGCGCAGCTGCGCGGAAAAAGTCAAGCCAGACAGCTGCGCCCCCGGAAGTACTCGACTCTTCAAAATAAAAGCTGGACCGGCTCTTTGGCCTGAGAAGTCATTCGAATAAACCTGCAGTGGGGATTATTAGTTAGTGGAATGACACTACTCACAATAAGTTAGGAATAATGTTCTGTATGTGAATGTTTCTTCCTATTTGCTCTGAATTTTAACCAAATACGTAAACGTTCCCTTTAGTATAAATAATAATGAATGACACTTTGAGACTCAGCAAGTTCACCTGCAACACCTGACTGTCTACCAGCAACCTGAAGGCGCTGTGAGCAGGTGGAGCTGCTCGTCTGTGTTCATGTCTGTTTGAATGATGAACTTGGAATGACTTTCTGACAAAGGCAGACTTTAGACCCACAGAATGATGACACTGATGTCACATTGAAAAGGATTTTCTTTTAGAAAGTTTGGCTTTTTGGCTCCAATAAGTAAAACAGACTGAACACAGCGAGACCATTATGTGGAAAACACTGAATGAGGGGGGGGGTCTGTCACCACAATACATCTACCTCTATATCCTGAAAATCTGGGAAGTGAAACACACACTGTGTTTATATTGTCCACTGACATTTTCACAATATCTCTAACTTATTGTGAGTAGTGTGCTTTTGATAATATGCAACAGAAGCCTGTAAGTACGTAGAATTTTCAGTAAGGATAGTGGTGTTTTGTACTCATACATGTTAAATCATTCTCCCACTAAAAAAATGTGGGAAGGAAAAAATAGCTATTAAGTGTGGTGCATTAACAAAAAAGGAATTCTAATATAGGAATTCTAATAAAATAACTACAGCTAAGTGTAAATTCAAAGAACCCAACATCCTAATTTTGGAATGAATGAATGAAATTAGTTTATTTTGGTTTTCATTGTTCACAAAGAAAAGATACAACAAGACAAGAAACAATTTTTACCATCACAAGTTTAAAATATAGCTCAAATTCAAATTATATTTGAAACTTGTAACATTTGTTTAGTCCAGGAAAAGAAAAGGGACCCCTGCAGCCTGACTGGATTGGATTGTCACATCAAACTTTCCTAAATGTGTGGAGAGAGATGAAATAAATTGTTCTGCAGACTGAAATCTACTCCATTTATTATTGTAAAAGTTGCTTAATTTTGTTATTTTTGTTTAGTTTGTTATTTTTATCTATGTTTTTGTGGTCTTCATTTTTTTTTTCAAAAATGAGTTATTAAAGTCTAACGTCTCTTTGTTTTGTCAACCTGCTTTGAATCATCACTTAGCACTGTCAGTTTTCTTGCCTGTCCTTTTTAAAATGTTTTTCGTGCAGAGGAACCCGACCCTTGTTCCCCTCCTGTCACCTGAGAGCTCTCTGCATATGTGCTCTCCTGCCAGCTTACAGCCCCTCACAAGCTTAATTTAACCCACAGTTTAATCCAGATTCCAGCTCAGACGAGGAAAACAAAGATGTACTTGTGACTCGCCTTAATCTTCTTTATATATATATATACATATTCTTTCTTCCGTCATCAGACATGCTACAAGAATATGTTAAAACACCCAAAACACAATTTTCATTGGAGAGGGTCAAACATACATTAGACAGCTCTGTCTTTTTTTCATACACACTTATACAAAACAGCAATACCTCTGTCATTGAAAAAGATAATTGAGTGGTATGAGATCCACCTCATTGCTTTTCATCTTAAATCCGTCCCTTGCTGATTCACTGCATTAGGGGATATATTGTTGTGATTGACTGAGAAAACCTGACACACAATTAGCAGCAGGTAGGACATGGCCATTCACAATTTTATCGTTTCCCGTCTCATTTAGATGTAGTAGATGTAGTAAGCCAACAGTTACTGACAGATGGCAGTAGCGAGTCAGTTCAGTAAATTCATAGAAGAAGAACTCTGTAAAGATCTACTTCCGGTGAGCGAGCATACCGTGATGTTTTCAGGCACTTTCTGAAAGATTTTAGGTAAATTCACGACTATGCTTAATACATTATCTGTGTAAATTTCCGTGTGTTCGATTATTACATTGTCCGGTTATTAACTGAATAAAAACTAATCCATCAGGTCGGCTGCGATCTGTAGCAGCACCCAAAAGGCTGCTGCTGATGGACATTTAAATTAGCTTAAACATTTCAAATACTTTTTTATGTATTTATATTGTCTTTGTTCTAAAAAGAAAAATATGAAAGTTGAAATGGTAAGTTGATGATTAAATGATAAACAAAATAAATAAATTAGAACTGGAAAGTAATGGTTTTTTTTACTTTTCATCGCGGTAACTGTGCCTGGTCGCGTGCGTTTCACATGGGTAGATGGTAGCATCGACTGTGTATGACAAGGGTCTGCGACCTTTGACTCTCAAAGAGCCGTTTGGTCCAGTTTCTTACTGACCAAAGCCCAGCGAGAGCCACAGATTCCTACTTTATTGTTTAGAAAAATACACCAGAAGACCAGAAATAAAATAAAGAAGAAGTGTTTGGAAAAAGAACCGTTTATCATCTTTAAATTTGAGTTCATATGAAATGTTACATTTTAAATACTCGCTGTAAACTTCTAAGTTTCAATTACATCAACTGGAATATCACACAAATGCTTATCTTATCCACAAGTACAAACTGTTGTGGTTTGGGATCACAGAAACTAATACATCTGTTTTTGTTGTTTGGCCCTTAAGGCTCCGAGGGTCAAATATACACAGGTTGTTGTTACCTGGGGTTGCAACGGCTCATAACGTATTTTAGCCAATCACAATCAAGAAACTGTAGATCTTAGAAAGTCCTGCAGGCCAAATAGGATTATGACCTCAAATTTCATGACTGGGCCACACTTAGCCCACAGGCCGGACGTGGAACATTCCTGAAGCCATGTATCTATAAAATATAGCTTTCAAATATGTATAATTATTGAACTATTACAGTGTTATACATTTTTATGATTTAAAAAATGAGCTTATTTTACTTAAGATTGAAGGACAAATACATTTCTTTCTAAATAAAATACATCCTACGCCAACTAAGATCCTCCTGCAGCAACAGCTTCACCTCAGTTAAAAATGCAGCAAAGTCATGGCATTTTCTATGACTAGGACTTTGGTACACTGTCATTCTTCTCCTTTTACTATTGAATATAAACATAAGAACATTGTTACTGAAAAAAAACTGTACATGTAAAAATATTTATAAAGCTCATGAACTTTGCCTCTGAACAGCAACTAGACACTATTGTTCAACAAAAATAATAACTGCCTTAAGTTTTCTAATAATGACAGTAGATTAAACCTTTTACTATAATTTTGCTCAGTTATCTGACATGCTTGAATTTATGAGGAGTGGATAAGCCCACAACGCCCCTTCATGTTAGTGTAATGTCAGCAGTGGTACAAAAAAAGTTATTTACTAATATATTATCACCACAGTTAAAAAAATCTAAACATAATTAACAAACTTAAATAATATTTTTTTTATTCAGAACTCTAGCATTTTTTTCTTTAAGCCAAAGATCTACTTGTGGCTCCAGAGCCTCAGGATGCACACCCCTGGTATATGAAAACATATACATATATACAGTCAATAACAGGTAGTCAAAATGAGGGATTAAAAAATTCCAATGGAATGTAAAACCAAATTAACACGGATTTCTGTTAATTTACCTGATGATAGGAATTTTAAAAATGTGCATGTCCCGTGAAAATTATTTCACAATTGATTGGATGCCATGTTTATGTTAAGGCAGGTTACTATAAAT
Organism: Adrianichthys oophorus; assembly: GCA_036245035.1. Classification (NCBI taxonomy): domain Eukaryota; kingdom Metazoa; phylum Chordata; class Actinopteri; order Beloniformes; family Adrianichthyidae; genus Adrianichthys; species Adrianichthys oophorus. Next base: position 2,520,735 of record BSAI01000109.1, on the reverse strand, counting down.
ATGTTAATTTGAACACTAAAGCATGCTAAAAAGCTAGATTCAAAAAGTAGGGTTGGAGCAAATATGGAGATGGTAATACACTGCCATCATGCATTGTCAGTAATGACATGTTGAAGCCAAACATGAACTAAAAAGGTTGTTCTGAACATGGGGTCTGCAGCCTGAGGCTCCGGAGCCGCACATCGCTCGCTCATTCTTCCATTGTGGCTCTTTGGCTTTGAAGAAAAAGTGCTAACAATGGGTTTTGTAATTTGGGTTAATTTGTTAGAGGTCATACATTTTTGTCGTTTACGTTTAGAGTTTTTATATGTCAGATAATTGTGCGAAATGCTGGTGAAATCTTGCAGATATATTGCAGTGTGAAAATAATGATCATAATGGGCCTTTATGTCTTGACATGTCCTGGAAAATTCCCACCAGCAATAAAATACTGAAACTACACAGCTGTCAGTAATCACATTACACCTGAAGGACAATGACAGATGGATTTTACCAATCATTGTACCCACAGGAAAAGACAACACTTTCACACCATAAATATTTTGCTTTAATATTGACCTTGTATGAAGTCTGGATTTTGTTCTTGTGTTGATGTTGTGACTGTTGAATCTGAAACTTTGAGCATCAATATTTCTCTGCATGTTTGCAGAAACAGTATCATCAGTTATTTGTTAGACATCTGATTGTTTCTCAGCGCTGGTCTTCAGGGAACACTGTCCTGCATGTCCTCCATGTTACCCTGCCTCATCACACCTGATTCAGCTCATCATCAGGCTTCTGCAGAGCCTGACAGTCATCAAAGGCAGGTGTGTTTGAGTAGGTTAGGATAAGAAGATGCAGGACAGTGTTCCCTGAAGACCAGGGTTGGGAAGCACTGGGTCATGTGACATAACCCTCCTCCCTAATCTCTTGTTTAGAAGATCAGATTAGTTCTGATCCTGGTTCTCGGCGAGAGACAGTAAAAATAAGAGATGTAGCATCCTGCTCATTTTTGCAGACCAGCAGCTGGATCAGGGAGAGATAACTGGGAAACAGGCGGGAAAGTAGATCTTAAAGCCCAGTTGAGGGTTAGAACAAAAATGTTCTGTTTGTTCAACAGCTGATCATCCATGTTCTTCATTTTTGTGCTGGAAGAATGTTTATAGGTTTGTTAAGACTGTGAGGTCAAAGTGGAAGCTCTGACGTTCCATCAAACAAGCTATGTCAGATGAAGTTACTCTGATGACAGTCTCCTGGGCCCAATCACTGGCAGCTGAATGTGCCCCCTGTTTAGTTTATTTCTGAGAAGATGTGATGCTTACTAAATACAAACTGAAGTTATCAGTGGTTAACCTGATTCTTCCATTTGTGTTTTTAGGTTACGGAAGTTCAAAGACCATCAGGAAGAACTTTACTACCATCACCTCACATGGAGTCACAAGGTAAGATTCACCAACAATTAACAACAAATCCACTAACTTACTCCTTTCATATTAGTGCTGGAACATCATGCTAACCTAAACAACATCCATCTCATGATATTTATTTGTCCTTATTAAAAGAAACCACAGATTATGGCATTAACATCGTTTGCTGAAGTTCAGGCTTTTCTTTCTCACAATCTGAAATCATGAACAGCTTTTATTTTGAAAAAAAAAATGATAGAGCCTACATCCCCATTAGTGGAACTGTACTTTGAAAACCCTCAACATAAAGTTCTCATTTCAAAGACCCACTTCAATGAAAATTGTGTTAACCTGTTCTTGTGGGATTTTTCTGATGATGGACGACAAAAAAAAAAAAAAGATTAAAATTGCGTTTCTGAGTATTTTTTTCATCCAAATCGTTGTGAATCAGAAGCATACAACAAATGTCAGTTGAAAAAGATCGCATTTGTATCGTAGAAAATACGCTGGACGGGCCAAACGCTCCCTGCTCTGCTCCATCTGATGCATCCTCTGACAGGCAAACAGCTCCATGTACGTGTTTGTTTTCCTCGTCTGAGCTGGAATCTGGGCCAGAACTGCTCGATAGCTCCAATACTGCTCACCATTTTTGTTGCACCAGTTTTGTTGTAATGTCAGGTTGGGTTGTGAGGGCTGTAAGCTAGCGAGAGAGCGTGTAAGCAGATGGATGATGAAAAGGGGGGGCGGGGTTGCTCTGTGGAAGAGCATGTAAACAGAGAGCTTTCAGCAACGGAGAAGGGAAGGGGTGTGGTCCCGCCAACAGCTTAGAAGTGAATTTTTAATGAGCTCCTGCCGTTCTTTGGAGTACAGTGGAAAAGTGCAAAAGTATTACACCCCTTTGTTAGGTTCTAAAACATTTGTCTCTGCAAAAGAAGGGAGACAGAGGCAATTAGGTTCTTTTTACTTGCAACAAGAAACAGAAGGGAGCACACCAACTGTTTCTGAAACTCCCTCCTGAACTCTTGTCATTTATGAAAAACTGGGTGTTCCCTAGTTACAATGCAAATGTAGCTCTGAGGGAAAGGGGGGTGTTGAACTATATCTGAGGATCAGAGTTATACAGAGTTTTCAGCTCAGCCTGTTTTTCATACCAGACCTCTCTGTTATGACTTCTTCCAGGATCAGCACACTGCATTATGTCAGACGTTACTCTAACACAATGAAAGTATGTGGCGGGTGGGGGCTGCATAGTTCGGTAGACTTGCAGCCGTGTAGACAGACAGAGAGAGAGAGAGAGAATTTGTATGAGTGGAAAAAAGTAAAGTAAAATAACAAGTAGCAAATTACTTTTTCTAATGAGTAAAGTCATTTCATTACAAGTTTGATCCAGTAACTAAGTAAAGTAATCAATTACCTTTTAGAAGTAACATACCCAACACTGGCAATAAGAAGATAGCAAAGCCTTTTCTGATGCTGATATCCTCTGTTCAGAATGTCATTAAGACATGTCAGTCAACAGGAACAGTGGAAGTTAAAGAAAGATCAGGAAGAGCAAGAAAAATCTCAGACAGAGCAGCTCACAGGATTGTGAGGAAAGCAAATGTTTGACTGCAGCATCCCTCCAGAAAGACCTGCAGATTCTGGAGTTCTGCTACACTGTTCTACTGTCAAGAGAAACTTGTACAAATATGGTCTTCATGGAAGAGTCATAGAAGAAAACCTCTTCTACGTCCTCACTCAAAATTCAACCTTTGAAATTCACAAATGAACATAGAAACAATTCTGGTTTGGAAACAAGTTCTGTGGACCGACCCGGTTCAGATGGAACTTTTTGACTGCAATGAGCAAAGGTACATTTGGAGAAGAAAGGGTCCAGAGGTTCATGAAATGAACTGTCCAACTGTTAAGCATGGGGGTGGATCAATCATGATTTGGGCTTGTATTGCAGCCAGCGGCACAGGAAACATTTCACCAATAGAAGAAGAATGGATTCATCAACATTTCAGCAAATGTTAGCCACAAACTTGATGCCATCTGTGAAAAAGTTGAAGTTGAAGAGAGGATGGCTTCTCCAAATGATAATGATCCTAAACACACCTCCAAATCCACACTGTCTTACATTAAGAGACAGAAACTGAAGGTTTTGCAGTGGCCTTCAATCACCTGACCTCAACATCATTGAAAATCTATGGATAGACCTGAAAAGAGCAGTCAGTGTGGAACAGACATCCCAGAAATCTGAAAGAACTGGAAGACTTTTGGAAAGAAGAACGGATGAAGAAACCTCAAATGACATCACATCTGTAAACTGAAGCCTTTAGAAGATAAATAATATAACATTATACCTGGGGTGCCCAAACTTTTGATCCCCACTGTACATGGATCTATTTGTCTGTAAGTGGATACATCAGAATGGAGTGGAGCAGGGAGTTTGTGCCACCGACTGTAGCACCTAAATCACTGCTACAAGCTTTTTTTAAACTGGCGAAACAAAAAAATTCTTAGAAATGCAAATTTCTACCATAAATTCTTTTAAAAAATTCACAGACGTCCATCATCAGAAAAATGCTGCAAAAAATATTAAAACACCATTTTCATCAGAGTGGATCTTTTCTACTTTTGAAAAGTGTAACTATTGCGTTTTAAACCAACATGTAAAAATACATATATGTATATATTTTTTTCATAAATCTGTATCATTAATGTGTGTGTGTTACGGTTGTAGGATGTTTGTGCAGAAGACTCTGCTGTTTGTTTTGACCACACCTGGTTTGTGCTCTTGCCCATAGAAGCTCTGCCTGTTAAATCTGCATCAGCTCCCTCGGGGCCCGTGGTCTGCGAGGTCTGTGGACTGTATTTTGAGACTCGACGAGGGCTCTCCAGCCACGCTCGCCTCCATTTACGCCAGCTCGGCGTGACTGTGTCAGAAAGCAGCGGCGCTCCCATAGAGCTGCTCTACCAGCTTATCCAGGAGAAAGACGGCTCACTGTCAGCCTTTAAAGCAGACTCCTCTGCTGCTGGATCAATACATCACAAGAAGAAACCCCAACAGGAACCCAAGACACCCTCTGTGCAAGAAGATACGAGTTCAACCTCCAAGGCAGGAGCCAAAAGCTTGGCAACCCTACAAAAGGCCGATCATCAGCAACCTTCAGGCAGGCTGAAGGAGTCAGCTGAGCCTCGGTCTCCTCTGAGGTTGGCTGAAGGCAGCAGCTCCTCTTTTTCAGATCATCAGACCATCACCAAGCCTCTGTGGGCACCACTGGAGACTGATGCTCCTATTACCTTAAGTACAGCTGACATATTACTTTCCTACAGTTACTGAAATGTAATATTCTTACTGTGAAATGTACATCTCCTGATCTCCTGACTACTTTTTTACTTTTCCTTCTGTTCTTCCTTTTCTGCTGCAGCTTCAGACACAGCTCATGAGGCCCATGTTTGTCAGCTTTGTGGCTGCTGGTATGAGACACGGCGGGGTCTCTCCAGTCACGCCAGAGCCCATCTTCGCCAAATTGGTATCCCTGACAGTTCGATAAAGGGGAGCCCCATTGAGTTCCTTTACAAGATGATGGAGGAGGACCCAAAGCCCTTCAGCACAGAGCGACAGGATGAAGGTGCATCCTCCCCCAAACGCCCCACCGACCTGCCGTCTCCGCCCACGTCTCCTGCCAGCAAGCGGCCCAAAACGTCTGAAGGCTGCACCTGCGTTCTGTGCGGGGAGCAGTTTGAAAACCGGAAGGGGCTGGGCAGCCATGCGCGCTCCCACCTGCGCCACATCGGGGTGAGCGACCTGGTGGGGAAAAACTCTGCCATTGACACGGTAGAGGAGCTGGTCAGCAGCGGCATGATCGAAGTCATGCACCCCCTGAAAACCACCGGTTCAAGTAGCTCCCCTGCAGCGCCGTCTCCGGCGCCGCTCTCCCCAGTGCTTCCTGCTTCCTCTCCGCCTCCAAGCCAAAGCAGGGCCGTTTTTTTGTCCTCGGGTCCCTCCCAGAGTCCAAAGAAGAGCTCTCAGGTCCCTCGGCATCCCAGTAACAGAGCTCCAAAGGCTAAAAAAGGTTTTCGGCTGGCAGTGGACCCCCTTCTCCGGAAACCAAAGCCTGAGCCTGTCGAGGTCGAGGTGTCTGTTGGATCCAAGACATCCAGCTGCGAGGACAGCTCCTCTGTGCCCAATTTACCACCAGCTGCCACCTCTGCTGCACTTCTTGACTCAGGTACAGGTGTGTTTATTTGAAAAGGGGACATTACCTTCTACAAGAATGTTGGAGTGTGCGAAAAAGCCAGCACGATAACGGGAATGTCAGGGAATCCGTGTTGTTATGCAAAATTATTTTAACTTTTTATCACTGTATTATATTGCATTACTGTAAGCCAAACAGGACAGAAAAACAACCCACTTAAAGTCAACGTTTATCATATAAATCAGGAAATGAGCAAAAAAAAAAGTAACAAATACCATAGAGTTTACTATTGAAATGAAAAAATATGAATGTAGCTCTTTAAATTTAAAGGTAGCTCTAAAATACAGAGTCATTTAAGGCAGAAGTCTCCATCCTCTTTCAGGCTGCAGACTGGTTACTGTCAGACAACATTTTCACAGACCAGCCTGTAAGAGGCTGAAGCGGGCGTCTGATTTCTTTCTTTTAAAGTTTATCTTCATCCTCTGAACTGGAAGTTCCCCCCACATTTTGCTTGAAACCATATCTTGACTGGCGACCCTAACAGTTACGTTTGTTTTTCCTGTTTTAAGCTTTAATACAAGTTTTTTTTCTACAATTCTCAACAATTTTAGGTTAGGGTTATGCTTAGTTGTACAAATCCTGCTTTGCGGCCAATGATGTCGGGCACCATCTTTTCTGCAACCAGGTCCGTTCTCGATGTGGTGGGGAGAATCCATTAGTTTTCCAAAATTAAACTTCTTCAGAATTAGATAATTAATAAAAATTAAACATTGTAGACTGTGTTTTATTTTTCTCTGTGGCCTCATACCAACAGTCACATGGACCGGTTCCAGTCCACGGGCTGAAGGCTGACTGGTACCAGTCCATTGGATTGGGGTTGGGGACCACTGGATGAAGAACAGCAGAGGCCTAAATCCATGATGACCTGCTATGTTTCATGCTGACTGACCTGTGGATTTTGTTCCACAGACCTGCAGTCGCCTCCAACAGTTCTCTGTGACTTCTGTGGTCAGCTGTTTGAAACACGCAAAGCCCTGTCCTGCCACGTCCGTGCCCACCTGCGCCAACTTGGCCTTACCTGGTCAATAAGAACCTCTCCCATCGACCTCCTCAAAGAGGTCATGTTGCACGGCGAGGACAGGAAGGCCAAACGGCCGTGGGTCCCGCAGGGCTCCAAAAAGCCCCGGAGGAGCGTCTCGGTAGAGGATGGAGCTTCTGCCTCCTGCACATCACCTGTGGATTATTCCATGAAAGACAAATCTCCGTCAGGGAAGACCGCGTTCCCTCGTATGGGTAAGTCATCTGGCTTCAGGAGCACGAGTTAAAACTGGGATTTAATGTCAGCTGCAAATTTTAATGATTAGTAAGATTAAGGTTCCCGTCATCAGGGATTGACAGACTCTTCCAAGAAGACAAAGAGAAGCTAATTTTAATATCTCAGAAGCATCCACTTTTTAAGTCTCTCTTCTGGTTTGTCTCTCTGAGTGTGTTAACGAGGTTACAGTCAGATTTCTAGACTGTTCTCCTGAGCGACAGGTTAGTTAGAAAACAGATGTTTGTAACCAGGGGAAAGGACTAAGGAAACCTGGTCACCCGAGGTGTGGATTCTGTCACAGTACAGATGTGGTGTGAGCGCTAAACGTGCCAGGCACGCTTCTGTAAAGCTCTGATGTTGATTCTGAAACATCCTTTGGGACTCAGACACGTTCTGGACCAAACCGCTGCATGAGTCAGGTTGTGGAAGTGGGTGGAGTGTTTGTTTTTTGTGACTAAAACGCCGTTCTCCTGACTCTTCCTTAACCAGACACCTCCTGTGAGCTCTGCGGGTTTGACTTTGAGAACCGTAAGGCGTTGGCGAGCCACGCTCGGGCTCACCTCCGACAGCTGGGCATATTTGAGTGGAAGGCAGACGGAGCAACGTCACCCATTGAGCTCCTCAGTGAAATTATCCAAAAAGATCCTGCCAGGGTCGCCGAAATAACCAAACGCTATCGCTTTGGAGACCTCTACATCAAGAAGGTGGGCCATGCCCTTCTGACGTTCTTCAGTAAGCAGGACAGTGCTGAAGTAAAGCTGACTTTCCCTTCATTTTTAGTCCCAGAGAACCCAGAGATCCACTTCCCCCTCCGCCTCCCCAGACTCTGGCGCTGTGGCCGGCGGAAGCAGCAGGACGTTCATGCAGCAGGAGCTCAAGGCCAACAGGAAGAACCACAGCATGAGTGCACACACGCCAAAGGGTGAGGGAAGACGCAAAACTGCAAAACTGGAGGTCTGTCATTGTCTTCACCGCGCCACTCCACTCTTTAGGGGTCCATCCTTTGAAACACGGAGTGTCGTCGGGGCAGGAAAACTGGAACTCGCAGGGACCGCCTCGCTCTGGCAGCATCCCTGCGCTGCTGCCAAAGCCCCCCCTCACTCCGCTGGTCAAACTGGTTGGGAAGATGTACTCCCTCAAGTGCAGGTGAGTAGCTGAGGAGGTTTGGTGTGTGTGAGCACAGAAAAACAGGTGAGCAGGTGAGGCTCTGCTGCTACACAAGAAGCAACCTCAGAAAGAGTTTGTTCCTCAAAGTCCAGAAGGAAAAGAACACAAAGAAAACAAAGTTTTTGTTAGAAGGTGTTTGAGTCAGCTGGTCCTGGTCCTGGCCTTAAACACGGCGCCTGTAGCTCAGCTTTGCTAATTTAGAGCTAATGAAGGCAAAAAGGACCAGATGATGCTGCTGTTCTTCATTCCTAATCCACTGGTTGCCTCAGAAGCACAACACTTTCAGGGTTCTCATGTGACTTTTGTCACATGTTTGGTTTCATCCTCAAATTTCTGAATTTCTCTTCTGAGAGTTTGACAAAGTTCTATTCTATTAAACTTTATTTAAAAAGCACTTTTCCTACAAAGCTAATGCAAAATGTTTTTATAAACTTAAAGCAATAAAAACTTCAGTTATATAACACAAAGAATGCCCTCAACTCCCCCCCCCACGTACATACAACATAATAATATAATAAAACATAAAATGACTCTGAGGTGAAGATGAAACTTGGTTTAGTGCTGATGTGAAAAAATAATATTCTGGGGATTTGTCCATGCCAACAACCAACCCAGTCATGATCACAGTCATGATCACAGACTGGGGGAACCCCCCCCCGCCAATCAAAGCGAGCAGCCAGACCCAGGACGTCTAACTGCAATAACCCTGTTCCACAAGAAAGGTTGGTCACCGCTCAGTGGATCCACCAGAGGAAAACGCTGGAGTTCACATTTAGGTTAAAATATATAAAAAGTAAAAGCATAGATTTAGAATTTAAAAAAGTAAATGGGCCTTTAAGATCCACTCTTATGAAAATGGTGTTTCTGGTGTTTTTAACATGTTCTTGTGGTATTTTTCTAAAGATGGAGAACAGATATGAAGAAAAATAAGCTTGAAGTTGCATTTTTTTATATTTTTTTTTTATTAAAATCATCAGGAGCAGATGAAAAACAGACCATATGAAAAAGACTGTATTTGTGATGTAAAAAATATGCTGGGTGGGCCACAGGCTCCCTGTTGCGCTCCATTCTGATGCAGACAAACAGATCCATGTACGTCTTTGTTTTCGTCGTCTGAGCTGGATTAAAAAAGTAGGTCTTGCGCATCCTTTAAGAACATCAACAATCCTTATGACCCTGAGGCTCTTTGGGAGGCTGTTCCTCAGGTGAGGACTGTAATAACTGAATGAAGCCTCACCACATGTTTTGGTTCTATCTTTAACTCCTACGCAGATCTAAAAGTACAAAATACATCTAATCAATCTTTATTTGTATAGCACTTTTCATATGAACCATAACACCAAGTGCTTTACACTAAAATATCAAATGTAAAACAAGAACAACCATAAATATATACACCCCCCCCCACACACAGAATGCCCCCAACCCCTTTCACAACTCCCACCCCCTTAACTGATGGAAAACATTGGAAAACAGGCTGAGCACTGAGAAAGCTGGTTGGTGGCCCCCCTTTAGTAGGGACCTCTTCCTCTGTGGACAAGCGCATAGCCAGCCTAATGCAGCATCACAGGATAAAGGTGGAAACTAACCAGGAAGTATCAGCTTTTTGGGAAGAAACTTACATGTGTTAATAATAATAATAGTTATTAGAGTAAATATTGATTGATTATTGAAGGAATCTGGTATTGATGGGATGTTTGGTGTGCATGCAAACAACATGCTGGTTGGGCTGGAAATCTTTGCCAGATTCTGAAATCATCTCAGATTCACAAGATCGCAGATTGACTCTGCAATTCATCTCAACCCATTCCTTTGTGAACCTGCTGAAACCCTTATGGAGTCACGAGGTTGCTGGAGCCTACAACAATATTACAATTTACAAATCAAAATTATTTAAACCAAAGTTCAATTCCAAAAAAATTATCTAAAATAAAACATTTCGGAAAACAAAAATAATTTCCAGAAATCAAAATGAAATGTTATAAGGTAAACACAATAAGAAAGCAGAATATATAGGTACTGCAGGAAATAACTGATTGAATGATAATGTTTGATTTTTGAAGTTGGGTTTTTTCAAACGCATCTTCAATGTCTGCATACTAGTAAAGGTTTCATGATAATTACGGAGCGTTTCCAGTATCGCTTCACGCCAAATGACTTACAGTTGCAATGATGGACAAACATCATCATTCCATCAGTCGTCTACCTACCTACCTTTGTGTTTCACGTTTTAACATTTCATTTTGATTGCAATATTTTCTTTTTATTTTATTTCCTTTGTCTTTTAGTTTCTGGAATCTTGTTTTGTTCTCTAAATGTTCGTTTTTGTTTCACTTCTTTAATTGTTGTTGTCTCATTAAGTGATTTGTTGACGTGCTTGGACTTCAGGGCCACCGTACACACCTAAAGGTCAGATTAGAGTAAGCAATAACCTAGGAAGCATGCATGTGGACTGTGGGTGGAAGCCAGAGTGCCTGGAGAAAACCCACACATGGATGAGGAGAACATGGGAACTCCACACAGAAAGATTTGAACCGGAATCTTCCTGCTGTGAAGTGATAGTGCTGACCACTACACCACCGTGCAGCATGCAATCCAACTCAATCTAGTAAATAATGATAATTTCAAAGTGATGGCTTTCAAAGCTTCTGCAGCACGAGTCAGGTGATGAGCAAAGTAACTGTTCCAACTGCAGATCAGGGAACACGAACAGAAAATACCCAGATCCATCCCAGACGTTCCTGTGAGCGTGTTATTACACAGAAATGGCAGCAAGTAAAGTTTTAGATTACCAAGCTACAAACCCAACTTGGTCAGAGATGGAGCTTGGTTTGACCCACTCTGGTGTTCCTGTTGGCTCACTGCCTTCCTCTGTGCTCTGTTTCAGGTTCTGTGATGAGGTGTTTCATGGACCTCTGTCCATTCAGGAGCAGTGGATCAGTCACCTGCAGAAGCACATCCTGTCGCTGGGCTTCAAAAGCACAGAAGCTCCTCCACCCTCGCCTGTGACTCCTCCTACAATTGTTCATCCCGTTGCTGTTTAAATTTCATATTACCATATTCAAAGAGAGGAAGTGGCGCTTTTTGAATCAAAGAAAAAATGACAAAACAATGTTCTCCGTTTGTCTATAGGAGGGCAGACATGAGCTGTAAGAGTGTCATCCACTCAGGTAAAATCCCACCTACTGCTGTTATTACTGAGACAGCTTTTCAACCAGGTTTTTACATTGTTCTGTGTGTTAAAGAAACTGTCATTCAGTTTGGATGAACTTTTAACAACCAGTTTTCTAACAACCATAAAAACATTCTCTGAAAATGAACTTTTTATACATAACTTTTTAACTGGAGTACCCATAAATTCACTCTGTTTATCAAATAATAAAAATATTTGTGACATTTGAACACAGCACTGTTTTATGGCCAAGAATGTCATCTGTTTTCTGTTTAACACCTGCAGCACAGCGTGTTCATTTTTAAAAATGTGATCAGTATTTTAAAGAAACAATATGAGCTGTTTGTTCTTCTGCCATGAGTCACAGCTGTTACTGTTCTAATGGAGATAAGTGGAACATTTTGTGAAGGTATGCAGAAATCTTTCCATTCACTAATGTATATTCAACTGATGTGTGTGTAATGAACCCCAGAAACGGTCTTTTTTCCAGCTGTTTTCTTCTGTCTCTGACTTAATTGACCTCAAGATTAGACTAACAAGTGTTAATTTTCTGATCAAAAAGGAGAACCATCCTGAATGATTATTTGTCAGTAATCCTGAACTTGTTGCACATTACCAGCAGTTATTGTATTCATGTAGGCCTATTGCATATTGTACTGTAGACACCATGTTTTTATTCAATGGAAGCTTCTTAAAACTGAGAATTTTGTAAACAGAATCATGTTTGTATTTCATTCAATAACATTCTGCCAACATTTAGATTCTGCTAAGCGTCCCATAAGACAGACACTGTTTCTGTTTCATCTCCTTGATAAGACATGACATGAAGAACTGCTAACATGATCAAATCTAACTTTAGCCACACAAAAGCACTTTTCATTCTTTGGGAAGCTCATAGTGCTTTACAAACAAACAAACAAAAAAAGACCCCCACCCCACCTCACCCAGAACCAGAGTGGCAAGAGCAGAAGGGACAAGAGAGAGGGGTCTGTAGCATCCGCTCAGCCAACAAGAGCAAGTAGGAGGGGGCAGTGAGGGCAGGTGGCGCTGATCACAGCTATAATTCCTTTTTAAAACATAGGAATGATTGAAGTAGCATAATGCTACACAAACTTCTCAATTTTTTCCTAAATGTGCAGTTAAAATATATTTATTGGAAACTTGTGAACTGGTGGGAAAACAACTGTTGTTTTTGGTTTTTGATATCTATGGTCATTTAAGTTAAGTCATTTAAGTTATGGTCAGTTAAGATGACTTTATTTGCGCCAGAAGGTGAATTTATTTTCACAGTAACAGTATAGATTTGTGGCACTGTACCATTTGGTACAAAGAAAGACAAGAATAGTCTAAAAAATAAACAAAAAGTGACACAATGTGTTAAATTATAAGGTTTTTATCTCTAGTCAGTATTCAAACGGTGGCTGCGGGGCAAAGACTTGACACAACCACATTTTAATGTTTCACAAACCCAGTGGGATAGTTAAAGCTTGTGGAATGATACTTTTTAAAAAATATTTCTCAAAAAGAAAAGTAAATGAAGAATATGAACTGTGTTCAGTTACAATAATATGCATCTGTCTTGTAATGCACCTTGTTGACTGATTGAGGAATGACCTAGATCTTCCCTGGAGCACATGCAGTAAGCAGAGAATCTGCACAAACTGCAGTAAATCACGTCAGAGGTTGCTTTGATCAGAATGGACCTACTAAGATGGCTGCAGTGTTTGTCTCAAATGCAGTTCGGTCCTCACATGGGCTGTAAATCTGATGCTGCAGTGAGAGCTGTCATGAGAGACGTCCCGCCAATGATCAGCTCCAAATCTTTAAAGGCAGGAAGTGAAAGACGAGCCAGGAAGGAGAGGAGCTTTCCACCCTCCTCATATTTGTGCAGGTGAAAAGTTTGAGGGTGTTTAGACTGATTTATGAGATGTTTCTCCCTTCAGCTCAGAGGATGCTGATTTATCACGTGACTTTGCAGTCATCTCCAAAGAGGAAATATTCCTCAAAACTGCTACTTTGGCCGATTATCATCATTTTTTCTTTGTGTTCTGACTGCAGGTTTATCTTTAGGTTTATAAATAATGATCCAGAGACTTCAAATGGATGGGATTCTCTCTCAGAGGGAGCTGCTTCTAGCAGCAGGCGGCGCGGGATCATATTTGTGTGTTTGAAAAGAAAACTGCTCTGGATCACTGAGTCAGGAACAAAACCTCACACTGGACATCACAGAGGTTACAGCTCCCCCATGTCCTGATCTCATAAAATAGGCTTTTATGTTTTTGACTCCAATGGTTCTGTTTCTCAAACAAATGTCGTGTTTCTTTCAGTTAAGACAAATCAAGCAAACAAAACAGAGTTTCCACCCAGTTACTACATTTGCTGTTATGTTTGAGTCCCATTTATGCTTTAGAATCCAAGTGCTCTTGAGCTTGAGGTCACAAACTGTTAAAGAACATTTATTTCCCACATTTTTATGGTAAAAAACAGTAGTCATGGTTCCATGTGATGACTCCAAAACCCTTTTTCGCCTAGAGCACCGTGCAGCCCAGGGCCGGGCCTGGTTCAGAGTAAGATCAGCCCTCCTTGTTCCTCGCTAAGTGCAGACGTTAAAAAGGCAACTACCAAAAACGAGCTTGATCCCAACTGGAGCAGTTTCTTCAGTTCTGTGGAACTGGTTCAGTTTTGCAACTTCAGCCTTACAGCATCAAACTGCACACTGCAAAATCTGTTTGAATACGTGTGGTTACCAAAAGTTGGAGTGCGATGAGCTTGTTTCAACACCTGAAACAGAGGTGATTTTTTTCTTTACAAGAAGCTCACAAAACACCTGCTGCACTGTTCTACAAACTTTTTACAGCTTTTATTCAATTGCACTTTGTGGTCACGCCAACTTCCAAAGAGAAGTTAAAATGACATAGTTTTTATGAAATTCATACTGTCATTTGTAATTTTTGTTTTAAACATTAAAAGCAGGGAGAAAAACATCAATTCAAATGGGAAATCAAGTTCTGAGATTTTGTCTTTTGACCATATCGCGCAGCCCTCCTCTGCAGTTAAGCAGGAGCCCATGGTATGTTCAAGATGATAACACAAAATGAACCTACGCAAAATCAAAGTACTCTAACACAGGAACATACAAACGAGTGGCCCGACAACAGAGGATACGAGCTTACAGGTATGAAAGGCCAGCTGGACACTGAAAGTGGTTTACCAAAAACCACTGCATGATGATTCACTGACACTGGTCCATAAGGAGGTTGTTATGAGTGTCAGTATGTAGGTCACACATGTACACACACACAACAGCATGCATGTACAGAATGCACACTTGGAACCATTTGATATTTCAGTTTTTCTTTTTGAATCAATCTGCAAAAATGTCCACAATTCTGCGTTTTTTTTGTCAATATGGGTTGCTGTGTGTACATTAATGAGGAAAAATATGAACTTAAATGATTTTAGCAAATGGCTGCAAAACAACAAAGAGTGAAAAATTTAAGGGGGTCTGAATACTTTCCGTACCCACTGTACACACCTACACACACAAAACACAGACACCAAAACACAAACATACACAAAACACCCAAAAAGTGCAGAGCCCATCAGGGCTGTAACATTTTATCAATCATTTCAAGTTATAAAAGCCATTAAGATCCAAGCCGGCTCCACATCATTACACTAACACCACCTTGTTTAACTTTTATTCACATGTTTGCTTCCTCAGACACTGTGGTGACTTAAATCCACATCTCCTTCCAGAAAGTTCCTCCACTATTTTATTCTGACTGAATATTTACTTTTAGGGTTAGTGCTGACATTTTAATAAAATGTGAGACAAATCTGCAGCTTTTTTTCTCTACACTCTCGTGGATCCATTTATGTCCACAATCTCTTTCTGACTTTAGAATCACAATCTCTGACTTGACCTGAGTCAAGTGAGGCCTGCTGGTCCTTTCATGTTGTTCTGCTTCTCTCATAGATTCCTGGATGAATCCTGGTTGTGTTTGGAAAGCTTCTACACTGTTTTCTCCATGTGTAAATCATAACTCTCCATGTTCAAGTGAAATCTCAAAGCTGCCAAAACGTCTGTAATGATTTTCTGCCTCAGACTTCCCTGATATCGTTTCTCATCTGTTCTTTAGTTTTTTTCCACCCAGAAACCTTCTCTCTGAGATCCTTGGACTCTGACCAGCTTCTTGATTGGGGGGAAAGTGAATTAGGCTGAATTAGGCTGAAATGTACAGTTTATTCAGGATTTAGCAAAAAGGCAATTGTCAGAAATGGCCAGACAGGTCGGAGCATTTTATTCCTTCTTTTGCAGCCAAAGTTTGTATTAATTCAGGTTATTTCAAGTAATGTTGGTATTTCATTAATCACCTAGATCACTGAAACTGTAAAAGAGGACCCCTCTGCGAACCCCCACCTTTATGTGGTGGAGTGGTTTGAGAGCTCCAGGGATCTCAGGAGGTAAGCAGTCTGGGACTTTTGCACCTTCTAGGGTCTCTCATGGCAAAAAGTTCCTGGATGAAGAGCCAGACAAAAAGCGATTCAGAAACCCTTATGAGAAGACGGAACACAGAGCCAGTAACTTTAGCGTCACCAGGGCCCCACCCTGGAGCCAGGCCCGGGGTTGGGGCTCGCAGGCGAGCACCTGGTGACTGGGGCTCTTCCCACTGCCCCGACCGGGTCCAGCTCAAAGGAACATTGTGGGATCACTCTCCCATGAACTTCCACTTGCAGGAGAGCTCAGATAGGGCTGGCGCCATAGGGTTTGGGTGGCAGTCAAAGGCGAGTGCCTCGGCGGTCCAAACTGCAGTCATGGAACTTAGCTTTTGGGACATAACATCCTCTCTCTGGGAGAGAAGGAGCCTGAGCTTGT
Source organism: Adrianichthys oophorus (assembly GCA_036245035.1). NCBI lineage: Eukaryota > Metazoa > Chordata > Actinopteri > Beloniformes > Adrianichthyidae > Adrianichthys > Adrianichthys oophorus. The sequence goes on along the minus strand of BSAI01000109.1, from coordinate 2,504,633 downwards.
GCGGGAGGTTGAGAGGTACCGGCTAGATATATTAGGGCTCATTTCCATGCACAGTCTTGGCTCAGAAACTCAATCACTTGAGAAAGGATGGACTCTACTATTCTGGAGATGCACATGGTGAGAGGCAGCTGATGTTGGCTTACTTGTGAGTCTCCAGCTCAGCTGCCAAGTGTTGGAGTTTACCACGGTGGACAAGAGGGTTGTGTCCCTTTGTCTTCGGGTGGGTGACCGGTCTCTGACTGTGGTTTTGGCTTACCGGCCAAACAGCAGTTCAGATTACCCAGCCTTCTTGGTGTCTCTTGAATGGGTACTGGAAAGTGCCGCTTCAGGGGACTCCATTGTCCTCCTGGGGGACTTCAACGCCCATGTGGGCAACGAAAGTGGCACCTGGAGGGGAGTGATTGGTAGGAATGGCCTCCCTGATCTAAACCTGTGTGGTGTTTTGCTGTTGGACTTGTGTGCTCATCATAGTTTGTCCATAATTATTACTATGTCCTAACACAACGGTGTCCATCAATGCACTTGGCATCAGGACACACTCCTCAAGAGATCGATGATCGACTTTGTAGTTGTTTCAGATTACCTTTGGCTGTGCATCTTGAATACTCAGGTAAAGAGAGGGGTGAAGTTGCCCACTGATCACTACCTGGTGGTGAATTGGATTTGTTGGCGGGGAAGGAGGCCGGAAAGACTTGGCAGACCCAAACGTACTGTGAGGGTCTGCTGGGAACGTCTGGCTGAGCCCTCCATCAGGAAGTCTTTAACTCCCACATTCTTCTTCTTCAAACAGACTTCAAACAGGCACCAAGGGAGGTTGGTAACATTGAGCCTGAACGGACCATGTTCTCCATCTCCATTGTCTCTGCTGTTGTGTGGGGCTGTGGTCACAAAGTCTCTGGTGTCTGTTGTGGCAGCAACCCCCGAACCCGATGGTGGACACCAAAACTAAGGGAAGGAATGTCAAGATGAAGAAGGAGTCCTATCAAGCCTGGCTGGCTTGTGGAACTCCAGAGGCAGCTGACAGTTACCGGCAGTCTAAGCAAGCTGCGGCCCGAGCTGTTGTGGAGGCAAAAACTCAGTCCTGGGAGGAGTTCGGTGAACCCATGGAGAAGGACTATCTGTTGACCTCAAGAGATTCTGGCAAACCATCTGACGCCACCTGGAGAGGTTTTTTGCAAGCAGCATTTTCAGTGCAGGTGGGGAGCTGCTGACTTCAACTGGGGACGTTGTCGGGTGGTGGAAGGAATATTTTGAGGATCTCCTCAATCCTGCTGACACGCCTTCTCTTGAGAAAGCAGAGGCTGAGGACTTTGCGGTGGGGTTGTCCATCACTCAAGCTGAAGTCACCAAGGTAGTTAGCATTAGTAGTAGTTTCCGTCCTGGTCCGTCCTGGTCGTGGGACTGTGGATCAGCTCTACACCCTCTTTAGAGTCCTGGAGGGTTCGTGGGAGTTCGCTCATCCTGTCCACATGTGTTTTATGAATTTAGAGAAAGTGTTCACTGTGTCCCCTGTAGTGTCCTGTGGAGGGTGCTATGGGAGTATGGAGTCCGGGGAGCCTTACTCAGGGCTGACAGGTCTCTGAGTGACTAGAGTAGGAGCTTGGTACACATAGCCGACAGTAATTCAGACCTGTTTCCAGTGCATGTTGGACTCTGGCAGAGCTGCCCTTTATCTCCAGTTCTGTTCATAGTCTTTATGGAATGAATCAGTGGCGGGTTTTGATATGAAGTCGCCCAAGGCGGCATTTTCCAGGTGGCGGGACGGACAAGGAAAAAAAGAATCCTATGAATCCTATAATAATCCTAATATCTGAAGGTGAATTTAAATGTCTGTTTGACATTTAAATATGGTTCCACATATCCCAAACAGAGCTCTTTGTCTGCTGGAGTCTGTGACCTGAATGGAGGCAGAATCTTCAGCTATCAAGCTCCTCCCTTATTAAGATGTGTGGGTCATGTGACCACACCCTTCTCCTCTGCCGTCATAGTTTTGACCTCTGGATTCACTGTGGAAGGTCGGCTACAGAAAGGAGGCTGGCCTCCGTTCAGAACAGGGTTCCAGCCTCAGCAGCAGATTCAGATTCATGTGAGCTCTGTGGGTCAGCAGTGATGGGTTGTCCTTGCAGCTGCGGCGCACAGAGGACGTTATCTTCAAGCGCAATCAAACATGAAAAAACACAAATAAGTCAATAAAAGTTGGAACTCATTGTTCTGTGCTAACACCTTCAGATCGACTTCTGTAGTTGATCTAAAAAAAGCTTTACATTTGATTTTTTTAGAAAATAGAGCTATCTTCAAAGAACAATTTAAGCATAAAGTAAATGTCATATACTACCTTAGGAACAATTTCAGTTTTTCTTTTTGAATCAATCTGCAAAAATGTCAAAATTCTGTGTGTTTTTTGTCAGTATGTTGTGCTGTGTGTACATTGATAAGGAAAAAATTCAACCTAAATGATTTTAGCAAATGGCTGCAATATAACAAAGAACAAATGTAAGGGGGTCTGAATACTTTCCGTACCCTCTGTATTTTCATGACCTTGATCTCATGATTCTGCTGAGTTTTGAATAGTTATCCTTCCTGATGTCTGTCAACCTGTCCCACACCACCACTCCCCCTCCACCACACTACATGTATAGAACACTGCAGACAGGCAGGTGGAATATTTAGCCTCCTCCACCGAACATTTACACGGACTTCCTGTTCATGACTCAGCCACAAAAATAAACATCAACATAAAACACCCGAACAATCAGCCCATGTTCCCTCACTGACACTACATGAAACTGTATAATCAGTTCCATCCATCCAACCATCCGTCCGTCTGTCCGTCCATCCATCCATCCATCCATCCATCCATCCA
>BSAI01000109.1:2403888-2441770 GCA_036245035.1 Adrianichthys oophorus | reverse complement strand
ACCCGAACCGTGACCCAAACCGTGACCCGAACCATGACCCGAACCGTGACCCAATCCGTAACCCAAACCGTAATCCAAACCGTGACCCGATCCATAACCCGAACTGTGACCCGAACCATGACCCGAACCGTGACCCGAACCATGACCCGAGCCGTGACCCGAACCGTAACCCAAAACCATAACCCGAACCGTAACCATCACACCAGTATTTATGCAAAGAACATGAAGTCAGTCATCAAAACAGAAACAATAAGTGGTTTTAAACTAAAATAAACAGACTAAGCTATACTATATAGCTAATAGAACTAAACATATGCTGAAGTGGATCAAACTCATTGATGCTGACAGTTTGTTGGTTTTACCTGTAAACTATATTTGGAATTGAGGTTAAATAATTTGAGATTAAAGGAGTGCATCTGTAAAAACACTCCATCTGAAATATATATTTAGAACTTTTTTCCTCTGTTATCTTTCTGAAAGTGTCTGAACTTTTTCTTTGGAGAGATATTTCTTGAACACTCTGCCCAGAAACTGGTGAAATGGATAAATGGTATTTGTTCCAGATGTAGACGTCTGGACCAGTGTGCCCATCCACATCATTTTCCTCTCATACACATGTTTCTGTGAAACTTAAGCTGAAAGTTGGTTAAATAACAGTTTATATTAGATTTTTCTCAATTTTTAGTAAAGTGAATGAGACACGGCACAGAATGGAGTTAAGATCAAATATAGTTTTAAATCTTTAACTTGAAGAGTGAGGCTGTGTTACTGCAGGTCACACAGGCATCACTAGATTACACATTTACTCTGCATGCTCGGTGGAAAAGTGGAATAAAAACAGACACTTTGGTCGTACATAAAGATTTAAGGTTATGTCACAAAAACAGAAGCACAAACAGTTATCTGACCCAGGAACAGAACTTCAGATGGGACAGGAAAAAGAAGGGTATATTTCTGGAAACAGGTGAGTATCAGTCAGGTTACTCTGCCATACAGATCTGTCATGACAATGGAGTTGTTCCTGTTTGTGCTGTGTGACAGTGCTTGCAGGCGGGGTGGTGGTGCAACAACTGATTTCCTTGCTCTGCAGTGACCCTGCTCATGTTGTCATGGTTACCCTGCAGATGTGAAAATGTACCATCAAAGTGAAGGGCTTGGACATGATGATCATGCACAGAAGTTTTCCTGTTGCTGCGATTTCCTTGGACATATAAAAAACCAATGTCTGCAGGACTTGTAAATTAAAAGCAAGAGCTGCGTTTGCTCACATGATCAATGTTGTGTTTTTCTTCTGAATATTTTTAAAAATAAAATCAAATAGCTAAATTGTGGCACTTTTTATAATTGTACAGCACTAGTAATGCTTCTTCACCCTTGAAGATGAACAAGACTTAAAAAGTTGCAGAGATTAAATGAAACTGTTAGTAAAAAAAAATCCTCTTTTTAACAGGAGCTGGGGCCCAGTACTGGAGGCTGGGGGTTGTCAGTCTGGAAGTTTTCTCTGAACTACCCTCCTTCCTCACAAGACAATTCATTAATGCCAGAGGGGGTGTCACTCTGTGAGCACCTGAGGGGTTGGCCTACTTGGCCCCTGGCCCTCAGAGTTTTACTGCTCCTCAGACATGTAGGGCCCTTTGGGGGGTGGTACTCTGTACTGGGGAGACTGTGGTTTGGCATGGCCCTGTGCCCCGGTGCCCTCCTGCTCTCTGACGTTGGGGGCCCTTGTGGCGGTCCTTCCAGCCCTAGTGTGAGGGGCTGATGTCGAGACGCCTGGGGGGCAGATTCCTTTGATCTGCTTCTCTGTGTTGGTGACTGGGCTCTCCCGCTCTTTTTACATTCATGTCACGGCTGCTGGACAGGAGAAGTTAAAAAATCTTCTTTTCTCAAGAATCTAGTTTTTTTTAAATGTTTGATTTCTCCAACTGTTAAAACAGAGGTTCAGTAAACAGTCCTATGTGTGCCGTAGAATCTAAAAACAGGCAAAGAAACCCCTCACTTCTATTCTTATCTTCAACCTGCACTTTGTTCAGTCTCTATGGAAGAAAAACAACACTTTTACATTCATTTAAACATTAGTATAATATTATTTAAAATAGATCCCTTCAAACAAACAAAAGAAATGACCGAATAATTTTCCGGGATCTTGTTTTTGTTGGACTGCAGAGGAAGTTCTCCGAGGTCAGGCAGCTCTGTAACGTCACTCATGACTCATGAGGTTGACGATAACAGAATTTTTTTAGAAGAAGTGTCTCATGAAGTCTTTGGAGACTGTTGTTCTGTTTCTGTTTAGAATGAAAGTGAAGTGCTGTCACGCAGCTCCGACTGGATGCTGTGGACCTGATGCTGGACTCTGTGGCGTCTTTGATCCTGACAGTGGCTTCTGCCATTTCAGTCGAGGGTGAGGAAGGGACTGACTGAAAAAAACAGGTATCCTCAGTGGGTTTCATGATGAATCTGTTCCTCTGAAGAAGGTCCTATCCTGTGAAGACAAATGAAGCCACCAGAGAACTTTCCCTCTAATGGATCTGTGAAAATCCCAGAGAGGAGAGCAACTCTCTCACACTCTCCCTGCAAAAATAACTCGTTTATGTTTGTTATGATAAAAATAACAATGTGCCTAATAGAACTGAATACAAACATTAATACAAACAAAATGAGTGCAGTGCACTTTTACTCAAGAAAAGACGAACAACTCTTTTTGTTGAAACATTCTATTATTTCTTTTTTTTAACAGACATAAAACTCTGTCAAGTTCTAGACTCCAGAATCCACAACAAAGTCTAGAGTCGTGCTCAATCCAGAATATTTGAATCTGAAAACACTTTCCTCTTACTTGCTTCCCATTTTCCTCCTACCTGGTAAAGACTTTCCACAGCGGTTCCTGAACCAGCGACTCTGACCTCTGAGAGTGTTAAGAAGAGGAAAAAAGGGTGAAGCAGATAAAAAATACACAGAAAATCTTTATTTTGTTCAACCTGGTCAATCTCAGTGATCTAATGCTGGGAGACCTGACCATAGTCCAGCAACATGTAAAACACAGTTTGATCATCCCACTAAAACGGAAAGGATTTCTTCTCTATTTCAATTTAAACCTCAGGGACAGCGAATTAACAAATCCACAGAGTGTCAGACTCGTTTTGTTAAAGACCCACTCTCAGGAAAACGTTGTTTTGGGTCTTTTTAACATGTTCTTGTAGCAATTCTATCATGATGGAGGACATAGATTAAATCATTTAAGATGTGAGCTGCATTTCTGAGTATTTTTTTATTCAAATTGTGTTGGATTAGGAACAGATGAAAACCAGAGGTTTGAAAAGGTTTGTAACGCTAGCAACAGCCATGGACCAAAGACTCCCTGCTGCACTTCATTCAGACAATGGATCCAAGTACGAGTCTATTTTCCTCGGCTGAGCTAGTATCTGCATCAAAACTGTACGGCTGGATGACCATTTTTTTCCCGCTTCATTAATGTTAGCTTGGGCTTGTGAGGCGCTACAAGCTAGCAAGAGAGAGTGTAAACAAAGTGCTGATGGGAAATTAGCTGAGCTAACTTCAGCATCAACAGTCTCGCCATGACTCCTGCCGCTCTGCAGAAAATGTGTCTTAAAACGACACAGGGTTTTGAGTTTGATTAAAAACTCATTCATTCATTCATTTTCCAATCCGCTTTATCCCTTTCGGGGTCACGGGGTTGCCGGAGCCTAACCCGGCTACTCATGGGCGAAGGCAGGGTACACCCCGGACTGGTCGCCAGTCTGTCGCAGGGGCCACAATCACACACCCATGCACACTCACATTCACACCTAGGGACAATTTAGAGTAACCAATTAACCTATGAAGCATGTTTTTGGACGGTGGGAGGAAGCCGGAGTCCCCGGAGAAAACCCACGCATGCACGGGGAGAACATGCAAACTCCACACAGAAAGGTCCCCCAGCCAGGACTTGAACCAGGAACCTTCTTGCTGTGAGGCAGGAGCGCTAACCACTGCGCCACCGTGCAGCCCTGATTAAAAACTGCATAAGAATAATTACATTAAAGAACACTGGCAACAATTCTACTACAGAAAAAAAAACTAGAATGAACTCCGCTGTCAGACACACAGGTTTCTGGTTCACTTTAGCCGAGAATTAAAGGCCAAAAGCTTCATGCTGCTCTGTATCCTGAGAAGATGAAGAGCAGCTGCATTTATGTTCAACACACCTCTGTCATAAAAACAGGATAAAAATGTTTTCTTTCATTTTAATCTGAAAGGAAAAGCAAAACCTTGTCTTAGTTTTATAAAATCCAATTTAAAGATTCTTTTTTTAGTTTTTTTGTTGTTGCTAATACTCAACACACTGGTAACACGATAATAGGAATAACCTTTGTGTTACCAGAAAGACAATTTAAACATTTGGAAATGCAAGAAATTACTTGTCTTAGTCACTGAGGCCAAAACAAAATGAATCCTCTGGAGTTTTTTCACCAGTCACTTTCACTTGAGTCAGACGGCCTTACTAAAGCGACTCTTACTAACCTTCTGTCCCTCTGTGTAGATAGGCAGGAGAATAAAACCATGAGGGAGAAGTTCATTCAGATCATTTACATCCATCAGAGTTGAAAATGAAGATTGCAAATCAGTCCTAAAACGGCCTGTGAAATATCAACTTTTACATAGAAAGAAACTGTTTTGCACTGTTGTAGGTGTAACATTTGAAATATTAAAAGATACATATGTTCATCTGATTATTCTGTTTCATTGTTCTGCAGTTTTTAGTGGCTTTATGAGGAGAGAACACAGCTGTCTGAGTGACTGTTGGTCCTCGCATTCTCTGTTTATCTAAGTTAAGGCCAGCAGAACTTTGCTTTGACAGATTAAACATAGTTCAGTCCAAAGCTCTGACCTGTTCACTTCACTCTGCTTTGACAAATTACCTGGAGGAACCAGGAAGTCCTCTGAGAAGCCGACATGAGCTGGTTCTGCGTCATCCTGTACAAAGTGTACCTGCGAATGAATGATGCTGAGCAGGTCCAGTGTTATGAAAGCACTGTCAAGGTTAGGAGAAGGTAGGTTATCTGTCCTCCGCCCAGCACTGTCTGCAGCGTCACACAGCTGTGGGCGGCCTGCACTAAAAATGTCCTGCAGTGATGCTCACTCATCCCTCCATATCAGTCCAGGAAAGACAAATGCAGTGAGAGGAGCAGCAGCAGCAGCTTTCAAACTTTAATCTCAGTCCTCTTCATCACTGCAATAACTCAGGATGTTACCGTCAGTTTACTGTGAGTAAGAGCATTGCAGTGCAGGTCAGAACGATGAGGCTGCTGGCAGAAAGCTGCAGTTCAAATCACCACTAAATGGAAGTCCTGATTTAAAGGAGGAGCCTCCTGCCAGCTGGAGTTGTTGATGTTGGGTTCACACTGTGTGTTAAACAGCTGGAATTAAGAAATCCGACATCCAACCATGAGTTATGTTCTAAATGCAGATGTTAAAATGTTTGAACGAACACGACTGATGGGAAGTATTAGTACACAATATCCTCTAGAAACACAACTTATTGTATGTGGCGAGCGTGCGGCGCTGAATGTAAAAGTGGACCTGATCTAAATGACGTGAGAGTTTTACCACATTTAGATCTTTCTGTCCACCTGTGCTGCATTTCTCACAAACAAAAGCATCGTCTGTGACTTTACGGTATGCACTTACACATGCTCAATATTAATGATACATATAGAACATCAATTATTTTCACTGTGATGTGTTACATGCACAACAAAATTCCAGAAGTGTCCTTACAGTTCGTCTTCAGAAAAAGTTCAAACATAGTGATATAAAGTAAAAACTGTGTGGGGCTGTGACTCAGTTCACCGCTCCCCTCGCGGATAGATCAAACTTGGAGAAGAATTTTAGCCAGATGTGGGACAGCTAGTGGGACTTTGACCTATACCCTAAACTTTAACTTAAATGTGTTCTCTTACATTGAGCGGTGTCTGTGGGCTTACTACACCGTCACACGGCCTCCATCAACTGCAATCTACTGCAGACTCTCTGCCATTCGTTCCAATCATCCCCGTGCTCAGGTTTCAGTCCATATGCAGCCAGAACATAGATGGCAGCCCAATGAGAACAGATTTGGACCAAGTTTGAGCCGTTTGGGATTCTTGTTCAGCTCTGACATCCTGAACACCTCGTCTGAAAAAGTGCTTTTGGTTTCTAAAAGCTGGCAGGGTGAGAACACGATCTTCCTGGGGTGCTGTTTGATTAAAAGCTCACCTTCTTTCTCTAAGAAATCTCCTCGTACGAATGATAGCGTCGAGTTAGGAGTGGGCACTGCAGCTCACATGGAAGACGCCCCGGTTTGCTTTGCAGAGCAGCATGGAGATGCCTCGCCGGGGATGTCCTGACATTAACGAGTCTCCCTCAGAGCTCACCATCCGTTCTCTGGTGTGTCTGTTGTACCAGAAGCTGAGAGTCAAAAACAACAGCAATAAAATGTCTGTCTGGCTTTGGAAGAAACAATGTAGATACAATTTTATTGAACATTTTCAGATCTGGTTAATGTAACATGGGATGTAATAATCCCATGTTTTTTATGAATGTGGCACCATTTTAAAGTGAAAAATTACTTGTTACAGAAGCACTGATAAAATGAAGGATCAAGCTGCTAGTACAGCACCTCCCAGAGGTTTCAGCTCAGTCCTTTTCAGAGTGTCACCTTGTGAATCCTCTGTGTGAGGCAGGTGTTCATGTGTGGGCAGATGGATTGTTGCAACATTACATCTCACTGATAGCATTTCTGCTGACTTGATTACCTGGCTTTGGGTCCTAAATCTTGTTTGACTGCAGACTCACTTTAATTACCACCTACCTGCTTTTATTCGCACTGACAACGCCGTTCATTAATCAGCGCAGAGAAGCACGAGCTCCCTCTTTATTAGCACATACATCAGCAGAGCCACCTACACGGCTGGTGGGGGTTCAGATCGCATCATTGAGCTGTGTCTCACAAAGCTTTGGTTCTGTGAGGTGCAAACATAGCCCAGTGCTGCTGCTGGCGTTTATTTAATCTGACTTAAGTGAATGCTTCATCGCTGATTACAATGTCTGATCTTCATGCATTTGAAGGATCTGTCTCAGCAAATAGGAGGTTTTTGCCCAAATCTCAGCTTTCATAGCAACATTCACTCTTTCCTTTGTACTGATCCAGTTATCCTGTCTCCTTTGTAAAAAACAGCCCCAAAGCATGATGTTTCTACCCCCATGCTTCAAAGTGGGTGTGGTGTTCCTGGACTGTAACCCAGCTTTCTTTCCTGTTTATGATCTGACCACGTGACCTTCTCCCAATCGTCCTCTCGATCATCCAGATGGTTTCTGGAGAACTTTAGAGCGGAATGGACATTTACTGGCTTAAGCAGGGAGACCATTGGAGCTCTGCAGGATTTGAACCCATGACGATGTCATGTTACCATAGTAACCTTTGTTACTGTGATCCCAGCTCTCCTCAGGTCATTGACCAGCTCACCTGTGTAGTTCTGGGCTGTTTCCTCACTGTTCTCAAGATCTTTTGTTCTTCACCAGGTGAGATATTTCAAGGAGCACCAGGTGAAGGGAGATTGTAAGTGATCTTGTATTTATTCCATTTTCTAATAATCACTCAATAGTTGTTATTTTCTCTTCAAGCTGCTTGGTTATTCTAGAGTCATTCATTCCAGTCTTGTTCAGGTCTACACTCTTGTCTCTGGTGTCCTTCGACAGATCTTTAGTCTTGGTCATGGTGGAGAGCTTACAGTCTGTGGACAGGTGTCTTTTATAGATATAACCAGTTCAAACAGGTGACATTAATACAGGTAGTGAGTGGAGGATAGAAGAGCTTCTTAAAGAAGAAGAACCAGGCCTGTGAGGGACCGAGTTCTTTCTTGTTAGTTGGAACCAAACACTTATTTTCTGCTCCATTTTACAAATACATTCTTTTAAAAAACTGTGATTCCCTGTTCTTTTAAACCACTATGTTTCTCACAGTTGAAGTATTTCAGGGATGAACATTACAGACCAAATTGTTGACTGCCAAGTACTGTATATCAATGCAGAGTGTGTGTTTTTGTGTGCTTGTGCGGAGGTCTTTGTACTGTAATTGCCTCTCATCTTAATCAGCAGCTCCAGCGGTTCATTCCTCCTGAAATCTGAAATTTAACAGATGCCAAATTCTCTGCTGCTCTGTGGTAGTTTGCTTTGGTAAGTTTGGTTACCAGGTCACATCTTTGTGTCGCTAACACTCTTTGTCTGAAAACCTGCAGCTCAAACTCCAATTTGCAGAACTTAAAGATCAAGTCCATCCACTGCTTTTCCACACCTCAATGCTTTTCCCTGCTGACTGGAATTTGTGTTTAGTGCACATAATGATCCACTGAAAGTCCCAATCTTCCCTCTTTCCCAGCTGTCTCTGTTTTCAGAACTGCCTTCTCCGGTTCACCTTGAATCCTTTTAAGACACATCCATCTGCAGAAACTTTGCAGAATTTTCTAAAAATGTTCATTTAAATTCTTGATCTGTTTCTGACATGAGGGTGAATGTTCTGGTGCCCAAACACAGTCCTGGAATTCTGACAGCTTCATGTGCATATGACTTAGATGCAGCAGCATGAGCCTCTTATCTTTAAACTCTCTGCTTTCATTGGCTTTATTTCACCATTTAGAAATGCTGTGCTTTCCTGCAGCTGTGGGAGCACTTGTGTATTTAGTGAACTTCCAGGGCGTCTTCGTTGTTTGTTCTTTATTGTTTTTTTCAAAGGAGAGTGGGCATGTGACAGCACCTAAACAGCTTTTTTTCACTTTTCTCCAAATCTGTTTCTGATATCTGAAAAAAGGGAATTTTGAGATTTCTGTTGGACACAAATATCTTAATAAAGTTTCGTTTGAACAGTTGCCCTTCATCTAGCAGCTTCATGGCGTAACATCTGCAGAGAACTCAGTGTGAGTGTGGATTGCCATCAGGTTTGTGATCCATTCACTCTGATTAAATCCAGACACAGGTCATAACTTTTAGAGGGTCTTTTTTACTAAAACTAAAACATTACAGTTTCCATGCAGCTTCACAGCTGCAGCAACACTGCAGCAGTTTTGAAGCATTAATGATTCTAGAAAGTCTTCGTTGCCCAGTAGAGTCAATGAAGTGAAGCATTATTATGAAGGAGCAAAGATGATACTCACAGGATTTTACATACAATTATTTTTTGTCTGCAAATTCCCATGTTTGATAATTGATTATTTTTATTAGAATCACAAAAGATCAGCCCCGTCTGTTTTTGTGACTGCAAAAAAAACTGAAAAATATTATAAGATTTAAAAAATATTAAGAGAATAATAAATGTCTGCAAAGACAAGAAGTTTGTAAAAGAACAAAACACGATAAATGGTAAGAAAAAAAAAACATATTCTTTGCTAAATATCTCTGCACAATATTTGAACCCTGGAGAACCTACCGTGTCAAATTTGGCTATTGTTTATTTATTCGTTTATGTTTTCATCTTTTTTAAAATAATATTTTGGAATGATTTCTTTGTTCTGCTGCTACCCAAAATGAACAAACAAATTTGTAAAATTAACTTTAAAAGCCCAAAAGAAAATTATTTGTCCCAGATGCTGGCTCACTGGCTGGACTTTGTGAGGTTTCGTACCAGCTAAAGTGCCTCAACTTTTAAGAATCAGCTTTGTGGTAAATTCAGGTTGATACTAACTTTGATTTGCGCTAAACAACTAACAAACTGCATCCACTGCTGCCAGTTGTACAAAAACCTTTGAACTTTACAAAAAGCAGAGTCAGAGCCAACTGCAAAAGATTAGATTTTTGATGCTAGGCCATTATATTGCAAAAATACTATACTAGACTAAACTATACTAATATTTTTGCTCCAAAGTATGAAAACCACAACAACTTTCCTTTAAGTTAGCTTCCAAACCAAATCATCTGAGGTTTTTGCCTTCTGGCACATGGAAAGGCTGTTCCACAGACAATGTTTTTTCTAATGAAATAAGGCCACAGCATGGGCTTTAGAGCATAGAAGCAAATCAGATAAGTAACAAGGGCAACCTTTAAGAGATTTACAAACCAATTAAAGAATCCTAAAATCAATTCCAAGGCTGGTGGTTTGCTGGTTAAAAGACTTTAAAGTCTTCATAATGTGTCATTGTTTTTCTTCTTGGTTCTGCTTTTATGATGTTTCCCAGCAAATGTCTTTTGTCTGGAGTTTTTAGAAAAATGTAGAAGAACTAATGCTCGGTGCGGGTCAAAATCCAGGAGCATTCTACAGCCCAGTCCGTGTAGAGCGAAAGAGCCGTGCTGTGAAAGTGAAGTGTGTGAAAATGAACAGGATCATTTCTATCTCTACAGAGCAAACAAACGAGCTGCTCTTTGAAAAGCATACACCAGTTTATGAAACTCATCTTGACTCTGCTTCTCAGCTAAGTTTTTTCTTCCATGTCCCCAAAGTGACAGCCATAAATTCAGATCCAGAGTGCCCTCTCTTGTGGGACAGGCAGGCAGGCCTGAACCTACAACCCCCTGGAATGTAAAGTGACCCACTGCTCAGAATGAGCAAATTTAGAAGAAACATTCTGAAAACCACATTATTGATGGACCACCACAAGCTGACAGGCCTGACCAAGGCTGAAGACACTGAGGACTCCATTTCAACAGAAAAGCAGCTGCACGAAGGTCCTGACGATGTTTGATTAATGCTCTGTGGAAAACTGCTTTTCACCAAGGCCTGAGGTGCACGTAAACACACCTCGCCGCTGTGGAGGCGGAACTTTTTCTCTTGAAACCCTGAGACTGGAGGACGCCGATTTTATTTCAGTTTTTTTACTGAGAAACATCAAGGCAACATGATGGGTAGAAGGCTTTTGTCCCTGCTCAAAACCTTACATGACGTGTTTGTGGACATTTTTAAAAACATTTGATCATTCTGGCCAGAGATGGACTGTTAACTCGGATTAAACTTTTCATTGAATGTGAAGCACATCTGCTTCCTGAAGTTTAGTCCACTGCAGCACAGAAACCCCTTAGTGTCAGCTTTTTAGTGAGTCACCGGGTGCTGCTGAGTGACACCTCCATGTTTGGTCTAATGAAGGGTGACTGCATTATCTTTGGCTTCATTCATTTCATCGAAGTCCCACTTCCATCCACGTCTGATCTTTTTCCAGTCATTCCCAGTGGTTTTATGACTGTTAGGGATGCAATGATTTACTTCCCCTCAATTCGGTTCAAACCTCAGTTTTTGGGTCACAGTTCTGGGTCTGGTTGATATTTGACAAGCATATTACAAAACCACAACAAAAAACGACCAACTCAGAAAAATCCTTTTGTTAATTTGCTACAGATTAATTTAAATGAAGAAAACTATTAATTTAAGCCTGTTGTATTGTAATGAAACCATAAATATTAAACCCTTCCTAAATGCTGCACACTTTCAGCGTAAAGATTCTAGTATGCAGAAGGAGTGCAATAATTCACCTTTCCTACAATTCAGTTTAGTGGTGAAACAAACAGTTTTCAATCCAGAATGATGGCATGTGCTGTAATGCCGTAAGCTTTTTCAAATGGCATTTTATTGTCTGTTTCTGATTCACAATGACTCGAAGAAAGAACAAATACTCAAATACTGCTATTTTAAGCTAAATATTCGTGAACTATGTTCTCAATCATCAGAAAAAAGCCACAAGAACTCACTAAAAACACAATTTTCATTGAAGTGGGTTTGATCCATGCACACAAGTCACTGAATCCACTGCAGTAAAAGCTGCAGGAAAAGCTGCAGTCAATACTTAATGTGTCCACATGCTGGCCTGTTTCTTCCAATGAAAAGAAAGTCTTGGTTTTTGGCTGTATATTGAGTTCTTTTTGGATAAAATGTTGTTTTTTAAAAGTTTTCTGTCAACATCACTTGAGAAAACAATGAATGTTTGCAGTTATTCTTTCTAAAGATATGCTGCACTTTAACCTTTTAAACCAAAAGTATTTATCATATTCTATAGCTTGTGATGTTGCACAATCCAGACTTTGACTCACACTGCGGACACACATGAACTCAAAGCTCCATGCCGTCAAACCGTCGTCGTACGTCAGCAGAGGAAAGCGTTTGTCTCTGTCTCTGACTTGGTTTTTGTCTTCTCTCAGCTAAACACTCACATGTGCTCATTCCACTCCTTAATTTTTGGAGCGGGTTCTGAGGCGCGCAGACACAAAGCGGGTGGATTTCCACACATAACTGCCAACATTTTCCATAAAGCGTCAGAGAAATACCTGCTGTTATGTTGTCCCTGTGCACACATTTACCTGATTGGACATCGTCTAATAGGAACCAAAACTGTGATCATTATTTTCTCAAAGAACAAACTTTCTCTGCCGTGAAGGAAAAGAATCAAGTTTCACATGCAAATAATGACAGGCATCCACTGCTGAATTGAACCAAGCATGAGTTCACCCTATCATGGTGTTGAAGCCAAAATGGAGTATTGGTGTGTAACAAACACAGCTGCCTTAGTGTCATTAGAAAGATAGAGATGTTAGCATTTGTTTTAAGCACATCTTGAAGTGTATTTTATGACTGTGGTGAACCGACAGACCAATGGTTCAAGCAACCATTAAATTTTAAAGACCAGATCTAGTCCTGGAAGAGCTGCTGGACTCAGAGGCCAAATGGCAACTTTTCTGAGAGAAATGGGTTCACATTTATTAGGCGGAGACAAACTTTTCAGCCAAAGCAAAATGAAAAAAAGAAAAGAAGACCGTTAGACATTCAGTTAGAGCCGTTTCACTCAATCTGATATGTGCAATTAGAAACAATGAACGTCTTCATGTGTCTGACAGTGGTGGTGGGTGTAATTCAAACAGAGACAACAAGGTGCACGCTCTGCATCCTTTCAATATGTCCCTTTGCCCTGTTTCTTTTTCCTTTGCTTTCATTGGAGCACAAACAGAACAAAAGGCAACAAACAGAGAGAGAGCAGCCAGGAGGTGTACATTTCATTTACTGTTTCAAATTCCCCGATATTGCTTTGTATGGATTTATAGACTTTTACTCACAGATTCCAGGTCCAGTAAAACGGTGGATTCACTCATTTCTCTCTTGGCGTTCAGTTTGTGGGTAAAAACGTCTACATGTTACACAGCAAGCTGCATTCAAATCTAAAACACCTTTTTTCTTCTCTGCTGTCTGCCTGACAGCTTATCACACAGACTGTCCTCCTATAAAAACATGCTTATTTCATGCAAATCATAAAGCTCAAATTACTGGAAATTAAAACAGTCCCCTGAGGTTAGTATTTTGGAAGCAGCATAAAATAATGTTTTTTTTAAGTGTGTTTTTTGTTTTTATTATGAGACCAAAGATGATGTTGTCAAGAGAAATATTGGTAAAGATGGGATCATATTTTTCAGCTCTTTGTTGTTGTTTTGTTTTTTTAATTCCAAAATCTTTGTGTTTGAGGACATTACAAATACGTTGTATAGTTTTTTAATCGTTACAGACTGTCCACATTTCATCATTAATCTTCAACTGTAGCCTCTTTAATTCTTTGGAAGGGTAGGTGTCATTCATAATGTTACGATGAATATGTCTTTAGTTTGGGAAAAACAGAAAATTAGATTGATTTTATTTTAAATTCTACTATTTAAAAATGTTCAGTCCAAAGCATTTTGTTTCCACGCTTTAAAACTATAGAAATATATATGATCATATATTACCTCTGGAAAACAAAAGAACAAAAATCCTAGTTATTTTTGTGAACTTTTTCCTGCTCAGAAGTAAGACAACTCAATTTCTGAGGCTCCACTTTTGCTCCTTGCAGGTGCTGCTTATTGCATGACGTCAACCTAGAGCGCACGTGACGCCTCGGCAGCATGTCTGCGTTTCACCCAAGAAAGCAAACATCCACATTTTTGCAAAGATGGATGTGCATACTGTGTATCCACCTTTAGTAGCCCAGATATTTATTCCAAAAATGTGGCGTTTATTAGAGACTGGCGTTTATCCCATCACAGACAGGATGGTGATGGTTAATTGGTTCATACGGGCAGTGGTAGGGTGGTTGTCCTCTGATCAGAAGACTGCAGGTTCGATTCCCACCTTGTCCGCTCATGTGTCGAAGTGTCCGTGGGCAAGACACTGAACCCTACATTGCCCTTGATGAAAGAATGGTGCCAGTGTTTGGCAGCGGAGCCGCCATCAGTTTGTGAACATGTGTGAATGGGTCTGTATACGCCATTTACCATATTGTGGTGAAATTCAGTCTCAAAATATAGACAACACCAAATGAACATTCCAGGATTGATTGGAATGATGAGAACATTGTATTCTGTTCTGAATAGCACTGGTTGTGAAGGTTTCTGTTCTCTTTGAAGCATCATCAATCTGTGTTTTAAAAATCCTCTTTGCTTTCATGCGGATCATTTTCCTGGAGACACACCCACCTGTCCGTCTCAATAATCCCTGTTCAAACCAGTTTGAACAGGGATTTGTTGCTCACTTCCTTTCCACCTCCACCAGGCAATAGCTTGCTTTTTTCTGCAGTTTTCTTTCCAACATCACGCATCTGCTTGCACTATTCGTTCAGATTCCTCACCAGAATGTTCTTTGGCATTTGCCATCGGACAGAGTTTTAACACTAAATCAAATGAACGTTCTTGGACATTGCTACACAACACAAACACAGTTAAAAGTCAGTTATTGTGTTTTCATTAAAAAATATGTTTACTTAAATGTAACCTTATATCTGGAGCTTTTTTTTTTCCCTTTTCAATTGTTACAGCAATTTGATCTTTATCTTTTAGAATCTTCTGTTTCCATTCTAAGAGTGAGAATGTATGCATGTGAGAGTGAGAATAAAGGTCTGTGAGTGGTTCAGAATGAAATATGTCTTCAACGGCTCCTCATACAGACGGCTACAGGACAGGCAAAGTGTCAAAATCTCAGAGTAAAGACTGTTTCCCTCCAGTTTTCTTACATTTTATGTTGTAAATCTTGGTGACCTTTAATTGCATCACTGATTGAAAACTTGTTGATGCTTCATTCTGTTTTCCGTCTTTCATCCCCAGACCATGACCTGAACCTGGATGCCAACAGCTGGTTTGTAGTTCCTTGTAAAAGCATAAAACAAACACTAGCTGCCCTCCGTTTGGAGGAGCATGCATGAAAGGCTTCTTGGCATCAAGCATGCAGGCAGCTTTGCAGCTGCAGAAACCCTCGGGAATCTCGTGCTCTTGAAGAACATCTGGACTAGACAAAGGTTTCCACAGCTGAAGAATGGTCAGACTTGTAAATCAAACTTCAGGAACAGGACAAATGTATAATCAAGTCCTTTTTCTCACTGGTTGTTATAAAGGCAGCCCCCTGAGATGCGCCCTGGCCTGGTCTGGCCTGGTCTGGCCTGGTCTGGCCAAATGACCGCTCAGCTGTTTGTGCGGAACAATGAAACCGTAGACCTGCTCGTGATGTCAGGGAATCTGTGGAAAGCGATACAGCAGCAGAGGTTATTTTCAGCGCAGAGAAAAACACCTTCAGTCCCTGCAGAGCGACGCCGCAGCCTCCGTGGCCCCAAAGAAGATCCACTCTGGGTCTGGACTCCTTCCAGATGTGCGTTCCGTGCTGAGATAAAGCAGACCACAGTCGTGCTAAAGAAACGCTGGAGCGACGCTTCAAGTGAGCAACAGCTTTGGACCGCGCAGGGTTGGAACGTAAACAGACTGCGGCGCGGCGCGCGCAGGGGGCGTGCGTCTGGCTCATGCGCTCTGCGGCCGCGGGGCGGTATAAAAGCCCCACGCTGCGCCTCAGACTCCAGAGTGGGTCCCGCAGGACCCCCACGGAGGCTCCTCAGCCGCAGAAGGCTCACCTTCCCCGTCATGAACGCATGGCGTTTACGCATGATCCTCAGACCTCCCTGGATGGACGGAAGCTCCTTGGGTTGGTTTGGAATTTTTCTGGACTCAAAAAAAATTCCTCGGACTCTAACATTTTAAAGCTGTCTGGTGAGTTTTAGCGTTTCTGTCACGTCAATCAAAGCTGTCCTTTACAGTGCAGATCAATGTACACATTTACAATGGAGTTTTATCATTTTTATTGGATTACTGCATCATTATATATTATTTTTTCCTTTATTTCATACTACTACATTACCGTTCTTTCATATTCTGGCCCTATACACAGTAAAGCAGTTCATGCAAATACATAGTTTTGCTTTTGACATCTTTTTATTTTGAACATCAATAACCTTGTTACTTTACCGCTTTTTGCCCTTCAGCAGTTTCTATGACATTTTAAAAATGATTAAACCTATTCATCTGCTACACTATTCAAACATGTTTATGTAAACATTTAGCTGTTATCTTAACTTGTAGCTGTTTATCTAGACGTGTTTGTTTATTAGACATGTGTTTGTTTATCTAGACGTGTTTGTTTATCTAGACATGTGTTTGTTTATCTAGACGTGTTTGTTTATCTAGGCGTGTTTGTTTATTAGACATATACTTGTTATTCAACCATGTAGTTGTAGAATTAATTAAGCTCACTTTTCTTTAATAGTTCTAGCACATCACCTGTCCGTCCGGGGTTGAGGATCTCTCCTTCATGTGGGCAACCCTGAGGTTTCTTAGTCTCCCCCCCACCAAAAAAAAAAAAAAAACATTTTTTTTTTATGAGTTTTTCCTCACCACGAAGGAGGGTGTAAGGGCAGAGATGTTTGTTCAGATTAGTCTGTTTT
Organism: Adrianichthys oophorus; assembly: GCA_036245035.1. Taxonomy (NCBI): domain Eukaryota; kingdom Metazoa; phylum Chordata; class Actinopteri; order Beloniformes; family Adrianichthyidae; genus Adrianichthys; species Adrianichthys oophorus. Next base: position 2,425,040 of record BSAI01000109.1, on the reverse strand, counting down.
ACAACCAGCTATTGTCTACATTTTAATGACTGACTTTATGTTCTTTACAAATACCGGTGTAAGCCCAATGAGACGGCTACAGCTGTGATATTGGGCTATAGAAATAAAATTAATTGAGTTGAACTCAGCTAAATTAACAATTTATCCACATCTTTAGCTGTTATTTGGCCCGCCCCGCAATTTGGCAGAGTTCATTTTTTAATCTAAAATTTCCCTCTGCATTTATTGTCCAGATCATAATTAATGGTTGCTGATCCAATTCATAGTGGATTTTGGTTCATTTTGAATGATTCGTTTGGATCTGATTCACTGATCTACAATGGATCAGAACATCTTCATCCAGAACTTCAACAGTGTGACTCAGAGATATATTCCTGCTACTGAACCGTGAAGTTTTCCAGATTCTTGTGTTTCTTCAAGATTATCAAGTGTAAATAAATATGTGTACAAACAAACAAGTAAACAAGAATGAATGTCAAATCCATTCACATTTGAGTTTGATAAAGTTCATTCCACTGTTGTTTTTCCACATCAGAATAATCCAAAGGAACATTATTAGAACATTCTAGCACACCGTATGGTCACATGACTTTGTAAATTCAAAGTGTTTCCACACGTTGGACTGGAATGATGCTTGATCAGTTGTTGCTGTATCACATGTGTGTTTGTTTGCTGTGATGGTATTGGTCATTTTTACATTATAAAATAATGTTACAACCGGACATTTCAAATATTACAGAATAAATCTACCATGTCTCAATCCAAATGGTATTTTTAAAGATCGATATGATGGATTAACTTCATTTTAAAATGATTTTATAACGGTATAGGTTGATTTGATCAACAACTTGCCTCAGACAGATGTGTCTGTTTGGATCATAGGAATAGAAATCAATTCACTGATTAATCGTCACACCACTAGGTTACTGAACAGACTGGGAGTTCATGTGGAGTCTCTGTCATCTGTGTGAGAACTTTCAGAGAACAGGAGTTTGGTCTCATCTGTGCATCTTGCTTCCCCTGCAGCTTCTCCAGCTATGGGCCACCTGACCTGTGGAGCTGGGACATGTCCGCTCTGAGCCTCCTCAGCTCCTCTGCGCTGCTGCCTGGTCTGGAGAACAGCAGTGCAGGCAGAGTGGAGAACGGCGGGACGTCCCTGCAGGGAAACTGTTCCTCAGTGGAGACGAGCTCTGAGGGAAAAGTCCTCGTCATTCTGTCCATGACCCTGGGCATCATCTCCAACACTGTGGCTCTTTTCATTCTGGTCAATGCCTACTTTACCCAGCGCCGCCGCTCCAAAGCAACATTTCTGCTGTTTGCCACTTCGCTGGTGGTGACAGATTTCATTGGACATGTGGTTCTTGGCGCCCTGGTTCTGCGGCTGTACTTCCCAGGAAATGTGGGGTCCATGCATTTTGACTCCTCTGATGGCACGTGTCAGTTCATGGGTGGCTGCATGGTGTTCTTTGGGCTGTGTCCTCTCTTCATGGGCTGTGCAATGGCTGCAGAGAGATGCTTGGGTGTTACCAAACCGCTGCGGCACTCATCAATTGTTACCAAAACTCGCTCAAAGGTTTCTCTGTTGCTCATCTGGTTGGCAGCACTGTGTGTGGCCCTGCTGCCCTGCCTCCAGCTGGGCTCATACACCTATCAGTACCCTGGGACCTGGTGTTTCATCAACGTGCTCCACGACACCAGCGAGGTGGACTTGGTGTTTGTGGCGCTCTTCTCTGGGCTTGGGTTGACTGCTCTGAGCGCGGCTCTGCTGTGTAACACGGTCAGTGGACTGACACTGGTTCTGGCCCGTCTCCGGAGGCAGCCTGGTTCCCATCACTCAGCCCGCTCGCATGACATAGAGATGGTGGTGCAGCTTGTTGGGGTCATGGTCACCTCCTGTATCTGCTGGTGCCCCCTGCTGGTGAGTTACCTGAAGTCCAACCGGACATTTCAGTTTTCCTTTGTGTGGAAGCTGTGAGTTCTCACCAGGCTGCTGTGACAGCGATCTGCTTCAGGCAAAGGGAACTCTCCGGGTTTCATTGATAAGAAAAACTCATCAAATTAAAGAGACTATTTAGCCTGACACGTTTAAAACACTAAGACAAAGACGACTTTGTTTTCTCAATTTGTTTGTCGCTATTTTCCCACACACACTCACACACCCACACACACTCACACACCCACTCACACACACACACCCACACACAATCACACACCCACACACTCACACACCCACTCACACACACACACACACTCACACACCCACACAATCACACACCCACACACTCACACACCCACACACTCACACCCACTCACACTCACACATAGAGACAATCGACTAATGGTCTTATGAATCATGTTTTTGGATGATGGGAGGAAGCCGGAGAAAACCCACACATGCACGGGGAGAACATGCAAACTCCACAAAGAAAGATCCCCCATTGGTGAAGTCCCCCAGCTGGGACTTGAACCGGGGGCCTTCTTGCTGTGGGGCAACCACTGCGCCACTGTGCAGCCCTGGAAAGTTTTTATTTTATTTTCATTTACCATCCCTTTAACAGGGCTCTAGACTAAATGTTTGCACTGGTTGCACCGGTGCACCTAACTTTTTTTCTTAGGTGCACCAGCACTAAAGTTTGGTGCACCCACCTTCTCAACCACAATGCATTTAACTCCGCAGTTTAACATGGCCACTTCCCTATTTAATTGCGGTCAATATTGGCATTAACGACTTGGAAATGATTAACTTACAAACTGGTAAAGATAAAGCCGTTTATTTGAAACACAATTCTACAATAAGGATACATTACAATAAAAGCCTTCTGCAAAAGAAGGAGCAGTTTTAGAGCAGAGCCGGAGCGGGTCAAGGAGCTTCAGTTCCACCTCAGCAGAGTCAGTCACTAAAACCTGTGCTTGTTGGCTGCAGATCATTGGACTGACGTCTGTCATCGACTCCTACAAAGGAAGCGTCGGGGACCAGCTGTGTAGCTTCAAAAGCTGGATGGTGATCGGAGTGAGGATGGCCACATGGAACCAGATCCTCGACCCCTGGGTCTACATCCTGCTGCGCCGCACCGTTCTACGCAAAATCTACCTCATCGCCAAGTGCCAGGCAGGACTGAGGGGCTCAATGGCGGGCCGCTGGGAGAACAGCTCTTTACCCAGCTTGGACATGAATGAAGTCAACAAAGTCTGAGAGGACACAAACTAAACACAGATGCTGAATGACTTTTCCAGCGTTGCTTCTGTGATGGAAGAGCAGTCCAGCCGTGCAAGTCCGACAGTTCTGAGCCCGTTCCTCTGAAATCCCACATTTTTTTTGCTGACGTTTACAACAGCTGCTGCTGCTGATGATTTTGCACAGTACATTATGAATGCTTTTATATTGACTAATATTACTATTGTTATTGTAGACGTTGAAAGAGTCTACAAAACAGAAGATTTCCAGTAGGACTGACCTGGATCATACGAAGTGAATCAGTTTATCCATCAGGGGGAGCTCTGCAGGCGTTCATGTGAGCCTGTTTGTTCACAAAGCTGGAATTTGGATCCCAGAACAGCATCCCTCTTTGTATGCAATGGTTGCTCACACCCAGCATGAATACGCTCATTCAAGCAAGTTTCAGGTCGACCCTCTGAAAAGGATAAAATCCGAACACTCTAAAAGCTGTTTTCACCTTTAATTCTTGTAAGATGTGGCTAGCTGCTGCTCACAGCGCTCAGCCCCCTTCACTGGAAAAAAAGCAGTCATTCTAAGTCTGACATAAAATGTTTTAAAACAGAAAAGTCAAATGACCGGGACCCTTTAAGATGTTGGTTTGATCAAACATTGGATCGAATCTGAAAGTTTTACACGTGTGTTGTTATTTAAAGATCCACTCAGATGAAAATGGTGTTTTTGGTGTTTTTAACATATTCTTGTGGCATTTTTCTGATGATGGAGACGTATGAAAAGAAAAATTAAAATTCCATTTCTGAGTATTTCTTTATTCAAATCGCTTTGAATCAGGAGTAGATGAAAGAGCAGATGTAGAGTAGATGAAAAAAGGCAGTTGGAAAAAGATTGTATCTGTTTCATAGAAAATACGCTGGGCGCGGCCACAAGCTCCCTGCTCCGCTCCATTCTGATGCATCCACTTGCAGACAAATAGTACGTCTGGAATCTGGCTCGCTATTTGTCTTGTGCCGTTAATGTTAGGTTGGGAGTGTGAGGGGCTGTAAGCTTGTGGGAAAGTGTGCAAACAGAGAGCTCTCAGCATGAGTGATGGGAAGGGGGGATGGGTTGCCCCGCACCAACGGTCCTGCCCACAACCAGAGGTGAATTTCTAATGAGCTCCTGCTGCTTTGCAGAAACTGTCTCAAAAAAACAACAAATGTTTTTTCATTTTGTCAAAAAACCATAATCACAATTAAAAGACCCATCACCCATCATTGCACACGTGCACCTGGCTCAGGAAAAGAGGACTCTTTGAAAATAGATCAAAAGATGATCAGAGAGAATCTTCAAAAGATGAAATCAAAAAGAGAAGATTTTAGCACTCCCAAAACATTCTGTTTATTTGAATGATGTGTGTTATATCATTTTATTTATTACACAGGAGACATTTAAACAGACCTTTTACACCTGAATTCATGTCCAGCCACGAAAAACAAAATTCCACCAGTGTTTGCTTTAAGTTTCTAAAGTTGCATTCACACTGAACGTGATCAGAGAATTTGCTGCTCGCCACGTGGCCAAAAATGTGTTCCTTAAGCTCGCCGCCGTGTTCGCGTTCGTCACAAACAACGAACAAGCAGCCAAAGATACAAAGAATAACAATACAAAACTCCTTTATAACCATGAGAAAGTCGACTTTTGTCCTTTTTTTAAAATTACAGAATGAAACGAGACTCAGTTACACTAACATTGTTCAAAACTAAATAATCACAAGACAGACGCACACATACTCAAACTGTATCTTTATGAGAAATAATTCCTTACCTTGTTAATAAAAATAAAAAATTTCTGTAACATTTTTATTTCAGGTATCAGGAGTTCAGGACAGAAAATTTTTATAAGTTGATTGTGCATAAACATTTTTCTCAAATGATTCCCTCAATGAAAAGACAATTATAAAGAAAAAGTAAGCAATGTTTTTAAGAAAACTGCACCTAAAAATCTAATTTTATAAAAAAAAACAACTACTGGATTAAAACTGTTTTATTATTGATATTTTGATTTTTAAATTCAAATCAAAATCTTATATTAATCGGCACACTGAATCCTTTTTAATGAGATTTATTGAAAACTCTGAAAACGCAGTGGTTAGCGCTCCTGCCTCACAGCAAGAAGGTTCCCGGTTCAAGTCCTGGCTGGGGGACCTTTCTGTGTGGAGTTTGCATGTTCTCCCCGTGCATGCGTGGGTTTTCTCCGGGTACTCCGGCTTCCTCCCACCGTCCAAAAACATGCTTCATAGGTTAATTGGTTATTCTAAGGAATAACCAAAATAAAAGGGGTTAGGGCAAGGACCAGAACCCGCACCATGAAGACACGGACACCTTCCAGGCTCAGATGGAATGTCATCCCCCGCTCATGGTCTTACCAGAGAGGGCCCCGCTGCTGAAGGCCCTGTTTCCTCCACCAGGGATGGGGTAGGGGGCAGAAGATCAGTAGTCCCACCTTCCTTGTGTAATGTGTGTGTGTGTGTGTGTGTATTGGTGTGTGTTTTTTTTAGGTTTAAAGAGTGTGTGTAATAAAGGGTGCACTTAAAATTGGCGAGCAGGACACTGAGAGGACATCTCCTGATTGCTCATAGTGATGTCCAATCACCTTGTTACCAAGGGTCCTACGTATCTACGGTGCAGTTAAAACCGAGAGAAGGGACAAAACTATGCAGAAACCATGGTAGGGGGGACTACTGCCAAGTGGCTCCGCCCCTGAGGTACATTGCAAGCCAACCCCCCCCCCCCCCCCCCCCCCCCCCCCCCTAATAAGTGGTCGTATGAGGAAGGAGGGTAGGTCGGGGACAGCTACCAAACTGACCCCGATTGGTGAAACAACATAGATGTATTACTGACACTGATGGAGGCTTGCCTTTCATTTCTGATTCAAATGAGTAAAATTAGAATCATTTCATTTGTTAAACTTATTTTTTATATTATCTATGAAAAACTGTCTTCAGGTTAAAAACTGACGTTTTCAGGGATTTCTCACTTTAGAAACAAAAGGAAACCCTGTATAAAACATTTGTATAAAAATACAAGAGATCAGAAAATAAATCAACACTTTGCAAGAATAAATGTTAAATGTCTAAGGGAAGATCAAGTCAGTTTGATTATTTCTTTTTTTGTATTTCAGTTGGTCACATTTTCCCTTTTTGAATTTGTTTTTCAATTTTCCAAAAATTAAAAAGATGCATATACTTAAATAGTTCTACAACCTTCCTTAAAAGCCTAAAGTGCTTTACAGTCACAGTCCCCTTGACCCCCTCACACACACATTCACACACGGATGACGGCTTCACTGCTGAACACTGGCGCCAACTTACAACCACCACGAGCAATGTGGGGTTCAGTGTCTTGCTCATAGACAACATGGGCTGGCAGAGCGGGAAACCAAACCTGTGATCTCTTAATTAGAGGTTGAACGTTCTACCTCTGCACCATGATAATTGAAAATATTTAGTTTCCTGTTTTTGTGGAACAGAATTTTCTTTTCACTATTACTATTACTATATTACATATATTTATTTCACTTTTTCTCTTCCATCCCACACTGGCCATGAAATAATTAAATGTCATTAAATGTTTAAATGTTTTTTAATGGCAATTTCAATATTGTAATGCCACATGTATTTAAACATTTATTTATTGATTTTCAATTTTATTTATTTAATGCCAATTTTAAATAATTTATGACACTTTTATTTAACGATTTAATGGTGTATATATGTATTTATTATTGTCTCTTCTTGACCTCCATACAAAGGCAAAGAAGAGTTGTTTAAAAATTACTAGCCTTTAGGTTGTGATTACAAAAAAAACATAATTATTTCTACTTAATGAACAGTCTAAATTATTTCTGATCCAAAAATGAATCCAAAGTTTTGTTTTATTATGAATTATTTTAGTATTATCATTCAAATAACGATGTTCATTCTGTTTTGTATTATCTATTTTTAAATCTCTTCATAAAATCCCCCCAAAAATGTGCGCACTATAATTTTTAAAGAGACTTAGATAGTATCAAAAAATGACAAAATGCATGATTTGTTAAGTTTTTCCTACGACAATGTTCCTTTAAGATGCAAAATAATGACGTGAATGTTCAGGAGAAAAGCATCTTATTGACTGATCCACACATTTTTAACACGTGTAACTGTATTATAAAGAATAAATCATGAACAAATTTAATGTTCCTTCAGTACAGCAATAAGTTATTTAAAGAATAACAATATGAGGTATTTTTTACCATAAAGTTGAGAAAATTAGCAAAACCTTTCCCGCCAAAAGTTTTTTTGAGATTTCACAGAGGCAGCCATTTTGAAATGTGCAGGAAAAGCATTTCTACTGACCCTAGTGGAATGATGATGAACTACAGGGCAGAAACATGGGCTAAGTCGTATCCAATGGATTTGAAAGGAAAGTGTGGATCATGCTAATGAGATAGTTTCAGACATGCATTTGTCAAACATGATAGGAATGGTTTTCTAGGGTTAAAATCCTTTATTCTATCCTCACCATCACGGATGCCACAAAAGATGTTGCCACTCAGTGCTTTGTGGTAAATAAAACATTTTTTCTGAGTTTTATTACTGAACTCAGCATGAAGGACTTTAATTTTGAAGAATTGTGGGATGGGATCATCCAGAGTCTCTTCAGAGGAGGACTTCTCCTCTTAAAGAAAACAGCGGTATTGAAGGAAACGCTGGAGCTCCTGAGCTTTAAGAGCTGAAGTCAGACGTCCTTTAAGAGGACAGACCCGGATACTTCCAGGTGCAAGGATCCTTCCTCAAATGGACCAAAGATCATCACCTCCCTTTGGACTCTGAGACTTTTCTGACTGAGCATGCACAAACATGGAGTCACAACGCTGTCATGGAGTCACGGAGTTCAACTTTTCAATGAAAAAGAGCAACATACCAAATTTCATTTAAAATGAAACCACAAACAAAATGAAAACTACATGGATGTGAGAAATCTTTTCTCTCCATTTAAACATGAAAACAAACTTTATTAGTTAACACAAAATAGAAAAATGATTTATAAAAATCCAGACAAATAGAAACTGAACGGAAGAATGAAGCCACAAACATAGACATCAATGTTAAAAAAGTTCCTGTTTTGAACATTATCAGGTAACCATCCGGGTATTCAGAAGGATCTCCTTTGGCTTCAATAATCTCATGGAGCTTCTAATCTGCTGAAGTAAAAATGTTCTGGTGAAACTCCGTAACAGAGAAACAGAAGAAGTTAAAGAAATGACTTCATCTCCTGGCAGACGGACACACAAGGTGGTCATAACAGGATGACAAACGTGTGGAGGAGGTGCAGACAAAGAGGATGGCACAATCATGGCACGCACACGCGCGTAACGCACACTAGTCTGCAGATCTGAGGTCCTGGTTGGACTTCTTCAGGAGGCTGAGCAGGTCCTGAGACATGAGGAAAGGCCTCTCGGCCGATCCATCGTTGCGCTCCAGGTCTTCCACTACGACACGGACAGAAACAGTTGAAGATCGCTTTCCTCACAAGTTCAATCACCCTAAAGTTAGCATGTTTCAAGACAGTCCTTTTGGTTAAAGTGAAAAAACCAGACATTAAGGACAAAGATTTATTTTAATTTGGTGGGATTTTTGTTTCTCCAGAGGTTTCTGAATTTGAAATATTTACAACATTTTGATCAAACACGAATGTCTGCTCAGGGCTGACATTTACTCACCTCATTTTAAGGGCTCACAAGCCGTTAATGACAACAACCCACTGCGACTTGCACAATTACAGGAGGCTTTTTTATCCACAGACTCAGGTTTCAAACACAGAAGTGTCTGGTGAGTCACATTTTATCCACTATGCTGATTTACAGTCACCTTTAACGCCCAGGAGCTAGAGAATGGCGACAGTAAAGAAACACTAAAGCATCCAAACACTTACACTGTTAGTAGCAGAGCATTCAGAAGGCTGGGTCAATATCATGCAGCACTCAGAGAAAGACTGAGGGGGGGCAGGCAGAGCAAGGCAGTCTGTAAACAAGAAAGGCAGCTCCCAACAAAGTCTCCACCCACCACGGTCGCCATCACAGACGCACAACTTCACGCCGGTGCAGGCAGGTACGTGGCGATACAACAAAAACACGGTGAATGCACACGGCCGCATCTACACAAGCCTCACGGGAAGAAAGATCCAGAACCCACGGAGCTGCTTGAAGGTGTCGGAACGGTTTTGGCATCAGCTGTTTGAGTTGTAAACAGGTTTACCACTGATGGAGAGGTCCGATGGACTGTAAACAGGGTTCTTCCGTGGTTCTATAGTGCATTCAGTATCGGGATTAAGACAACAAACACGGACGGTCATCAGGCACATGTTCAGCACTCACTATGTTCTACAGATCTTCACAATATGAAAACAACCCAACACTGCTCAAAAACCAACACAACGGAGCGTTTTTTTCCAAGCTAGGCAGATGTCCTGGGCTTCCCGGTCTGCTACCGCCTCTCCGACGGCGGTTCTCCCAGCGGACGTTCCTCCACTCGCATCTGAAGTCTTAGCTTGTCTGCCACACATGAAACAGGTCCATATCACGAAACTGCAGCTCCACGCTCCCATCTCCTCCTCTGCAACCGCTACTCCTTTCCAGCGGGGTCGCCTGCCTTAGCCTCCTCCTTCTCCTCTGTCTTTCCTCCCGTCTTCGTCTCCTCTTTCTCAGCCTCAGCAGCTGGCGTCTCTTCTGGCTTCTCCTCTGCTTCCAGCTTCTCTTCCACTTTCTTCACCTCTGCTTCTTCAATCTTTTGACCTTCCTCTGCCTCGCCAGCCTTTTCTTCCTCTGTGCTGTCTTTTGAAGTTGGAGCTTCGGTCTTGGACTGCAGGAGCTGCTCCTGCTCATCCTCCTGCGTCAGCACCGGCTGCTGCTTCAGCTGGACCTCTCCGTCCTGCTGAAGAGGCGTCTCCTCATCCACCTGTCTGGCAGCATCCACCTGCTCTACACCGTTGCACTCTTCCTCCATCTTGGTTGCTTTGGAGAGGATCTCGTGCAGCTCTGGAGACATAAAGTAGGGCTGCTCTGAAGAGCCATCATTTCTCTCTAAGTCCTCACCTTTGTCAGAGTGGAGCGTTTTTGGTTATTGGAAAAGCGTGGGATAGCCAAGGAGAAGCGGACGTGACAAAGTCAAGAGACATTAATGGGAGACAGAGAGAAGAAAAGTCAGAAAAGTTGCAGAAAGAACAGGAGACCAGTTCAGCTTTAGACAGAAGCAAACATGAAGAGCAGACCTGAAACCCCAGACTAAAGGACTCACAGAAGCAGAGGAACAGTGTGTCCACACACATGGCGTACACGCTGAAGAAGCCGTGGGCGATCAGGTACGCTCCCACCACCACCGTCTACAGAATGAAGGTGAAGAAGTCCTCAGACACATAAAAGTTGACCGAAAACTGCAGCTGGAAACATTTACGCTGGAATTACACTGGTCTGTCTGCGCTGCCCCAGCGTTGGATTGCGTAGGGAGTCCGTCTCATGACCATCAGCCAGTTTACATTGTCTCTGTTGCGCCTCCGTCTTCTTCTATCTTCTTCTAGTAAAATGCATGTTTTTGTACCTAAAAAATAAAAACTTTCATCGTCCACAGCGAGTGGACGCCACTGTCAACTGTAGCGTTCACATGTGTTATCGTGTGGGTACCTCACCTTAAATATAAAATATCATTTTAGAAAGTACACTTGCAGTTTTTAGTTTGAAACCCGGACTTGTTTCCCGTTTGTTTTTGCTGTGAAACTGATGCGTCGACAAACTGGAACTAGAACTCCTGCATCGCTGAAGGACAAAGACATGACGGAGGCCATGTAAGCGTTCCCTTTGACTCAGGAACGTTCTATTTTACTGTGTCTATGTCACAAAGATGCACCGCAGATGGACCAGTGGAAATCAGGCTTTACATGAGACGTTCCTACCAGTATGGGCACCCAGTAGTAGTTGAGAGAAGGGGCAGCCTCCTCCACAGCTTTGATTCTCCCAGAGAAGAAGAAGAAAGAGAAGATCCCTGCAGATGAGATGAAAGAGGCTCGCTCACATGTTTCTTTCCATGATGGAGATCTATAAACCAAAACTTCCCTTACCCACAATGCCAACGATGAGGAGCTTCCCAAGAAACAGCAGGAAGTCCGTCACTTTATCTAAAACGGCCACCCTGTGAGGAGGTGTGCAGGCGCAGAGCACGAGAGGCAAAAACCAGCAACGCAAAAGGAACAGCATGAGAGCCAATGGGAAAATGCAGAAGACTGCTAAAGCCCCGAACAGAGAACCCACCTGATCACGTTCCTCATGAGCAGGAAAAAGGCCTCCCGAGCCGAAGTACAGAAGTTCTTTCCATAGATTGCAATCTGAAGCCAAAAAGAGAACAGCGGTTGCAGGAACGCTCGCAGAACATGTGTGTTGGCTGCATCCAGCTGCAGGAGCTCACCATGATGTAGGCGTTCCTGTTCAGGAACTTGATGCATTTCTCCAGACACCAGAAGCAGCACTTCATGCAGCTCAGCAGGAATTTAGCAAACTTGTTCTGAGCACCTGGAAGACAACAGGGGGTGTGTCACGTGGACAGGGGAAACTGGCGTGAAACGCGGCATGCAAGCAGGAGGAAAACGGAGAGGAATGAATCAATGGAGACGAACTGCAAAGCAATAAAAACCCAAAGCCCTTAAAAAGCTTGCTAACAGGCAGAAACATTTAATAAAACTTTATTTAGCCCGCTAAAAAAAAAAAACGCTATCACACAATAACCAAAAATCTAAACTTTGTTTAAAGCCATCTGATAAAAAGAAAAAGCAACACAAAGTTTTAACGATAAAACATCCATCCGGCTATGAAAGCAGCACATCCCTAAGCTGTAGGATTGGTCAGAATGTTTGTTAGTAAGTGAGATAAAAACCTTTTAACTTGTGATCCAGATACTCCAGAATGACCCTGATGACCTGGACCAAAGACAGGATCAGAGAGCCAAAGGCCAAGGAGCCGGTGTGGTACCTACTCAGGAGACAGTGGTCAGCATCAGTCCTCCAAATCCCAGCATGCCACTGGGTTGAGATAGGCGTCTTTCATTCAGAAACAACGTTATCATAACTAAAAGACCACTGGGAACGTTTTTACAATAGATCAAAAGGAGACCAGAGTGGGCCTCTATCACCACCCTACTGAGCTCTAAGTAAACTGTAACTTTGTGTGGATTCTGTTGAGTTTTCCAGTGAATCCCTGACAAAAGGGCATTTTTATCACTTTAAATAAAGATTTTTCTCATCAGACCGAAATGTAAAGTAACTCCACAATTTCAAGTCATGTCATGCGGGCAGCCTTAGCAGGAAATGGTTTTAAAGGAAACTCTTTAAATTTGAGGATAAACTACAGGTTAAATAAGGGTTTTATGGTGGTCTAGAAACACAGTCCTGAAGTAGTTACAATGCTAAAAGAAGTCGTACTAGTTCATATTCTATTGAATGGAAATATGCATGAATTATCTGTTCAGCTTCTAGTGAGAACAGCGTCAAAAACTGGTTTGTAAAACTTTACAGGTTCCGTCTGTTTCAAACTAAAGAACATTTCTGCAATAAAAAGGTCAAACGTTTTTTTACGTCTGCGCCCAGTTTGAGTTGGAGCTCAGGAGCCACATCTACAGCTTCTCCAGGACTCAAAGCGTGAGCTCAACCTGGACTAGAGCGGAGGACCCCAGCAGATGATTCATGCTGAACATTATTCCAGCAAATGAATGACAACCAAAGGGAAGAAATCCAAACAGGAAGTGTGCTATCCCAATAATCCACATGGATTCATGCAAACGTTTCTCTGTGTTGATGTACGTCACCACCAGCAGATTCAACTCTTCAGCTTTTAATGAGCAAACGCCATGGGAAAGTTTGCATTGTTCCCACTGCTAAACCTGCCTGCTGTGCTGTGGGAACAGTGGTCTGCACTTGAAATCAGCCTGGAATGGGTTCAAGTCCAGGAAACATTACACTCTGACAGGAAGAACTTTGATATTAGCAGTTTGACACCTGAGCAGGAACATCTGACCCAGGAGGAGGGACTGGAGTCTGCAGGCTCATCCAAACTGGGAAGCTTCAGCTTTTACAGCAACGTTTGCTGTGTGAGAAGCTCAGCCAGGCCCTAAGCCTCTATCAATGCACAATCAATGTTCACATCCTCCCTTTGCTGGTGGTTAACAATACAAGAACGCTAGTTTAAGGACAGCAAATCCTTCTAAGACACACTGGGAGTAGTTTTTGTTCTGGGGGATTTTTTTTCAACTGTTCTCCTTAGGTTCCCACGTTTGAATTTTTGTACTTTTGGAAAGTTCAACAAATCTTTTGGAAAACAGAAAGGTCTGCTCCAACCTGAGGGCTCGTCCCAGAGAGGAGAAGATGGGGTAAGCAGGGATGTCGTCCGGCTTCTTGAAGGCCCAGTAATAGGATGCAAAGGCCCCTGACAGAGTCACCTGGCCCAGGGCCGTGACGAAGTTGGCGCACCAGAAGAAGAGGAAGAGGTTGTAGAACTGGAACACGATCCTGTACTGGTGATAGATCGTCTCACCGCCATAGAAGGCAAACAGGCACTCTGCGTCCGGACACTGAGCTGAGGCGTTGGAGGTGTTGAAGGTCTGAAGGAAGAGAGGAGAAGTTACAAATGCAGAAACCAAACAGCGATTCAGCCGGAGGGAAGCCGTACCTGAAGGTCACAGGTGTCCCTCGAGAACGGACACTCAGAATTGTTGAAAACTTTGTACACCTGCTTGTTAGACGTCGACAAGAAACTGATGGAAGCGGTCAAGGAGACAGCAGAAACCTCATTGTGTGTTGGTGGCATCGACCATTTCTGAGTGACGGTGATGTCATCCACAGAAAATTGTTTACTTACGGCTCCAACCAAATAAGGTCAATTCAGGCGCCATTTTTTCATGATACGGACGCCGCCATGTTGGAGCCAAACAACATCAGTAAGCAGTGATTGGTCCAAGTCAGTTTGAGTCATTGTTTCTATGGCAACCACTCTCATCAATCAGGAGTGAGCTTGTTGATGATACACACCCCTACCACTTGAAAGTGGACTAGACAGAAACCTGTCAATCAAATGCATTGAACAGTGGATGTGGGGCCAGCAGGCTCCGCCTACTTTTATTTTGGCATCAATCAGTTTATAACTTAAAATCACTTAAAACAACAGAAAAAATATCATAAAAAATGAGGATTTTCAAGAACGTGGAAAAATGTATCTGATCAAGAATGTTTCTTCTGATCAACAGAATGACTGAGTAACAGCTGTTCAGTTCTCTTTAGACGTCTATGGGATTTTGGCTTCTGGAGACTGCAGGTACTTCCTGTGTGGAACGCCAGGAGGAGGGGTCACTGACTTATACAATGACTTATACAGTCATTTGTAGGTGATCAGGAAGGGACAGGTCTAAAGAAAGGATACACCGCAGTAACAGCCCAGTAGGCGATGACCACAGCCAGCAGAACAAAGGTCAGCAGCGGGTAGAACAGCGCCGACATGACGTGGCCGATGGCTCTGAGGATGGCAAGGTCAAGGCAGAGTTTGAAACAGAAAGACCAGAGCTCAGGTACAAAAACCAACATCAGCACTTTCTGGATGTCAAGCTGAAGCTGTTCCACACGTTCCTGTCTGAGTTCATAATCACATTTCTCTCTATTTTCCTCAATTCCGCCTACCAGTACAGTAACAGATGTGATTATATATTGAAATTAAACCAAATGCATGTTGCAGTAAACATTATGAAAATAGTTTATGTTTATAGAAGTTAATCTTTAAAAATGTGTGTTTCATAGAAACATTGAAGTGTTAACAGGAGTAATACTTTTTCCAGTTTTTCTTACTCGTAAGAGCATCTCTAACAAACTAAAAGCTTTTTATTGATTCACATTTCATTTAATTAAAGTCTTTTAATTAATAAAGTCTTGAAAAAACAAAGAAAAGCTGACAGACACGTGTTTGCACCTGAGGACAGGACTCACCTGCTGGACTCTTTGATCAGAGCAATGGCAATCAGGATCCTCTTCCTGAGGAAGATGAGCAGCAGGATGATGACCACCTCCACAATAGCCAGGATGATCACTGCAGAAGATTGAGTTCAGCAGATAAGCTCCATATCTGTCAGCAGAAACACTGTGCAGTTGTGGTGTGGTTCTCACTGAAGGCCAGCCATGTCTGCTGGATCTGCAGGTACACCGAGAAGTCCGTTTGCAGGCCCAGGTCCCCGATGGTCACATTGGCCCCAGGCACCCCCTTCAGGTTTGCAAACTCCATGTAGCAGTGGTAAATACCTAGAAAAGATCAATGAGAAGCCTTCCATTGTTTAGAGTCATCTCACTGATGACTGACGGCCAATCAGAGAGCACTGACTCACCATATCCGATGACCAGAACAACCAGAACGATGATGACCCACACCATCACTCCAGCCAGGTATCGCAGCAGGAAGATGAAAATCAGGCTGACTACCATGGCGATCACCAGGCCGCTGCAGGAGCACACATTCAGAAACAGAAAGTCTCCGTGACACTCTGATCCAGTCCAGGACAGCGTTTGATTCCAGCAGTCACCTGATCGGCAACAGTAAAGCAGACTCACAGTAGGATCCAGTGCCAGGACTGAGTGTAGTCCTCGAAGATCCTCATGGCCACCTCACGGGCCTCAACAGCGATGTTTGACTTCCTGCAGGCAAAGGAAACCATGCAGAGGAGGATCAGATGAACTTCCTACCTTAACCTTTTCCGTCTTCCCTGAAATTATTTTCTATTTTTCTGAGGATTTCTGTCTAAAAGCATCCTAAACAATCCTCCTGATTAAAATGGTGATTCTTTCTCTCATGTTGTTGTGAAACGTAAAAGTATTGCTCACGCCTCAGACAGAAACAAACAACTTTATGATCAGTTGCTGTTTGTCTTCATTTCTAAAACGTTAAGACTTACCTTTGCATTTTATTTTAAAAGTTCAGTCTGTGTAATAAAGCACATCATTTCACCCAGAGACCAGTTCAAGTAGGAATATGACAGCACAACTTCTGTTGTGAAAATGTCATCTTATGTTGGAGCGTTTGTATCGTCATGCTTTCTGCTCATTTCTTTTTCTTGAACGTCGGCTGCAGACTCACTTGGACGCGTCCAGCAGCTGAGAGGCGTTGACGGTGGCGCTCTCACCATCATAGAAGGTGGTCTCATTTCCCACCACCACCACGCCACCTTTTATGGTCTTGAGGGCGGGGAGGCAGCGGCGCGTGACTGTGAAGGAAGGAGCAGCATCAGTTTGAGCTTCAGGCGGGACGCCGGATGGGAATCAAACCTCCACTTACAAGCTTTGCTTGGCATCAGCATGGCGGGACACAGGCCATCCCTCAGGATCTCAGGACTCTGAGTCACAACAACCATCCGTTCATTAGGAACAGTCCTTTCACTCTTTCATCACTTCCTGTGCACAGTGCTATCAGTGAAATAACTTGATTTACCGATTTGGCAAAATCCACCCCTTCCTTGCAGTAACTCCGGTAGTAATCCTGGTCTTCTTTTTTTCCTATCTTGGCATTCACCAACGTCAGGAAGCGGTCAGGACACTTCTCCACGCAGAGCTGCAGAAAAAGCATGGGCGCTCTGAGCTCGCTGGTTGAACGGCAGCGGCAGTCAGAGGTCAGAAAGGCGTCCTGACCTGTGTGGTGGGACACTGGAACTCCAGCAGCACCAAAGGACTCGCACATTTCAGGATGTTGAAGTAGAACAGAAGAGGTTTCTTCCTGCGCGATTACAAAAGAGAAGCGTCAGAAACGAGGTGGAGCAGGCACGGACGTCTGGACGCTGTGTTTTTGGAGACTCACTCCAGAGGCGTCCCGGCCTGCCCGCAGAACTGCCCTCTGCTGTCTGTAGGGTAGATCACCTTCCTGGGGTCTCCCTGAGACCAGGCTGCAGAAGAACGACAGAGTCACATCCAACACTCACTAACTACCGTGGGGGGGGGGCTCCTTCACTCTTTATTGGGAAGGAGGTATTTCAGAGTTATTCTTGACTCTTACCCAGGATGCCCACGGCAAAGTACCCCAACAGGGCAATAATGAAGAGAATACAGCAGAGGATGTCTGTGCAGCCCCTGTGGACCAGGAAAACACAACCATCTGTCATGAAACCTTTGCTGACATTAATTAATAAACACAAGCCAAAACTTGTAAAAATTCTAGATGATCTATTTGGCATGAACAGGATTCTTTAGGTTAAGGAGCACAGAAGCATTTCAGCAGAAACAGACAGACTGTTCAGTCACGATCAGCCACTGAAGCTCTGCATTTACAGGAGCTGCTCTTCATCTGTGAGGAAGAGGATGGGTGTGAAGGACAGCCTCTAACATCAACTCATCCATATTAAATCCATCTTGGAGCTTTCAGTGAAAACATTCCTGATTTCAGTTGAAATCTTTGGTTCAATGAAAACTGTTTCATGACTAAATAAACTTAGTTTGGAATGAAAAACTGAATGATGGCGGTGAGCACCAGTCCTCCTGGAGGAGAAGGATCAGGAGGTTTTGGGTAAAAGAAGTCTTATTTGCTTTAGAGAACAGCCTCTGATGTAACTGTCAGGAACTGTCAGGACGCGCAGGAGAACGCATTCACTCTCACGCGCTCCCAGCACAACACGGAGGCACTGCTTCACCTGTTCTGGATCGGCCCTTTGAAGTTGGGGTCAAACTTCTTCGACTCCCCTGAGAACGAGAGGAAGAGAAAAGAAAGCTCAGACCTTCAGCCTTCAACCACATGATTACACAGACATGCAGAAGAGCTCACGAATCAGGAGATCCTGAACGAGGAGCAAAGCAACCAGCAGCAGCGGCTGATGTTCTCCATGTGGCCTTCAGCATCCAGTCTCCAAAACTGAAGCAAAGTCATGATCAAACATTTTACCAGCAACCAAAGACACTGACCCTGCTCTAAAAAAATCCCAACATTATGTTAAAAGTAGCATTTAGGTCTGACATCACATCAACTGTTAGGAGCAGCAGACGAACACATTGGAGTTTGCTTTCTAGACGTGTGGGTCTCTGAGCTAAAGTCCCATTACATCTATATTTTTTTATCTATTTTCAAATCATTCCCAGTGGTCTTTTAATTATGATGATGATGTCATTTTTCAACCAAACTAAATCAACAAACCTGTGCTGTTTTCTAGGACAGTTTCTGCAGAGCGGCAGGAGTTCATTAGAAATTCACCTCTGATGGTTTGGGCGGGACCGTTGGTGTGGAGATAAGCTTCTGCTGATATCCCATTATCCCTTTTTTTTACACTCTCTCCTGCTAGCTTTCAGCCTCTCACAACGCCAAGCTAACATTAGCGGTGCAACAAAAACTGTGATTTAAGTGCTATACAACCATACAGTTCTGATCCAGATTCTAGCTCAGACGAGGAAAACAAAAGATCTGTTGGTCTGTAAGTGGATGATTTAGAACCGGAGCTGAGCTGAGCAGAGCAGGCGGCAACCTCCCACCGGAGGCAATGTGGGGTTCAGTGTCTTGCCCAAGGACACACAGACACATGGGCGGACAATTGAACCTGCAATCTTCCAATCAGAGGTGAACAGCCCTACCGCTGCACCACGGCCTTTTGGGGTGGTTGGCCCATGAGGCTCCAGTGGAACCTCGCTTCCATTTAACCCAGACACAGAAAAGATGAATTAGACACTAAACACAGTTAGAGGAAATCTGAAAAGGCTCATCATTTCAGACCAAATGTTAAAAAACATGTTAAAACATAGTTTATTTGAGTTGTTGAACACCATCAATATAACTAACAGAGAAATACCAACTAATCAATACAAAAACAGAATATTTTTACCAAAAAATTCAAAGATGAATGTTAAGTGGTTTCTTCTTCAAACTAAAATGAATATATATATATATATATATATATATATATATATATATATATATATGTATATATAAATAAATGCAGAGCAAGAAAGTTTTCTCCTAAATTATCAGGATTTATTACTGAATCCGATCAATTTCACAATACTTTTAAAGTTATTTATACTTCCAAAGTGTACCATAAGGGAGAACTCTGTACTTCCCTGGTTGATGAAGAATTATGTTCTCTTTTTCATTTTTTCTTGTTATTCTGTTTACTATCTGTTAAATTATAACTTAATTTAAATGCCTCTTGCTGTAATTATTCAGAGTAGAAACTTTCATGGTCATTGCTTTGTTTTCGATGCACTTGTTCTTATGTTCTGTAAATGTGTTTACACCTCAAAGCTTGTTTTTTTAATAAAAGGATTCAGTAGTGTCAGTAGTGGCTTAGAAAAAAAGCATGATTGCAGCTACTGGCCCCTACAGGTGGAGGTTGGAAATGCAGTTTCTTAAACAGAGGGGAAGCAGCTTTATTCATACCAATAATCTGATACCTTTGGTTATTGGATTTTGGAAAATGTCTTTGCTGAGAACTGTTTTTCAGAATGAAACATAGCTTATCAAAGAGGGGGTCTTCTCTGGGGGGCCCCATGGGAAAGCCAAAGGTTCCAGCAGAACGGCATCCAGAATTTAGATTTTAAAAAGCTGTAAATCGGTGAAATACTTCTGCTGGGGTGTGTAGCTGAGGAGCAGTGGGGCCAAGTCTTTGCCACCACAAAAGGATTCTTCTGCCTCACCGTCATGCTCAGAAAGCCACAAAATGGTTCCACGGCAACAGCAGGACTGCGCAGGGCCACCATGGAAACGCCTTAGAAACCACAGAGAAGAAACATCGGCCAGCAACACGTCAGACCCCAACAGAGGAGCACAGCAGTGAACGTGTGCGGCGCTGAGCGAAAGCGGGTCCATCAGAGTCTGCCCTACCCGTCAGCACGCCTGAGCAGCAACAGAGTGAAATAACAGCTTGTGGAGCTGACACATGTACATGAACACAGATCCTGCTGCACACGGATCTCCTCGCAGAGGGAAACATGACAGTGGCCTTTCAAAATAAACTCTGCACCATCATTCAGCTGCTCTCCTGAACGATGTCAGCTAGAGGACAGCTTCTAGTGAAACGTTACCTGCTCGCTCATACTTCGCCATCTCAGAGCTGCTTCTCCGTCTTAATGTCAGTTGTTTTTGTTCAGCGATGTTTTACGTCGTGATTGAACCTACTTCCTGTTTGAGGTTGGTGCCTACTCACTTCCTGTTTCTCAAATGTTCTACTTTGCTCTTTCTCTCAAGCTCCTAAACAAGCTGCAACAGAGAAATGAAGGCCTGATGGAGGATGGTGATGGAGTCTCTCGGCGAGTGGAGGTTTAAATCCCAGCTCTGACAGTTACGGTCCTTCAACCAAACATGTATGTTTCTTTGAGTCAAAACATCTGCTAAGCAACATCTAAATGACTGTCCTGCATGTTTTCTATGTTGCCCTGCACATGAACACCTGATTCAGGTCATCATCGGGCTCTGCAGAAGCCTGATGTTTGCAGCCTGTGTTTGAGCAGGGTTGGATTGAAAAAGGACCAGGGTTGGGAAACACTGATCTAAATGTGTGAATGAGGACCTGGGAGGCCCGCTCCCAGCTAGCTTACTGCAGAACTGCAGAAAGAACCGTTTTAGCTGCCTCACACTGAAGAGAGCACCCTGGAGCAAAGGCTTCTTCATCATGTGGTTTGATGCATTGTTAGGACAGTGATTTAGTTATGATGCATTGTTTGACACGTCAGCAGCACCAAGCGCCTGACATAAGGCCGTCCCACCAGTCCTGTGGTGAACAAAACACCTCCACTGAAATGTGACTCCCAAACAGAGATCACAGTATGAAACACAATCCCCGCCACTCATCCCATCCCTAACAAAGACGGAGCAGCAACACTCTCTACAGCATCCCACTTCCTGGAACAACATCAATATTCAGCAGATGGAGGAGTTCAGATACCAAGGAGAGGTTACACACACACTCACCGGCCAC
>BSAI01000109.1:2359083-2386544 GCA_036245035.1 Adrianichthys oophorus | reverse complement strand
AGGGCTGAAAGCAGGTTTTTCTGAGGGCTGAAAGCAAGTTTTTGGGGCTGAAAGCAAGTTTTGGGGGCTGAAAGCAGGTTTCTGGGGTTAAAAGCAGGTTTCTGAGTCACAAACGTGTCTGCAGCATCCTCTGATCCGGTCTGTGAGGACCTGACAGCAGCCACAGACTCCTGCAGCCTGACAACAACCTGGATATGAAAACACGTGTGCTAAGTGGAAAAGAAACCCAAACAAGACTCTCCAGAATGTTTGGTTCTGATTCACCTAAAAAGACGGTAAAGAGCGCCAAATGAGCGGCTTTTTAAAGCCCTTTTCTACGACAGAGGGACCAGAAAGGAGTCCGAGTGAGGAGGAAGAGGATGCCCGCCGATCTGCACAGACCCGCGGGGTCCACACCCATCTTCCACGCAGGCTTTGTTTCCACCCCGCCGGGCCGTCGAGGAGGGAGCAGCACGCGCTCCTCTTACCGTATTTGGAGTCTTGGTTCTTCTCCTCCAGCTCCATTCTTGAATCTCCGCTGCTGATCAGACCTCCGACAGCACAGTTACCATGGACATACCAGGAAAAACCTCAACCCCAGAGGCAACCGCTACAGCCAGGAGCACAGACCAGCCCGAGTGTGGGCGCCGCTGACGTCAGATACGCTGGGAGGAAACGGCAACCAATCACACAACTCAGATCTTTGAACGGCAGCTCTTTCATCCAATCAAATTCAGTCAAAGCGAAACTTTCCTTCCCAGCGTTTGAGAATCACCAGAGATCCAAATGGTCCCTTTAGGGAAAGACAGCTGTTCCTGAAAGAGATCAGACATGTTTACGCTCTTCATATGGGATCTGGAGGGATATGGGAGAAGCTTTTATGTCAAAGAAATGATCACATTTGTTTACTTTATAAGTTTGATGTTAAAGGAAACCAACACAACATCTTGTGTTTCTAGTGATGTATTTTTATTTACTTTTTAACGCCTAGAAACACATGATTTTTTTATATACAATAACGTTTTAACTGTTTACGCAAAACCCTAAATAATAAATCAATAAACATAAACCTTTGCTGTCAACATAATTCCAGTTCTGATCCTGAATTTGAGAAAAGCGGCGCCGTCGCCTGGATGGTAGAAGTCCTTTAACTCCAGAGAGCAAAAACGTGTCTCACTAAAAGAAAACCAAACTAACTAAACTTCCACATTTAGGTGGCAGTTCCATCCGTCATTTTCCAAACCCATTGGTTTAATCCCTTACAGGTCCAGTGGAACCTGGCTACTGTTAGGCAAAGGCCGGGCACAGCCCAGACAGGTCACCATAATGTCACAGGGGCCACACATTCACACCTAGGGACAAATTAGAGTAACCAATTCATCTATGAAGCGTGTTTTTGGACTGTGGGAGGAAGCCGGGGTTCCCAGAGAAAACCCTCACATGCACAGGGAAAACATGCAAACGCCACACAGAAAGGTCCCAGCTGGGACTTCAACCGGGCCTTCTTGACATCTGGCAGGAGTGCTAACCACTGCACCACCATGCAGCCTCCTTAGCAATTCTGTATGTTATTATGAAAGTAACTTTAACTTCAAAGGAAGCCTGTGCTAAAATAAAACAATTACAGGCTGATAACAGCATTCCATGAGGCTTCCCTCATCTGTGAGAGATGTGCCAAATATTCTCCTCGGTTTCTGCTGCTATTCCAAACACTGAACAAGACCACCGTCGTCCCAACAAGAAGAAAAACTCCTAGAAAACACAGAATATCACATTTCTTTCCATACTTTCTTTGTTGAAAGCCATACAGTGTTGTGCCCACGTCTACTGGGAAAGCAGTGAATTATTTAAAAGTATGAAATACAATCAGATTTCTTTAGGAAAGCACAGAACCTGTTCTGCACAGCAGCTTTTTTTTTAAGTGTTTCATTTTAACTTACAGTTTTATAATTCACTAAATTACTAAAAAGAGACTCTTATGACTTCCCCTTGTATATATAATAAATAAGCAGACTTAATTGGACTCAAACTAAACTTTAATGACCTAAAGAACAAAACAAAGCGGGGCGGCCGCGGTGCAGTGGAAAGGGCTTGTGATCGAAGGATTGCAGGTTCAATTCCCGCCTTGCCCGCCCATGTGTCGAAGTGTCCTTGGGCAAGACGCTGAACCCCACATTGCCTCTGATGGAAGGTTGGCGCCAGTGTTCGGCAGCAGAGCCGCCATCAGTGTGTGAATGTGTGTGAATGGGTCTGTGATTGTGAAGCACTTTGGGCCTTCAATAGGCTAGAAAAGCGCTATATAAGTAAACGCCATTTACCAGAGAAACTGAAGTACAGGAAACATCTTCACACAACAATGAGAAATGTTTTCCTGCAGTCAGAGCACAGAGCTTCACACTGCTGGCTCTGCCAAAGCTTACATGAAAGTATTCGTTAGCAGGAACGTTAATGAAGCACCCTCATTAGTGAACCCTCCATTAGGGTCAACTACATTATCATTCATTCTTTCACTTCCTAAAACTTACTTCTTCCCTTTTGGAGTCACAGGGTTGCTGGAGCCTATCCCAGCCACTTTGGGCAAAGCCAAGGTACATCTTGGACTGCTTGCCAATCCATTTTAGCCATGCGATTGACTGGGGACCCTTAATGGGCGTACCCTGCCTCTGCGCAACATTTGCCCTTTGTTTTTGGACACCACTTTCACTACAAATGCCCCTACAACTGGAGGGGTAGGGTTAAGGGGTAGGGCCAAGGGAAGGATTCGGATTGGGCCTTTCTGAGCAGCAACACCTCTAGAACAGTTTTCCTGGAGTCTGGTGTGTGATCAACCACCAGCTGCTTTGGCTCCATCAAACCAAACCCCAACTGTCTTCCCAGTGGCATAATGACGAGTAAAATGCAGCCCAACTTTCACTATCAGAGGAACCAAGAGCTGGCGGTCAAGAGCAGATTTCTGAAAGATCCTCAGCCAAAGACTGTGGTGTTTACCATAAAGGAAGGCCAAAAGAATGAAAACCTGACAGGAATCCCATGAGGCCCTCTTTATCCCTATCCAGTTTTTAATCATTCTGATTATACTCTTTGAATTGTTACTAGTATTTTTTTTTTTTTTGTCTTTGCTTTTGTAAACTTCATCCTCTTCAAGTCTCCAACATTTTCCTGTCGCAGATGTCTGGGTTAGGGTTATGGGTCTTCTGAAGAGTGGAATGAAGGTCTTTAGGTCTCCTTCAGTCCATCATGTTTCTCACAAGAGCCTGATGCTGAGCAGTTAAGATCTTGGTATAAAGACCTTCAACATTTTCATGTCTCTTCTGTTGTGCAGGCTGGTTCTTCCTCCCTGAGAAGGGAGACATTTGTCTGTCTGTGGCGACACTTTGACAGGAAGATCAGGCGTAGAACTCAAACGTGCCGACAGGACTCCCACCACAGAACTACAAGTGTCTTTCAACAGCAGTGGCTGACTGTGAGAGAACTGCAAAACTGTTTGTTTGAAATGGATTTGAAGCACGTTTCATGATGCTTTTCTGGATCGAGGTCAGGAAATGCAGCACACACCCACACTCAACAAGAACCCCCCATCTAGCAATAATCGCACAGCAGATTGAGTTTGAGATGAAAATACTTTACAACAGAAAATCGGTCATGGTTTCAAAGCTTCTGTGATTTCAAGCTCAGCCTAATATGAATAATTTGCATTTAAATGACATTTTCCTACATGGTGTTTCCCCTTCATTAAGGTCTATGGTGATTTATAAAACACATTCTCACAAACTTTCACATCAGCCAGACCAGATGGAGCAATGTGGGGTCCAATGTCTTGGCAAAAGACACTTCAGTCCCTATGCAGACAGGAACTGAACCTGTAACACACTTATTGGAGAATGTTGATGAGGTTCTCAGTCATCCAGGGGACGTCTTACAGTGTACCGGTAGTCATGGCAGTCTAAAAAAGTCTTGTTTTTTTGAAATGTTTCACCATAACACATGGATGAGATTCTGTGGTTGGAGGTCAACGAGTCATCTCTTTATCACAGCTGCTCCATGGGTGTTTCTGCTGGAGATTGGATTAGACATAAACTAACGTCCCTGATCAAATCTCTTTTTTCTGGCCCTAAGAAGACTCCCTGACCATAACACTGATTCACAAACTTTCTAGCGTATTTATAATGGAGCAGCACCAGACATGAGGTTCATGTCAAAGAGAAATATCACCAGACAAGTTCAAGACATGGAAACCGCATGGCAGATTAATACACCTACCATGATCATCATCTGGACCAGAATGTCTGCACTCATGAAGGCCGAAAGCTGCTCACTGACTTGAAAGTCAGCAATGACATACATCCACCAGCAGAGGTCCCCCAACGACAACATTTTGTGTGGGTAAGCTTTATTTTTATTGTAAAAACCACAATGAGTCAAGCTTGTTCATTCATTAAATGGATAGTGGAGTCCAGGCTTTTGGAAAAGTGAATCCCTCAGTAGAAAAACACAACATTAATTTATTAATTAACATACTGAGTCACTACCACAGGGTGGAAAAAATCAGAAAAAGAGGATTTCTATAAAGGTAGGGTCACATTACATCTATAGACTAATAATTGAAATTAAATTTAGCTTTGAAATGACTGTTTTCTGGTTACCAACAAAAACCAGAGATCAACTAAATTAACAAACCACTAATGCAGTAATGAAACAAATAACTGCTTTTTAAATCAGAAACACATAAACAAATTAACCAGAGAATATAAGTTAACCAGAGAACTCTTAACATAGTTATGAGTCTGATCTCTGACTCATGGCCAGACCTTCTCCGAGGAAGGCCAGTGCTTGAGTGGCCTCCAGCAGCTCACTGTTTAGCTTGGAGCAGTTCCCCAGCACCTTGGACAGCTCCTGCAGCTTCAACTGCATCTCATCACTGTTCTCCTCGTAAATCTCGTACATGTGCTCCTTCATCTGCTGACAGACCTCTGTCACCTGCCAGAGGAAATGAGAAATTAACGCTGATTCCCAGATGTCAGCAAACACTCAGAAAAGCACAAGCATCAGTGTTTTTAACAGGTACAACCCAGCATTAAATTTGTCCCTGCATGAGAAAAAAAGTTTTGCACCTTTTCCAATAATTTCTCCTGAAACTCGTCCATCACTTTCTGGTCATTGGTGCGGCTGTGGTTAATGTCCTCCACCATTTCCTGTGCTCGCCGGCTGATATTCTCTATTTCTAGGCTTTAATGAAATGAAAACAGGTCACCAACTGCTCTGAATGAGAAAAGCCAGAGGTGAAGTGACCTGTCTGTGGCAGATGCCTGCTGTGGTACCTGTTGTTCTGCTCTGGAACCTCACATGAGTTCATGTTTGAGGACCTGTCCTTTGAGGAATTCAAGTCTGCATCTTCTGACTAGATTATGTTGAATAGAAACATTTTTGAAAGCATCAGAAATATTTTAAAATAAAAATTAAGTTTAATTCAGGATAATTCAATTCAAATAATATTACCACTCCTAACATCAGAAAGGATTCTCAAAAAGATCCTTCATCCTAGTGATGTTCTAGTAAGTTAGTATGATCAGTACATTTCACATATTACCATCTGCGTGTTGTCCTGCTTCTGTTCCATTTTAGGGACGGAATGTGAGGTAGACGGTAGGTCATCGAAGTGGAAATCCATTTCTTTGATCCTCCTCTGGAGAACTGAGACTTGATCAAATAAAAACAACACAAAATAACTGTATAGTAAATAAAAGAAGCTTCCTTTAGTCTTTTGATTGATTTTCAAAGTGTTCCCATTGGTCTTTTAATTATTATTATAGTGTTTAGGTCAAAATCTAAAAACCTGTGTCGTTTTCTAGGACAGTTTCTACACGGAGGCAGAAATTCATTAGAAATTAGCCTCAGGGCTGTGGGCGGGACTGTTGGTGTAGCGTAAGCCTGCACTGATTTCCCATGATCCCTTTGTTAACAATCATACCCTCCCACTGGCTTACAGTCTCTTACAACTCTAACCTAACATTACTGGAGCAACAAAAACATCAGGCAACATTGGAGCAATCCAGCCGTACATGTCAGGGTTGACGTGCGAACACAGAAGCAGACGGTATTAATAAATGAAAAGTCATTCATTTATTTATTTGAATCAGTACTCGAAATCAGAACACAAATCCATGAAGGTACAAAAAAAACCACCCGACAACCAGTGCAGGGGAGACGAAGACTTATAACCAGGAGGAGGGGATGAGGTAAGTGAAAACAGGTGTGCCAATTAAGGAGAGAGAGAACACACACTAGGAGGGCAGTCTCAAGAGACCTGAAAAAAACAGAGGAGAAACACAGGAAGTACAACCAACAACAAAATAAAACAGGAAGTGGACACCAAACACAAAACCAACAAATGTCCTGGGTCCATAACCCCACAGTACAGTTTTGATCCAGATTCCAGCTCAGACGAGGAAAACAAAGACATACATGGATCTATTTGTCTGCAGGTGGATGTATCAGAATGGATAAGAGCAGTGAGACTTTGGCCTGCCCAGCGTATTTTCTACATGACAAATACACCTATTTGCCAACAGCATTTTTTTGTCTGCTTCTAATTTACAACGATTTAAATCAATAAATTCCCACAAATGCAATTTTAATCTTAATATTCTTTAAATATGTTCTCCATCATCAGAAAAATGCCACAAGAACATGCTAAAAACACCCTTTTCATTGGAGTGGGTCTTTCAGGGGATTTCTATGATAAAACTGGATGAGGATAAAATTCAATCATAATGTATGAGGCTGTAGTTATTCCTTTGACCCATTATTTAAGTCTGGTAACAGTAATCAAAGTGCTTTAAAAAAAATCTAAAATTCAACTGAAATGAACTTATCCTTTAATTGCTGAGCCAAACCCATTAACCAGTAAACAGTCATGTCATTTTCCAATCCGCTTTATCCCTTTCGGGGTCACGGGGTCGCCGGAGCCTAACCCGGCTACTCATGGGCGAAGGCAGGGTACACCCCTGGACTGGTCGCCAGTCTGTCGCAGGGGCCACAATCAAACAGCCATGCACACTCACATCCACACCTACGGACAATTTAGAGTAACCAATTAACCTGTGAAGCATGTTTTTGGACGGTGGGAGGAAGCCGGAGTACCCGGAGAAAACCCACGCATGCACGGGGAGAACATGCAAACTCCACTCAGAAAGGTCCCCCAGCCAGGACTTGAACCGGGAACCTTCTTGCTGTGAGGCAGGAGCGCTAACCACTGCGCCACCGTGCAGCCCGCTAACCAGTAAACATTTAGATAATAATCAACATTTTACTGAATCTCTTCTAAGGTAAAATTCTCATTAGTAAAAAAAAAAAAAAAAAGCTGTCAAATTGTAATCTGAACAGATTACCTGATGAAACTGAACTATTTAAATCCAAAGAGGCGCTTAAAAAGTCATCAGTTCATGTGGAACGGAAACACAGGAGGTTCACATTAGTGAAGCCTTACGCAACCCAAAAAAATCTGCACAAATAAACAACTATAATCCAAAGACCACATAGACCAGATGTGCATTCTTTTCTGTCTTTGGCTCAGTTTTCTGCATTTTCAATTTTCTTGTGCTAATGTAACAGACTATTTTCCTTCATCTTTTTTGTTTTGTGTTGAACACGACGTTTCATTTGGATGTACAGTATGTAGCACTATTTTCAATGCTCTTTGGTGTTCCTTCTGCACATGACAGTTACATGACATAAGATGACCAAGGGACTTCTGGGTATGTGAATGTAAAGGGCAGAGAATAAAGTGGTGGTCCTGCAAACGTGTGTCTCTAAGATCCGTCTTTTACGTATAAAGCTCCGCATTACCGACACCGAACCCCGGAAAGCCGGCCTCACTGATAATAATTTGATTTTGAGCCCTAGAAAAGTTCAGAATTTCTTTGTTTTTGACACTGTTCTGGAAATAAAGCTTCACAAGATGCTCCACATCTGTCACATTTGACCACGGCTCTGATAAACAAACAACTGGCTCTTTTTTGTAATATTCATGGACTACTTACAATAATTCCAACAACTTGTATGATTTGTTGTTATAAAACGTACGGTATGTGTTATTGGTTTAATTAGTAGAAAAAATGAATTTGTTTTGAACTTATTTTAATGTTTATAGCTTATAAAGTAAATATGATTAATTAGTTTGTGAATTTTGTGAAATCCTTTTAAATATTTGTACATTTTATCCTTATGGACCCCAGGAAGAGTAGTGACCACTTTGTAGAAGCTAATGGGGTTCCAAATAAATAAACGATTCTCATAAAATTATGACTTTTTTTCTGGTAAATTTACGGTTTTTCCCCTTATAAATATACGACTATAAAACACCTAAATTTACAAGAAAAAGGTCATAAATTTAGCCTCTAACTTTTAACGCCATAAATAAACAACTTTACTCTCGTAATTTAACCGTTTCTGCGTTTTTTCGATGGAGTATTAGGGCCAGTCTACAAACCAAAAATATATATTTTTTTATTATTACGAGTATTAAACTCGTAAATTTACGATTTAAATCTCCTAATATTACTTTTTTTTTTAATACTCCGTCTTGTGATCTGACCCACGGCCTCAAAACGGGCTAAGATAACATGGCCTAGATTAAAAACAACTATTTTGGTTTACATAATATAAATTTACACACATTTACTTACACAAATTACACAATATGACAACAAACTATTTCGTATTTGTTAAAAATCTAAAACACCAAGAAGTTAGGTAAACTTCTGGAACTTAGCACAGGTTAGCTTCATGCTAACGTTTCTTCTTTATTTTCGCGCCTTAAATTAGTCTGATTTTCGACATTCAAACACGCATCAGCGGCGCCGGTTGTTGTTGGATTCTTACCTGTACAGTCGGGTCGCTTTGGCGGAATCAGACACAGTTCAAACCGTCTCTGACGTCACCGTCGCTGGTCGGGCTCACGTGGGGAAGTTGGGAGGCTAAAACAGAAGCGCACACTCCGCATAAATCAAAGTAAACGTTCAGATAACTCCATAATTCAGATTTTATCCCCCAAGTTTATACTCACCAAAGGAAACAAGTCCGAAACCACCTGGTACAAGCTGTTTGTTTGTTTAGTTTGATTGTGTTTCACCTTAATTTAACAAAACAGATGGTAATCAATGGTGCGTTGTTTCATCAGTGTAACAGTTACCTGAGGAAGAGAGAGCGCGCGCGCGCTCATCCACTGTGCGCCGCGTGCGTGGAGCTGGGAAGGTTTTCAGCCTGCGGGTCTGTGAGCGTGTGCGTTACACCCTCTGAGGGTGCAGTGCAGGATGCGGGGATCAGTCCGTAATTACAGGCCTAGTATTGTGATATCAATAGTTTTTGTTAATTTTGTGTATAACAAAACACTGGACAAATACTTTCTGCAAATGAAAATGTTTAATAATCAACTACAACAATCTGAACTGAAGATGCATCAAATACACATCAATGTGACCGTATTTCAAAAATGGCTTAATACAACTGGAATAATAAGAAAACAAAGACTAGTGCAAAATAACAAAAAGTAAACAACAACATTGCAAACTATTGTTTTGTAAAAACATGAGAGAAAAATGTGTACAAAAGTGAGAGAAAACTAAATTCAACTGTGCAAATCAGGTGGCCTTTTGCTTCCTATGTAGATGAAAGATTTTTTAAAATAAATATCAAAAGTTCAAATTCACTTGAACT
This sequence comes from Adrianichthys oophorus, assembly GCA_036245035.1. Lineage (NCBI taxonomy): Eukaryota > Metazoa > Chordata > Actinopteri > Beloniformes > Adrianichthyidae > Adrianichthys > Adrianichthys oophorus. The sequence goes on along the minus strand of BSAI01000109.1, from coordinate 2,376,851 downwards.
GCACCTCTTTTACTTGTTAACTGAAAATCTTCTCTGCAGGTATGTGTTTTGTAATCTTGCTCAGAAACGCCACTTTAATCTTTTTCTACCAAAGAAGCGGGTCGGGCCTGTGGAATGTGCTGTTCTTCTGTGTACCGCCGCATGTCAATGGTTGCATCAGTGCCAGCTGTGCGATGCTGCTGCGATTTGAGGATTTGAGTGTCACACAGCCCATAAACCCCAGCTTTTGTTGTAGCTGACGGAGAAGCTCCCGCAGGGTAACGTGAGCTAGCTGCAGGAGCCTTTGCTCAGTCAGAGCTGGTGGCAGAGCTTGTGTTAGGTTGAGGATCGGATTCTGTAGACTGTGGACTGAGGTAGAGACACAGAGCTAGCATGAACTCTGTGAGGAAATGTAAGTATTTTACTGAACACAATGAAGAAAAACTGCAGGGAAAGTATCAAAAGTATTGATCTCATCAGACTTACCTTGGTATCAATAATATTGATACTCAGATTGATACACCTACCACTAGTGCAGGGTCATCTGAGCGCGTGCATTACATCCTTTCCGTGTGCAGGATGGCTTGAGCGTGTGCGTCAGGCCACACAGAGCTCCAGGGCAGAGCCTGACCCCACAGGAACCCTCAGGATTAAAACCCAGCTGATGCTGTGTGGGCGGGGTGGTTTGGGTGGAGGTGGTGATTGATGGCTGATGTGATCTGATGTAATCCTCCCTTCTTTCCATCTGCTGCTTCGTCACTGTGGATTATGTCAGCAGCGCAGAGGCTGCTGGAAACACACTTGTGCCTCCTCAACCTTTTCCTTCCGACATCGGGCTGAAGATTATAACATGAGACTGACTGAAGTCATTAGGAGCTGCTGCTGGTGATCAGGAAGAGCAAGGATCCAAGAGGGTTCACAAACTTGTTCCTGGCAAGTGGGGTGGGGTGGATTGGTTTGCTGCTTCATTTTATAATAACATCCCATTCCACCGGTCCTCTCCGTGTTTCAAGGGGAGGTCCTCTCTGCATCTTAGGAGGAGAGGCTTCTCAGCGACTTTAGAATGAGCAGCTTCTAACAGAATAAAGAAGAACTTCTACTCTGGAAGTATGGAAAGCTTTAACCTCACAGATTCTGGAGGAAAGTCCTTCCAGTTTTTGGCACAAAAGATGCAGCCTGTGTACGAGCAGTACAAGCCTCCACCCAGGGACCTCATCCAGCTCCCCAAATCCATCCTGTACCTCCTCATGGCTGCGCTGGTCATCGTTGCTGTGGCCTACGCCATTGTTGGTCACCTCATCAAAGATCTCATGCTGGACATCACAGGTACTTGAAGCTGCTCAGAGCATTAGTGTGATTTTACTGTTGCAGTTGCAGACAGTCATCTCAGACCTATTAAAAAACATCGTCTTCATGTTATGTTGAGCAGGTCAGAGGTCTGCAACCTGCTCTTCCATGAATCCATTCTGTCACTTTGACTTTGAAAGAAAAAGTTCATCTTTTGAATAAATCATGGCTGTTTGTTTTAGTAAAGTTTTGCAATGATGGAGATGATCTTTTATCAGTAAAGTGTTCTTTTTTATGCTGACGTTACTTTAAATCAAAAGTGTGAGCTTGATCTCTCCTCCAAAATAACTGCATGTCAGAAAACTGAAGGAACGATGACAGAAGGTCAAATCTACTGTCAGAGACATTTATTATTACAATAACTTTGAAGCACATATTCCTCTATTCTGCAGCCCAGCAGTCTAGTTTCTGTTCAGAAGTAAAGTCCTTAAAGTTCTTTATATATACATAAGTACGTTTCATTTCTAAACAGGATCCTAAACCAATGTTAGGATCATGTTTATGTTCGACAGAAGAGACGAAGGATGACGGCTCGCCAAGCAGACTCAGCCCTTCACCTGCCTGCTTGTGCTTGTGGGGTTTTTCTCATGATGGAGGAAATATACGAAGACATTTAAGGTTAAAATAGCATTTTTGAGTATTTCTTTATTCAAATAATTGTGATTCAGAAGCAGATAAAAATGATTGTATTTGTGATGTCGAAAATTTGTTGTGTGGGTCACAAGCTCTCTGCTCCAAGCTCTCAGCAACAGAGGGGGAAAGGGGGGCGGGGTTGCTCCACCCCAACGGTCCCGCCCACAACTCAGAAGTGAATTTCTGATTAACTCCTGTCGCTCTGCAGAAACTATGTCCTAGAAAAGGACAGGTTTTTTATTTTGGCTAAAAACGGCATCATTGCATAACTAGAAGACCACTGGGGACATGATTGGAGTGAGAATTAATGACTTAAGGATGGTCTCTTTTGACTCAGTGTGGTTTATGATGTGCTGCTGTCAAAACTAGAATAAATTAAAAATAATTTAGAAATTGAATGCTGTTGTAATTCAAGGATTTTTGATGTTCAAAGGCTTCCGTTTGTCAATGATGTTGAGAAAAGTTTAAATAAAGTGTATTTTCCTAAAGAGTGAGGTAGGGCTTTGCAGCTTTGGGTTTAAGCGACTCTTTAGAGGGTTGAGGGTTGCAGATTCTTCTTTTTCCAGTTTCTCCATACAGCAGAGGTGTTTTCTCACAGTGTGTTTACTGCACCGGCCTTGGAACTGGATTGAATTTGTTTGTTAGAGATAAATGCATGTGAGTGATGTCCTTCCTCTTCTCTTGGATCCGCCCACAGACTGTTTGCTGGGACCACTGGATGAGGATCCGAAGAAAGATAGGAAAGCGGAAGGCAACAACCCCCTTCGCATGCCTCCGGCCCTCAGCCACTCCCACCCAAATGCTTTCCACGTGTGGGACCAGGACGACATCATCATTCCCATGACGGCGGCAGACGAGAGCCCGCTGGCGAGCCCTCTGATGTCCGTCATCCCTTACATACCCTCGTTTTTCCCCCACACCCACACCTACAACCCCAGCAGCCCGTCCTACAACCAGCCAATCCCCAAGAAGAGTGAAGCGTGATGCTGGGCCTCCACCCAAAGCACCACCTCTGCTCTCTCCATTAACGAGCTCCAGACCGCAGAAAAGTTGGATGATGACCAGTTTCCACCTACAGGCTTTTCTTCTTGTGGTCCATGTCTGCTGTCTACCTGGAAAAGGAACAAACATGACCGGAGCTCAAACTCCACACTCACCGGGTCACTTCCTGTCCCCTCCAGAGGATTTGTGCCAAGTCAGCACTGTGATCATCCTCCTGCCAAACTCAGCCGTCACGCTGACGGACCCGTTTTTTGATGTAAGACTTTTACCTGATTGCCTTTATGGCTTTGGAAACAGGAGACACACGCCGAAACGAATCTGTCTGAGAAACTTTGCATCAGCTTTGATCAGACGAGCTCACATCCATCCTCAGCTCCAGCCAACCTCTCATCAGACATTTTCACCTTGGACATGGAGCGGCTCCTTCAGAGCAGCCACGAACCAGCCTGGATGTTTGGATGTTTGTGCCGAAATGTCCAGACAAACATCCCAAGTTTTGCTTTGAAAACCAACTTGAATCCAACTTGAATACTTTTTGAAGTGTTTGCTCATCCTGAGGAACGAAGACTTCAGTTTACGTTGATCTCTTAGAGTGTCGTTCTGAATCGTGTTTGGTTTTAGAATCATGGCGACAAATGTTTTGTTGTGTGAATTGTGCTTATCCAGTTCATGTCAGTTTAACAGCTAGATTGTGTTTCTGTAATAAACTTGTGGGCAGGATTGTTCTTGCTGGTCTTAATTAAACTGCACAGGGCAGCAGCTTTCAGGTTCCTTCATTGAGGGTTTTGACACAGATGCAGAAATCTGGGACATCTGGAACAGACAACGGCTGCAGGAAAACTCAGCAAATCTGTCCACTTTATTTGATTTACCTGTTTGTAGCAGGACAGAATAGATCAGAACATCCTCAGAAGGGGGTGTCCAGAAGAGTTGAGGGACAGATCCATCCAGGTGACTCTGCTCGGCCCATCTGTGAAACCCAGAATGCCTGTATTAGGTGAGGGTTGGAGATTATGGAGTGAAGATTAGATGAGCAGCTTAGCCTGCAGAAACATCCTTTTATTACTTTAGAGTTAAACGTCTGAACAGCTACGGCCTGAAGAACAGACTTCCTCATCTCAACGGTTTACTCGGAGACCACTGCAGGTGATGGAGCACTGAGCAGAAGGAGAACGCTGCACAAACGGAGACCGCAGGAGTCTCAAACTCTGCAACGATGACTGGCTGAGCTGTAGTAGTTTGAGAGGAGAACCTTTAACTCTGAAAACACAACAACACTTGCTGCACATGTGAGGTTATGGTGCTTTTCAGTACAGGAATGCCCAACAACTCGTGTCTTCATCTATGTAAAACCTTCTGAGGAACACATCCCAGATCTCGGTCATGTTGATAATAACCACACCGTTTTCAATCAACGCCCAAAAAACTGAGCCAAAAAAGGAACAACGTGGAGGGCTAAGTGTCTGAAGGATCCCCAAACAGACTTGAGTTGATCATTTTTGTGTCAGTGTGTTTCTAACGATTCATTTTACCAACAATTCAATTCAGATCATAGTTAGTGGTTGCTGATCCCATTCATGGTGGATTTTGGTTCATTTTGATCAATCTGATTCGCTGATATGAGACTGAAACCAGAACATCTTCATCCAGAACTTCAACAGTGTGACTCAGAGATATATTCCTGCTACTGAACTGTGAAGTTTTCCAGATTCTTGTGTTTCTTCAAGATTATCAAGTGTAAATAAATATGTGTCCAAACAAACAAGTAAACAAGAATGAATGTCAAATCCATTCACATTTGAGTTTGATAAAGTTCATTCCACTGTTGTTTTTCCACATCAGAATAATCCAAAGGAACATTACTAGAACATTCTAGCACACTGTATGGTCACATGACTTTGTAAATTGGGCGGCCGTGGTGCAGCGGTAGGGCGGTCGTCCTCTTATCAAAAGATTGCAGGTTCAATTCCCACTTTACCATGTTTCAAAGTGTCCTTGGGCAAGACACTGAACCCCACATTGCCTCTGATGGAAGGTTGGCGCCAGTGTTCAGCAGCGGAGCCACCATCAGTGTATGAATGTGCGAATGGAACCATGACTGTAAAGCGCTTTGGGCCTTCAATGACGGTAGAAAAGCGCTATATAAGTATACGCCATTTACCATTTAAATTCAAAGTGTTGGACTGCACATTGGACTGGAATGATGGTTGATCAGTTTTTACTGCATCACATGTGTTGTCTGCTGTGATAATGAACCTACTGTGTCTCAATCCAAATGGTATTTTCCATGATCGATCATTTCATTTTGAAATGATTCCATAATGGCATAGGTTGATTTGATTAACAGCTTGCTCAGACAAGTCTGTTAATCTGTTGGAATTTAGGAATAGAAATTAATGAATCGTTGCACACTTAGTTTCTGGATTTGTTGTTTGTCTGGTTCTCCTTTTTTCTGGACTCAGTCCTGCAGGTTCTTAAAATTCATCCAAGTCCAGCTGGAACAACTGCAGTTCCTTCCCAGTGAACAATTGATGTTAAAATGACGCCAAATGAACATCAATCCTTGACATCAAATTGAGGTCAGAAACAAGTTGAATGTGCAAATTAAACTGACGTCAAAACTTTAATATCAGTTTGACATCATCATATTTATCCCTTTTTTATGTGAATTTTAAATTTGGACCAATAGGTGAATTAAACTAAAAACAGAGGTATAAAACATGCAATAAATGGTTTATTGGAAAATATATACTCAAAAAATCATTTGTTGGATGAACATAATAGAATTTATAAATTATTTCCATCTAAATCAAATGTGTTATCATAACAATAAACATTTCTGTCTGGAGATCTGAATGCATTTATGTTGGTGCAACAGAATGTATGAATAATGATGTAACATGATGACCACAGCAGATGACCTGACCCTGCTGCTAGTGGCAGGAAATGGTGGAGAAGGACCTAAAATGCAGGAGACCAGGCTTGGTGGCAGAAACTGAGACGTTTAATAAAACAATCTGAACCAAGACAAAACCATGGAGGACCAAAAAGGTGGCCAAGCAGAGCAGATGACCTGAAACCAAACACACTGAGGTTGATGAACTAAATGAGGACAGCTGTGGATGATGAACCTGAAACAGCTGTGACTGACAAGGACAGCTTAGAACATGACCACATATGACAAAACCCAAACTAAAGCACCGAATCCTCACTATTGTGCTCTTAAATAATTGGTTAACAACATCTTGATGTTATTTGTGGTTTATTCATTTCTATGACAGGAGTTGTACTTTTAAAAAAGTGATTGCAAATATAGAAAAATGTAAATCTGTCAGAACTGGAGATTCTCTCAAAGTGGATCTGATCGTTTCTAAAGACCTGTGGACCCGCCGCTCCCAGCGTTGTGATCACTAGAGTTTCAAAGTTTGTTTTCAAGTTGACTTACTGTTATTTCAGCCTGGTTTGTATTTTCTCTTAGACACCACATAGAGTTCAACTGGACTTCTGTTTAAATGACTGAATATCAATGATTTCATGAATGTTTTTCACATTAATAAAACAAACCATTGAAACTTAAACCGTTTTTGATTTTTAAATCTACTCCGTTTTGCTGGGTTAGCATAAATGATTTAAATTTTAATTTTGAAAAGTTCCCCATAAAATTAATCAACACCTAACAATAGAATTCAAGTTGAGAAAACTCAACAAGATGATGTCAGATTATATCTAGCTTTGTTACCATAACTTCTACAAATCTAGTGAAATATTGAAACAAATGCGATCTGAGTGCAGACTGGGTGATCTCCAGAAGATCTGATTGATCTTAAGTCCACATCAACACTGTGGGAGCTGTGGAGATGTCAGCTGATCCTTCCAGCTGGAGCTCGTCCATCAGTGTCTGACTGTGAGCCAACGGAGGTTAAAAACAGCAACAGCTGACGGACAGCAATAAACCAACAGATCTGCCAAAACACCCCTCTGCTGCTCATCCTTCATCAGAAGGAGTTTCACTGCACCCTGTCGGTCTTTCACATGATGGTCAAGAGACACATCAGGCTGGAGTTACAGGAAAAAATGTAAACTTATGTAAGCAATGGAAAATGTCTTTACCCTATCAACCAACCAATCCGTCAATCAATCATTTACTCCGTTTAAGAACATCTAAGAAAACAAACTCAGTTAACCACAGAGGTGCACAGGCCAAAAGCACTAAATAAGACAAATCAATAATAATAATACAATCAAAGCGGGTGAGATTGTAATAATATAATCAAAAGTAGGATATGAACAAATGAATATGAAAATAATTCAATATTAATCAATAATATAAATTTTGGATGTGTGACTATGAGCCAGTGAACAGAGAGAAGGCTGCGCGGTGAAATGATCTTTGACGAGTTGGTTTGAATGGTTGCGTTTGTGATGTGTGACCAGTGAGGAGCAGCGTTCTTCACCTCTGAACCTGCAGCTTAATCCAAACTTTCATTCTTGCAGAAAAGCCTTCTGCTTTACGTTGGATCAGTGACGTGTGGTGAGGTTCACGGCTGGGGAGGTTCTGACGTCATCAGTCAGATTTACAGACATGAACCCTACAGAGAAGCTTATTCACTGTTTGATTGGCAGCAGTTAAAGTGTGTTGTTGGAAAAGAAACGTGTCAAAGCAAGTTCTGGAGTTTAGGGTTTTAAAAACGTATTCCTCCATTTAGAAACGGATGCTAAACATATGAAAGAGTAACAGAATGGCTGCACTCAACTCGCTAATTCTATTGTTCTTTAGCCGTTCTTTAGTGTCACATTCTCCGGGCTCACTAGCGGCCTCTGCCTTGTGGCATGAGTACCGCGGTGAGGCAGGCGTAGGCAGACCTCACCTTGTGTGTTTCTAAAGCTTTTTTTTTTTCAGATAAAAAGACTAAATGAGTCCCAAACTGGCACCAATGTGATCAGACAGATGGTGAGAACTAAAGAAACGAGGTCATTTTCCAATAAAGTGTCTTTTATGATGATAAACAGACTGAATTAGTAAAGCGCATGCGTCAGCTGCAGCGTCAGTCAGTGGCGGCGCTGGGGAAGGGAGGGGCTGCTGTTGCCTCACCCGCCGCTGTCTCGTATTTGAACAGGAAACTCGGAAATTCAATGCTTTTTTTTTTTTTTTTTTACCAAAGAAACGTTGAAACCCACACAGATAAAAGTAATATAAGAAATGACACGAATACAAAATTATAAGTGATTTTTATTAATAAATTTTTTTTTATTTCATTTATGCATTTTTTTTGCAGGTGAGGTACAGCCTCACCCGCCTCTTCTGACCTTACATCACTGCATTGAATATGATCTGAAGCAACAATCAAAGAAGTAACTGCTTGATTTTGAGGGGAACACGGCGGGAGGAAAATCAGTCTTTTTGTGTTGCTCAGCGGGTCAGAGGCAGTTTGGGATAAGCTGAAATCTTTTTAAGAAAATATGGAAACACAAACACACAACAGTGTTTCTACACACAGTGTCACACAGAGCCCACCCATCCAACAACACACACATCAGGGCGTGGCTCAAACAAGTGATTAAAATGACAATAGACACTGAAAAAAACTGTTTCTGAAACTTGAAGTTTTCACAAGAAAATCACCTAAATAAAAACGCATCATAAAGAGAAACAAACAGATAAATAAAAGCCTTCAGAGAAGAAACCCTCTTTAGGACATTATTGGTTCTCTAAGGGCAAATCAGTTAAAGCAGTTATTCAGAACAAGTTTAAAAAGAACGGAGCAGTCACAACAAACTCATTGTGCAAATGACACACAAGAATTGGTGATTGTTCTGTCCAGTGTAAGCATTTTGTTAAAACGTTTGAAAGCAGTTGCAATAAAGGATGTTGTATTCCTGTTTGTTCTCATTGCTGGTAATAAAACAGCAGCTTAAGGGCAACTTTAAAAAACTGGAGGATAGGATGTGTTTCTGTGTTAAAATGTTGTTTTAGCTTTCTGAGCCGCCCCCTTCTCCCACCAGAGGGTCAAACTCTTCCGCTGGATGCCTGTGATTTTGGAACAAACCTCAATGATGTTATTGAGCCTGTTTTTGTCCTGAACAAACATGATAAAGCAAATGTCAGATTTTACTACAGACTTTGAAAGAGCAGCTTGAACAAACACGTGCACCACGTGGAGAAGCTGCAGGACTTCAGCTGATGAACGAACAAACAGCTGAGGAGTTGTGTCTTCCTTTAAAAAGGTGTGAAGAAAACAGCAGCTCATGTTGAAAGGCGTCTGAGTTCATTCATGACTGTTTCTTTTGAGAGCACAGACAGTAGTAAGCTGGGCTCCTGTTCCTCATGAATGTGTTTGTGTCTTTGTTCTGAAGCAGAACTTTATCGCTTTATTACGGCTCGCAGACTGAAGAAAAATAAAACAATTAGTGAGTTAGCACGGATTCAATTAAGAGTATGAATATATAGCTGAGGTGCTCCTCTAACAGTAAAATACACTGGAACTTATTGACTAAAAGTCTTTAGTAGTAGATCATTCATTTATGTCCTGATAAGAGCACAGGTCCAAAGCAGCTCCTGCTGGTTCAGGTCATTGAGGAACAGGCCTGAATGGTTGTCTTGTCCTGGTCCAACGTAAATGTGGAGCTGCTCTGATGTGAGCATCTAAGGCTGACGGAAAGTCTGAGGAGCAACCAAAAAAAGCTTTCAGAACACCAAGACAAGAAGAACAATAAGAATATATAGATTTTGAACCACCAGCTTGTCAACCTGATGAGGTTTATTTAGGTCTGCGCACATCTACGTAAATCGGGGTTAAGTGATGTCCTTTATCCTCAGATTACCTCAGCCTGCTTCTGCAGGTCTGACTGGGATCTGTCAATCCAGCTCTGGGTCTTATGAAACATCACACCAACAGTCAGTAATTCATCCTAATTGGATTTGGATGGCTTTCACCTCATCAGTGACTTTATAATAGCCTTCAGTGAGGTCACAGATCGCACAAGAAGGGGAACAGGAGGGGGTTGTCTGTGTGCGGATTTATGAAAGCTGTGAATGTGACTGAAATGCTTCATTTACAGGAAAACACCTTCACATGTTTAGACCATCAGAGAAACTTTGAAGAAAGCTGCTTCTGCTCTCTTGCTGCTTGTCATTGGTTGGTTCTATCTGTTGTGGAGTGAGTCTCAACCAATCAGCTGCCATCCTGACAAATCCTCTGTTGCAGGCTGGTCGAGCTCCAGAGCCGCGAGTGTCCTGACCTCCCCTGTGCTTCCACCTCATTGTCATCACCCCTGAAGAAGGATGGAAGCAGCTGAGTCTCCTTTTCATGACTTTAAAAAGATCCATGAATGTTTTCTATGTTGAAACACCAACAGAGCACAAACTGCCTTCAGATGAGACTTCTCCGTTGAGGCCTTTCACTGTGTCTGTGTGTGACACTCAGAAAATGCTTTACAATGCTTTCCAACCAAAAGAAGTCAATTCAGTCGCCATACGCCGCAGCCACCGCCACAAGCCGCCATGTCAGAGCCAGAAGTCATTAAGCAGTGATTGGTCTGAATCTGTCTGAGTCAATGTTTCTATGGCAACCGCTCTCACCCATCAGGAGCCAGCTTCTTGGAAGGCCAAAACCCAATCACTTGAAAGTGGGCTACATGAAATTTGTCAAATGTTATGAATGTTGGACGTGAAAGCCAGCAGGGACCCCTTTTTATTGAGGCATCTGATTGGTTAGTTTATAACGTCAAGAACTTGAACTACAGAAAGAATATCATAAAAAAGAGGATTATCAAGAACATGTTAAAAAATGTATCAGAACAAGAATGATTATTCTGACCCAGAGAATGAGTAACAGACGTTCTTTTCTCCATTGAAGTTATGGGATTTTGGCTTCTTGCAGCCAGCAGGTACTTCCTGTTTGGAATCAGTTTCTACATTCAAAGTTAAGCTGAAAACATTCCTCTTTGGACAGGCTTGTTGCCAGGCTAGCTAGTATTCAGAGAATATTTAACTTACTGCTGCCCTTCCTCACCTACTGTAATGAGCAATACAGCATGTGAGGAGGGGGGTTAGTTATAATGTTCCTTAGATCCAACAAACATGTTTCTCCGTGGAGCTAAGCAGAGGGAGGATGGTTTGATAAACCGGGCCATGGCGGCCTATTCCCTCTGCTTAGATTAATATTATATAATACTGATGTGCTAAAAATGTAGATTTTCTATTGTTCCTATTATTACCATCCACTATTTGTGCCAAATTACATGAAACTTACTATTAACATGTTTGGGATGCCAGTTTAGCTTAGTCTGTTTATTTTAGCTTAACAACCAGCTATTGTTTATCTCATATTACTAACTTTATGATTTTGAACACATACAGGTTTGAAGGTTTGTAGTATTGGGATGTAAATGAAATGAAATTGAATAGGAAAAAAAACCCATTAGGAGCGGTGGCCATGGCGCAGAGGTGGAATGGTCAACTTCTGATCAGAAGACTGATGACTGTTTCAAACTGTCACACTGCAATGATTTTAGGGTTCTATATTTTTAAATTGTGTTTTTTTGTTTAGTTTCTTGTAACTGCTTTCCTTCCTGTCTCAGAAGGTCTTGCCTTTTGCCAGGCCACAGTTGCAAATAAGAATGTTGTTAATCCATCCTGCCTGGATAAATAAAGGTTAAAGAAAAAATAAAGACTGCAGGTTTGGTTCCCGCCTTGCTGCCTAAATGTGTCAAAGTATAACACTTTCTACCATCAGGCTGTGACACATTTAGACTCCCTGCTTTAAGAAACATTCAACATTTGAAGTGGAATGAGTTGATGTCATGTAAACATGGTGCATTCATAAAGCTTCATAGTTGTTCCCCTATCTGCTTACACAGAGGACTCTGCAGCTTCCCCAGGCTGTGGTTACAATCATGTGACTAGAGTCAGTCGTGGTGCATCAACTTCCTCAAACACAAAAGCAACAAAACAAGGGACAAAAGCCACAGATGGACTTTGTCACAGACACTGGAATTGTCAGTTCAATTGTTCATTGAAAACATGTTTATTGCAAATGAAGCAATGATTACAGATGCATTTCACAGGTCTTACTCAAAGTTCATATTTTAAAGTGTCAGAGCTTGATTATGAAATTTGATTCAAGTTTTTCTGCAGACATCTGCCTCCAGACAGAGCAGCACGAGGAACATGATGGTTACCTTCACAAACTACCCACAGCATTCAACGCATTCCTGCATTCTGTGCAGATCTGGCTTTTCACGCGGAGGTCAACAAAATCTCACAAAAAGGTCACATGTACATGACTGGATCCTAAGCAAGCTTTTGACCTGATTGAAACAGCGCCCCCTCCATGCAGAGCGACACACTTCAGGGTCAAAGAAGAACTCTGCAGAGAACATCAGAATTTTCCGCAGGGCTGGAATTCCTTCAGACAAATCAGAGGTCAAGAGGAACACCCCCTCAAGCTTGAAGAGTCACATGACTAAAACTGACAGTTACAAACAACATTTATTTCATCACAAAGTCCAATTTTAAAACAAAATTATTTTAAAATGTTTAACATTTTACATAAAGCTGAAATTGACCTTTATATCCTAAGATTTCTTAATCTTCTCTGCAGATTACTCCAGCTTCTTACCGACAGCTGCTGCCGGTCTATTTAAACTCCCTCTGCGAGAGAACAGTCTGGAACAAGGAGATGCCTTTAGCCTGGAAGTAGGTCAGGATCATCTTGTCATTTGTGACCTCTGTGTGCACGAAGCCTCCCAGTGTTGAAGCCTGGCCCGTGAAGAACTTCAGAGAACCTGCGGGAACGTGGTCCTTGTGACGGACATCAGGATCCAGGAAATTCCCGGCACCGCTCACCACATATCCCACACCGAGCTCTTCCAGGTACTGCAAGTAGAGTTAGAGGGGTGAGCGCAGCTGCCATCTATGCAGCAGCATCTGCAGCCCCCACAGCAGCTGCCTGAACCAACCTGCAGGTTGTGGTCGTGGCCGCAGAAGTAGGCAGTGACGTTGTGCTGGACGAGCAGAGGACGGACCTTCCGCAACAGACACTTAGTGGGCCCATGCTCAGAGATGGACCACACTGGATAGTGGCCTGCCACTAACAGGAAGTCCGCCTTTGAGCGAGCCAGCCGCTCCTGCAGCCAGACCAGCTGGCGGTTGGCCTCCACAGCACTCACAGGCCCTCGAGGCTTCTCGTCCTCATAATCCAAAGAGTTTCCACACAGCATCACAGTGTCCAGCATGACGATGCTCAGAGTCTTCCCCGTGTTGGGGATACGAAAGTCCAACTCATAGTAATAGGAGGGGAACTTCCTAACAGGGTTAAAGTTAAAGGATTAAACTCAATTGAAGAGCTGAAGCTGAGCTCCAAAACACATCATCAGCAGCTCACCATCTGTCAGATCTCTGAGAGTACTCAATCTGGGCTTTCACGTTCCCCGCATGGTCATGATTACCAGCAAGAACATACCAGGGGACTCTGAGGGACTTGGCGGTGTAGACAGACTCAAAGGTTTCCTGGCAGGAGGGCGAGTCAGAGGCTCTGAAGGTCATGACCTCCACAGCATCATGTCATTTCACAGAAGCACACACCTGGAAGCGAGGAGAGTCCACGCTGTTCACACCCTTGAAGTAGAAGTTATCGCCGAGGGCCAGAACAAAGTCAGCTCCCATCTGGTCTGCGACTTTACTCATCTCCCGAGCCGTGGTCTTCTGCACCGGAGTGATGTACGGCGGGTATGGCACTCCGCCCCAATCCCCCACCGCCAGGAACTGAATGGAGCTTCTGTTTCCTGTAGAAAAGAGACGTGTCGCCACAGGGGGTCTGACAAATCCACCTGAAAGCTGAGGGTTCCCATACTTACTGCTGCTTTGCTGCAGCTCCTGGAAGGCAGCAGGATAGCAGTGAACCACGGCGACGGCAACAGCGAGGATGGAGAAAAGAGTGACTGCCATCTTTAAACTGAAACAACAAAGTCTCTGTGAGAAGAAAACACAAACCAGGAAGAGGAACCCAACCAGCACAGAAAAGCATTTCTCACCGCCCTGCCTCTGCTTCCTGTCCCCTTCCTGCTAGCCACATCTATCTGATGACAAACACGTCTTCTCTTACTTTAAAAGCTGCTGTTGGCTCCTGATTGGCTGCAGCCTGACTCTGACTGGTCCCAACTGGAGCCAATAAAGGCTAATCAATGTGTTTGTGCGGCTGAGGGGTGAGAGGTCACCTGCTGGTGCTGGTCAGAGAGACTGCTGCATCTTTGTAAATGATAAAGGTCAGATCAAACACAACCTTTGGACAGATGCTACAAACAGCTTCCCCCTCCCTCCTTCATCAGACACTCTCGAACCTGATGGCCGCAGAGCCTTCTTCACGCCGAGTCCTTCTTCACGCCGAGTCCTTCTTCGCCCAGCTCCTCCTCTTCGGCTTTTATCAGAGAAGAGGCGGCGGTTAGAGGCCACGCCACAGAGGCATGACCCTGACTCAATGTTCAGACGGGACGGAGGGAGGAGTTACTGGGGATGCAGTCTGGACGCTGCTTTTTCCTTATTCCTGTTGTTCCTGCGTCTTTCCACCTCATGACACATCTTTTTATTTATAAAAGACAAAGTATGAACAGAAAGAATCACGAGGCTTTGGTGTGCCGTCAGACCCAAACAAACCCGTTTTTCCTCTTAGTGGAGAGTCTGCTGACAGATCCAGTTGATCAACTTGGAGCTGGCAGGTTCCAGAAGCATGTGGAGGGTCGGGCTCTGCAGGAATGCCGGAGCGTTCCTGCTCTTCCATCAGACTCTCCTGGACATGACCCACATGAAAGGCCCTTTTCACAACACGCTCAAGGACAACAGTTCCTGCTGTTGACATTCTTCTGATGTGCAGAAATCACGCACCGCTGCGGATTCTCTGTTCCTTGTTCAGTCTGTGACCTGAGAGGAGTTCAAACATCACAGTGGGACGAAGCAAAGTCGTATTAGTCTGAGCAAAGCCGGAAGCCTTTTGCAAAGCAGTTACCTCCATCTGGAATACAGATTACTTTTTTTAGAAGAAGAATCTCTGATCTCCCAATATTTCTGCCTCAGAAAATCTGCAGTAGAAGGAAATACTGTGATAATGCTCTGGAGAGCATTTTAAGATGACAATGAGGATTTAAGAATAGTTTTTTAGAATTGTTGTCTTTTGGTAAAGTTAAAAGCAGAAGGACAAACCATCAGCTTTAGTCCATAAAAGGAATCTACTGATCGAATATGGAAGCTTGTGCCTCAATAAGAAGAGCAAGCACAGCAAAAGCAGGTTTGCAGAAAACAACAGGACAGACGGACTTCACTCCAAAGAAAACCTAAAACAGTGAGGAGCATAAAGATGAAATCAGACATGGTAAAAATGACAAACCGAGCTCACACAAAAGCAATTGTATCCATTTGCACCCGAGGGTGTCACTGCTTTGAACCATTTTAGTCTGTTATTTTTGAGTTACTGTTCATATTTTAGCTTTAGTTTTACTCAAAGTTCATTAGTACTGCCTCATTCTATTCTGTTACTGCAGAAAGTTCTGCTTCTGGATTTTTAGTCTTCTTGGCTTGAAGGATGTTTTACTGGAAAACAACAAACCTGCAGAGATCCTCCACTGCAGAAACAGAACCCCTAGAAACAAGCCAGACATTCGTCACATTTAAAATGTTCTTTCAGGAAGCACAAAATCTTCCAATGGGGTCAGAAAAATGGTCTCACCAACAATTCCTGTTAAGAAAAATATTCTAATCACTAAAACTAATTATTCTTCTATTGAAAAACTTTCTGGATAAGATTATTTCTCTTCCAAGACAGAAAATAAGTCTTTTTACGGTCTCAAGATTCCGTTTTGCATTGTGCATTCGTCCACTTCCTGTTGCATAATAGAGACCACTGAAAGGAAAACATCCCTCCACCTTCTGGATGTGCAACACCAGACCACTTTTTTTTCAGCTTTGTCCTGTTTTCTCATCTTTGACAGCTGAGCATAACGCCGGGGAATCAAACCTCCGACGGCAGCAGGAACATCCAGATGAAACACCTAAAGATGTGAGATGTAGAAAGCTCTGAACTGAACGTGATCTGGGTTTTGGCTTGTTAGCTGCTGACAGACAAAGGAAGTCATTCATTTTAAACTGTAGTTTCTGACTCCTCCCCTCTTGGGATAGGGGCGGGGGGGGGGAGAGATGAAGTGTGAAAAACAAAACAGGGATGGCTGATGCTGCGACAGATCTGCAAGAGACGCCACCAAGCACCAGAAAAAGACACTTCCTTAAAGAAAGAAGAGAGGACCTTTAATGAGACAGAACTTCCAAACAAGCAGGTCAGAGATCCCGTTACATTCTGCTACAGAAACACTACAGGAGATTCAAACAAACAAACAAACAACGCAACTTTACTCTTTCAACATGGATGTGATACAGTGAGACTTCTAGTTTGCGCCTGAAGTGGACTGAAGCGAGACAACCCGAGGAGGACACTGCAGCCTCTGTGCGTCAGACGCAGCATCCCAACGCCATGACTGGGAGGAGACGCCATCAGAAGTTTGAGGTGTTGTATCCAGAGTGCGAGCCCCGGCCTCGCCCTCCAAAGCCCTGGTACGTGAACCCCTGCTGGCCCTCCCAGGACGACTGATCTCCCCAGCCTGCCAGGAGACCAAACGCCACTTTAAAACCTCTCAAAGGCAAGGCTGGCCGCACAAAGCCGCCTTTAAACCCACCGTGACCACTGTAGCCTCGTCCTCCGGTCACAGAGCTGGGATAGGCCGTGCTGAACATGGAGAAGTCTGTCTGGCCTTCACCAGGACCTTGGATCAGCATCTTCTTCTTCTCGTCGCCGTAGCCGTAGCTGTACGGGCTCTGCTGGTCAGCGGGAGGCGGCATTGACTGGTAGCTTTCTGCCTTTTTGCTGCTGGAGGCTGGGACGGGCGGGGCGGAGAAGGTGGAGTTGCTCTCAGGGTAAAAGGTGCCGTAGCCGCTGGTGCTGCCGGAAGCGTCCACGTTCTTCCCTCCAGTGTTTTCATACAGTTTATCTGAAAGAACAACGATAGAGTCACATTCTAAACCTTGAAACCAGCTGTTTCGAACCCCCAGGGTGCAGACCAGTAACGGCCTGTGGGGCACTTGGTACAAGACAACAGAAAAAAAGACAGACAGTAACTGAGCTTATTTCTGCTTTGCTTGTATTCTGATGCAAGTTTTATGTTGGAAAACTACTGGATTTGGTCCACCACTCGTCTCTGACTCACTCTGGACACGTCAGGTTGTTCCTCTCCTTCACGAGTCTGAGGCTGTTTTAAGATTGGACACATTTGGTCCGCTTACAGTGAACCAGAGTTCATCTCTCCTGATAATCTGGAACAAATGTTCAGTCTGAATACGAGCAAGTGAACCCTGGTCTGGGACTAGGAACCGCTCTCTGACCCATCTTTTGAGGTGGTCTCGTCTCGTTTTCAATCGGACTGAGGTTCGGTTCGCTCTGAGATTCCTCAGTCAGAATATAAAATGCTCAGGGAGCAAAATAACTGGACCAAACTGGCCACTCGCTGAAACGTGATGTCAACATATTAGGAATGAAGCCACCTCGGACATGAAGAATGAATGAATGATGCCTCAGACAAATGTAAAGCGTTGATTGTTACGTCATCAAAGACAGAATAACTGCTCCAACTGTTTACTTGTTAGAAAGTTTATTTTAACACAACAAAACGATTCTGATGTGTTTTTCTGTGTCTCGTTATGCTGCACGTGCTGCTGTGACCTCATCCTAAAAGCTAGCTTGTAGTTTATCCTAAAAGCTATCTTGTAG